>WOXC01004155.1:0-468521 GCA_011680675.1 Gymnobelideus leadbeateri
ACATGAATTAGATGAGGTGAGAGCCTGAGCCCCACGAAAGTCCTGTTTCCACTCCACCGTTTTGACTCCTCCCCCCGCCCCCATATAATGCTTTGAACCTCAAAGATTAAGGAGGAACAATACCCCAGGAAGTGAAGGTCAGTACAAGGACCCCAAGAAAAAAGCATTCAGACCATCCCATCCAGAATTGTAGCAGGGAGCAGAGTCTGACTGTGCCACAAAGCCCCAATTTGGGAAATAAAGCTGGACATATATTTGAATTAAAAAACATTATCATCAATTTTTCCCCCTCCAAATTTAAAGATCCCTTCAAAAGAAAAAGAAAATGTGATGGCAAGCAGAAGTCCAAAGGAAAAAAAATGTTTTCCACAAGGACTACATAATACCTAGAAGAAACAGAGCAAGATTAAAAAAAAAAAAAAAAAAGGAAAGAAAAACCCTGGAGGATAGAATTAGGAAAGTAAATACTTAGAAGAGAAAGTAGCAAATCTTAACCAAGAAATGGATTCCCTTAACATTATTATAGATGAAAGAGAAAAGGATGACTCCATGAGATAGGAAGAAATATTCAAGTAAAATTGAAAGATTGAAAAATATGTATATAAGAAAATATAAGCTGTTTTTTTTAAAAATTGACCTGGAAAACAGGTTGAGAGGTTATTTCAGACTTACTAGAAGACCATGATATGGAAAGAACAAAAAGAAGCCTAGATATTATATTCAAGAAAACATAAATTAAAACTGCTTACACTAGAGGGAAGGAAAATCCACCCATCACTTCCTGATAGAAAACCAAGAGGAAAAGTCTCTAGCATGTCATCACCCAAATCCAGAACTATACCCTCTGAAAAAAATAAATAATAGTGCAAACATCCAGAAAGAATTAGGTACCAAAGACCTAGAGTCAGGATCACAAAAGACCAGTGGCTCCTACCAGATAAGCGATCATCTTGGAAAATAATATTCCAAAAGGCAAAAGATAAAACCAAGAATAATTTACCCTGCAAAGATAAATATAAATACTATAGGGGAGAAAATAATGGAATAGAAAACTTTTAAGCATTCTTGATGAAAAGACCAGAGTTGACTAAGAATGCTGAAATACAAACACAAGAGTCCAGAGAAACATACAAAGGTAATTTTATTTTAGCCCTTGGAAGTAGTTGTATTGCGATATATTGCTAATATTCTAATAAGGAGAGAAGAAATGCATCCCATCAGATCCTTAACGTCTGTGAAGTTAAATCGGAAAGACAGAGGTTGGTTCTGCTCTGAGAGTTTTAAGAGGAGAAAAGAGAAGAGGATAAAAGAAAGGATACATTAGTATAGAATGGAATTAGAGGGGATAGAACTGGATATTTCTCATAATTGGCATGTGTGAGAATATGGAGGAAGGTGTAGGGAAAATGAGCACCAAATGACCCTCATTTTTGCCTGAAATAGAGGTTGAACAAGTGGGCACAAGGCACAAGCATGCATACATGCATGCATACATACACGCACCTATACACAGAGTTTGGCTTGGAAGTACATCAAACCCAACCTAGAAATGAAATGGGAAGACAGGTTTAAGGAAAATAACACTGGGGAAGGAATTGCTGCAAGTAAAACAAACTTCGTTATCCTGAAATGGGGGTGGGGGGAAGGGAGAGGGAAGCAATGAGGATCTAAGAGAATATGATAGATTTTTTTCTTTGGTCAATTGGAGAATGGCTAAACCAATTTTGATAAGTGAATGTAATGTAATATTATTGTCCTATAAGAAATTAAGAGATTATTCAGAGAACATAGGGTAGTAGAAATTGATAGAGAATGAAGTGAGAACAAAATTATAAAGGACAGCAACATTGTAAAGAAACATAACTTTGAAAGACTTAAGAACTCTGATCAATACAGTGATCAGACTCCTTTCCAGAGGTCCTGTGATGAAGCATATTACCCACTTCCTGATAGGTGATGAACTCAAGGTGCAGAAAAAGACATAAAATTTCTGGACGTGGCCACTGTGTGGATTTGATTTGCTTGACTATGCTTATTTGTTATAAGGATTTGTTTTTGGCTTTGTTTTCCTCTTTGTGTTTTTAATGGCAGGAGAGATAAGGTAAGCAATAAAGATAAAACCAAAAAGAGCCATTGTTAAAAATGCACAGGAGAGAAGAGGATGTGGAAGAAAGCAGAGACAAGTAAGATGGTTTTGAAAATAGAAATTATTGCATTTTTTTTAAAAAAGCAAATGATATGAAATAGAATTTTAATCACTGAATATGAGCCTCCCCTGTGTTACAAAGCATTGATGCATGCTAAAAAAAATCATGGTTATTTCTGCAGATGTTTAAGTGTTTACTGCATATAGAGCGAGTACTAGCTGCTGTTGTTTTTTGTCCTTTGTTTTGAGAGGACCAATGACATCACAGTGTGTAGGGGTCAGGGTACAGTGTGATCAGCTGAGACTGATCAGTCCAGTACTTGCTTAGAAGACTTTGACATAGGCTAAGCACACATAGTCCATTAGAACATTTGGGATGGAGATGTTACCATAGTAATTCAATACAGTACCTTCTTTCATGCTGGCATGCCATAATAGCTGCTAGGAGAAATGCAAATTTTAAATAAGACAAGAATCTTCTCTTCAGACTAGGTTGTCGCCTAGCATATGATAGAAACAATACTCAAATTAATTTTAAAAAATATCACAAATGACAAACAGAGGCTCAAAGTGCTGCATGAGGTCAGAGGAGAGAAAGACTAGCAATTAGAAAGTCTTGTGGAGATCTTCACTGAAGAGTTGGCATTTGAGTTTGACTAAAAAATGAGTGGGATTTCAGCAGTTAAGGGATTGGAGGTGGGTGGGCAAAACCAACAGAATTGAATGTTTTATTGTATAAGGACTTGTCAGCCAGACTATCCCTTTCTGCTTTTAATATAAAAGTTTTTTTTCATAAGTTTTATTGTTTCTCGGTTACATGTAAAAACAATTTTAAAATATTTTTTAAAAATAATTTTTCAGTCCCAATTTCCCTCCCTCTCCTCTCCCTTCATTGAGAAGGCAAGCATTTTGATATAGATTATACATGTGCAGGAAGAAAACAGACCAAAAAAAAAAGTTTTAAAAGTATGCTTTGATTTGCATTTAGACTCCATTAGTTCTTTCTTTGGAGGTAAGTAGCATTTTTTTTTTATCATAAGTCCTTCGGAATTGACTTGGATCTTTGTATTATTGAAAACAGCCCAGTTATTCATAATTGGTCATCGTACAGTATTACTGTGTGCAGTGTTCTCCTGGTCCTGCCCATTTCACTTTGTATCAGTTCATCTAAGTCTTCCCACATTTTTCTGAAAGCATCCTGCTCTACAGTTCTTATAGCACAGTAATATTCCATTACATTCATATACCACAATTTGTTCAGCCATTCCCCAATTGATGGGCATCTCTTCAATTTCCAGTTCTTTGCCACCACAAACAAAAAGCTGCCATAAATATTTTTGTACATATAAGATCTTGTCCTTTTCCTGATATTTTTAAGCTGTAGACCTAGTTGTGGTATTGCTGGGTCACAGAGATGTGCACAACTTAAAATTTACTTATAAACTTCAGAAAAAATTGTAAATGAGCAAGAAGGGTACAAGACATACAAATATTGAGATACTAAGTGTTTTAAGTTAGGACTGTTGTGGATGTATTGAGCAAAATTTCAAAACATAATTTAGTTAGGAGTGAGAGGCACTGTGGCATAGTAGATAAACTGTCACTCAGGAAGACTTGGTTTCAAGAACTGCCTCTGTAGAACTCAGACATTGGCAAACCCCAACCCTGGATTATTCCCACCACCACCCCTCCTCTTCTACTTAGATATTGCTGAAAAGAGCTGGAAGAAGTAACATAAATATGTTGACTGGGCATGTTACAAATTCATGTTATCCAACTCCAACTGGATCCTTGCTGCAGCAAAAACATTTTTATTCCTCTCTAAATTCCAATCTCATGTGCAGTAGAAGATACTTTATTTTCTTTCCTCTATCTTGTCACACCTCCCCTTTCTTTTAAGGACTTTTTACTGGCAAAATTGAGACCATTTGCCAAGAGCTCTTGCTTTTCTCCTCTTGTCTGTTGATATTATTTCCTATTTTCTCCTCCTTTTCCTTGGTCTCTGATAATGAAGTAGGTGTTGTTTGCAAAAACAATCCCATTACAAATGTCCTTGATTACATCCCCTTCTGTCTTCTTCAGCAGATTGTGCCCTTAATTATTTCTTTTTCCAATCTTCCCTTTATCTCTTTCTACTGATTCCTTTTGTAGTTCCTTCAAACATGGCCAACTTGCCTCTATCCTTTTTAAAACTTCACTAGGTCCTGCTGTCCCTTCATGCTCTTGTCCTATATTTCTCCTCCCTTTCTCAGCCAAACTCCAAGGTCTACACTTGTCTCTGCTTCCTCAGCCCTTTACAATTTGGCTTCTGATCTCATTTGACTGAAATTGCTCTTCCAAAGTGTGATTTCTTAAATTGCCGAATCTGATCATCTTTTTCTGGGTCCTCATCTTTCTTGACCTCTGCAGTTTTTGTCATTGTTGACCACCCTCTCTTCCTGGATACTCTTTCCTCTTTGCATTTTCAACACAATATTATCTCCTGGTTCTCATACTTGTCTCTACTGACTCATCATGCACATCTTGTCTTTCAATTTGAGGGTCTATCTCCAAGGCTCTGATCCTGTCAGTGATCTCAACAACTCCTTTTTTTAGTTTAATAATCATCCCTATGCAGATGGGTATCTTTAAACCCTAACTTTCCCCTCACCATCATAGAACCCTAAATCATAGTACTATGGATTTAGACCTGAATGTAACCTTAAGAGCCATGTAATCTGATCCCTTTAAATTTACAGTTGGAGAAACTGAGATAATACCCAGATTCTCTGACTCTATAAATAGCTCACTTTCTACTGTATCATGCTGCCTCCCCATTCCCCTATCACCAGCTACCATTGGACATTACAAATTGGTTATCCTGTAAGCAACTCCAATTCAGCATATACAAACTAGAACTTAATGTCTTTCTCCACAAGCCCTTTCCTCTTTCAAACTTCCCTTTTTCTGTTGAAGACACTACCTTTCTTCTAGTCTTCTGGGATGGTAATTTTGGCATTATTTTCAACTCTTCACTCCTCCTTACCCCACATATCTTAGTTGCCAGTTATTAGTAAGGTTAATTAGTAAGATACTGTCTCCACAGTATCTTACTCAAATCAGATCTTACAGTATCACTCAAAGTCAACTGCAAGTCATGTCATCAACTCCCTGATGTTATGGTCCTCTTCGAGAATTGAAGGACAAACACAAGTTGTGCCCTTATCACCTCTCTTCTAGACTATGGCAGTAGCCTCCTAATTGGTCTCCTGGCCACAAATCTCTGCCTGCTTTGGGCCATCTTCCTTATACCTGCCAAAGTAATTATCCTTAAATGCAGATCTGACCATGCCACTTTCCTATTCAGTAACTCCCAGTGTTTCTGTATTACCTTCAGGATCAAGTATATACTTGGTTTATTTTTTAGAGTCTTTTATAATCCAGCCCTAACTGCCTCATATATTAATCTTCCTTCACTCTTTATTCCAGCCAAACTGGCCTTCTCACTCTTGCTTACACAAAACACCTTATCTCCCATTTCCTTGTCTTTATACCGGTCATTGTGATCATGTCTGAAGTTCATTCCCTTCTCCTCTCTACCTTATAGAATCTCTCTTTTCTTCAAGATACAATGTAAGGTAGGTGTCGCAGTGAATAGAGCACCAGTGCTGAAGTAAGGAGGACCTGAGTTCAAATCCAGCCTCAGACAGTTGACACACTAGCCATGTGATCTTGGGCAAGTCACCTCACCCCAAATGCCCTACAAAAAGCAAAAAAAAAAAAAGTACGGTCAAGATATAATGTAAGCACTTTCTCCACAGGAAACCTTTTCTGATCATCCCAGTTGTTACTTTCCTTTAACTACCATGTATTTATATTTATTTTCTTTATAGTCATTTTGTGTATACTTATACAGGTGCTTGTCGTTTCCCCAATTAGAATGTAAGCTCCTTGAGAATAGGGCTTGTTTCATTCTCAGTATTTGTAGCTTCAATGCCTAACGGCATCTAGCATGTATTAACTGATGATTATTAGTCTGCATTGGTAGGTGGAGTTTTTACTTTACCATTTCCCAACAAGGATGAAATCACAGGTCCAGATTAAAAACAACAACAACCACCCTAAATTTAGAAAGTACTACAACCTCTGTAAATTCTTAGATGAGTATTCTGGGTGGAACTTCCGAAAAAGAAACACAATATATAATTGTGCTATATAATTATTCAGGTATCAAAATGGTATCTTACTAATTAATTGTACAAAAGATTCTGTATATTCCGTAAATACTTACATAACTCTGTAAGAGGTTATTTTTGTGAAGTAGAAAGTTTCTGATGGGCTTCTCCAAGAGCGTAAGAATTAGGATTCTTTTTGGTACTCACCTTTGGAATGTAGAATCACCACACTTTTCCAAATACTTCCCTTCTCCAATCAGGTGTTACTTTATCTCTAGTTGTCAATTACTGCCCTTTGCTCCTTGGCTTTACTGCTCAGAGTCTCCTTGAACTATGTAAAAAAATTGAGCTCTGGGAATGGCCAAGTGACCCAAGATAATTGCTTGCCCAACCTTTGTGTTCCATCAGACAGGCTGCTGCCAAGTTCATCCTTAATCTATTAGATTCATGCTTTTACCCTCATTTGGGAAGTTATGAAGGATAGATAGAGAGGCAGGGAGACAGGGGAGAGAGCCTTTATTAAGTGCTTGCTACATGTTGGGAATTGTGTTCAATGATAGGGACACAGATACGAACAAGCAAGACAGTCCCTGTTCTCGAAGCACCGATGCATTTATGTTATGATGAGGGAAGACTACATATAAGGAGAGTTGGAAGGGAATAATTTATGCAGCTGACTCATCTTGTGAATGAATAATATTGTAAAACACTTAGCACAGTTCTTGGCACCAAGAAGGTGCTATGATATCTGTTATTATTGTTGTTTTTGTTGTTATTGGAGTCTGGTTCTGGGTAAGATAAGGCATCTATTAGTGCCTGGCATCCCAAGAGCAGAATACAAGGTTCTGATAGAATGGGGGAAAAGAGTGTGGGGAGCATGGCATGGAGATGGCCAGGAAACACTGAAGGCTAGAATTGGGAAGATCCCAACAATTTCCAAGGGAGTCTGCTTTCTCCATCTCACTCTATTTAACACATTTGTTACTGTCTCCTCTCCCTCTGCCCCACCCCCCGCCCAGGTTCTCACAATGCATTCTAACTAGTGGAGATCAGAAATTACTATGGTTGACCACATTTTTACTTTTTAATATTAATTGAACCAGAAATATAAACTCTGAGGGGGCAGCTGAATGGAGCACCAGGCCTGGAGTCAGAAGGACCTGAGTTCAAACCTGGCCTCAGACACTTGACACTTATTAGCTGTATGACCTTGGGCAAGTCACTTAACCCCAATTGCCTTGCCTTCCTCCTTCCAAAATATACATACATGTATATAAACTCTGAGATGATCTCCAGTTTATCATGTATTTATCTTGTTTGTACATAGTGGTCTGCATGTTGTCTCACCCATTAGACTGTGAGCTCTTTGAGAGTAAGGACTATCTTTTGCCACCTCCCCCTTTTGCGGGGATATCCCTATCAAATAGCATGGTGTCAGATCTGAGGAGAGGGGTAGTCAAAAGTCACCAGCTGATACCAGTTTTCCTGAATGGAATTTTAGCAATGACTCTGGTATGCAAAGAAATGTCCATCTTGGTCTTGTTCTGCTCTCCTAGCATTGGTGGCAGAGGAAGCAGGGGCAGTGGCCAACCTCTTGTGACCACTCTAACATCAGCAGTCATGCCCATATCTGGTTCTGTACAAGCTTTTTTTCTCAAAACTCCCATGCAGGGTTCACCTTTGGGACCACATATCTCTCACCTGTAATGAGACTTCTCCAGGGTAGGTGGAAAGGAAAGGGAACAGTGTTTTTAATGAATATTACCTTTGGTCAATGGGCCAAAAAACAAAACAAAATCCAAAACCACAACTGAATAGTTCCATCCCACCCATCAGGTTTCATCCCAATTACACTAAATCCTTTGGTAAATGGAACATGACGTTCCTCCCTGGAATCAAGAATTGTTTAGTCTCCTACAAAAATCAGCTGTGGTATATTTGACACCTGCAATCATGCACCAAAAAATCAAAGTAATGTCAGAACTTAACTGAATGAGGACAAGTGCAACATCACATGGTATAATACAGGGGTAAGGAACCTGCAGCCTTGAGGTGGCCTCAAGATCGAGGTTCCCCACCCCTGGATAAAACATGACTTGACAAGTTAAGTCACAGTCAGCCTAAATTACATGTAGAACGTATTACATGCACATGTCACATCAGTACGTGAATGTCCATCAAACACAAGCAAAATGTTCATATGTGCCAGCCACTTTGATAAGTGTTAGGGATACAAAGAGAGGCAAAAGCATGGTCCTTGCTCAGTAGTTTTCAAAATAACAAATTATACCAACATCTGTGTAAACAAACAGTAAAACTGTATTGCTATCAAAAAATATCTAATACCTACATGATAATACAAGTAAACAAACCTGAACAGCAAAATAAAAGCAGGCAAATTTAAACATGTAGTACTTAATATATGCACCAAGGAAAACGTACTTACACTCAAGGCACACAATCCATGCATAAAGTTTAGCATTGTCTCATGACTACAAGTAACCTTTTTTCTACTTTCCCCAGTAATATCACAGGTTACTCTGGTCTCTGGTCAAATAGGCTTAGCTCTCTTGTGACCTGCTGATCTCTCTGCCCCTTTGCTTGAGGTAGTTAACGATATGGGCTGACCGACCATCTTCCTCATCAGAACTATAGAACTTGCCTTCTTAAGCCTGACATTGTGGAAGATTCAGACAATCCGGCAGTATTATTAACCTTGTGGGGGCATATTTATATCCTAGGAGTCTTTATAGTTGAAGTACAAGGCAGAAAAGGCATTGCTTCTGGATTCAGTTCTCTACCATTAGTTGAATTAGTCTTGGGTGTTACAGTACACAGAACCTTCTTTGTTTGAATTTCTGTTTCTTATCCATTATTTGGTTCAGGTTATATTTGTACTACTAGTACATGGTCTTTTTTGTTTACACTGTTCCATTAGTCTCTACATACTTCCCAGCAAGTCCCACTAACACCCAAAATAGTAAGTGGTTGCAGTGAATTATCATTACAGGGCCCCCCACCTGCCTTCAGGATTATTCTGCAAATAACTAAGTTGCCCAGTCTCTTCACAGCTCATTATAGTATGACTTCCCATAAATATGATAATTTGTGTGTCCCATGAACTTCAGAATTCCTCAGAAGAAATTGGTTCCTTGTTGAAGGTGTTGTCAAGGTACCATTGTTTCTGTCATTGATCTTCTGGCTAAAGTTGTACCTAGGTGATAAGCTTTTCAGCTTCTTATTTGAAAGTTGTATTGGTTGCTACAATCTCTCAATCCTTAGAGATTCCAAAGTACAAGTCTGTAAATAGATATGACTCACCCAAATATCAGGCGGTTTAAGTTGTAAAACCTGTGTTGTTACTAGTAGAGTTGGACACTAGGAAACTACTGAGATTTTTGTTCTTGTCTCAGTGTTCTCCCCTACAGTGTCTCCCCTTAAGGGTAGTATAGTTCTGGACTTCTTGCTTTTTCTTTTTTTGGAGGGGGGAAGGCAGGGCAATGGGGGTTAACTGACTTGCCCAAGGTCACATGGTTAGTAAGTGTTAAGTGTCTGAGGTCGGATTTGAACTCAGACCCTCTTGACTCCAACTAGCCACCCCCTAGTTCTGGACTTCTTAATACAAGCCAAAGCTGACTCCTGGAACAGTGTGCTTGCAAAGTTTCTAACTTAGTCCAAATGGATTCTATTAAGAAGCCCATATAATAAAAAATATTTCTCCCACACAACTTGGGCAACTGTAGAACTTTCCTCCTTCCTGGTTGGGCATGCCTGTGTACATCCTATGAAACTGTCCATCAGCACCAAAAGATGGTTTATGAGCACAAACTTCTATTATTTATCTTTTTACACAATGAGCACATTTCTCACTGCTTGAGCCAGTAAACTGGATTTTTGACAGCCTTTTTTGACCCAAAAGTCCAAATTCATCATGTAAAGCTCTTATGACTATAGAGTGACATACCTTGGGAAGTGTCAGGTGTTCCCAGTATCATATTTGGAATTTACCACAGACCGGAACAGTGCTTTCTTACACAGTTCTAACTTATGCCATTGCTTCAAGAGTAAAGTTCCTTCAAGAGACTGGCACTTGAGACCTTTGCCATCATTCCCTCACTTCCTGACTTGGCTCACTTCAGATAGTCTCTCATCAGTCATCCCTCCTTTACCAATTGTGCACAGTTAACTGGAGTGAAGAAAATTGGTTCAGTGAAGCAAGGTTCTTGCACACTCCTGGAATGTTGTCTGGCACAAGTCCTAAATTTTGAGCAGTACCACCATTTGCTTGTAATCCAGCTCCTTATGTGTTACAGATAACTTTCACTCTTTCTTTAAATGGCACTGTAGCTTTAACTGTCATGTGACATTTCAGACTAGTCATCTATAGATGTTGTCCCATGTTAGTTTTCCCTGGCTGGTAATGTAGACTGGATTCATGATTGGTTAGTGATGCCGTTCAACTCTGGGAAGCATCACTTAACTTGGCTCTGGTCAAAAAATAAGTCAATGGAAGCTCACATTTGCAACATTATTCCATACTCATTATCTTTGAATTTCTCTGTGACCACTTCAAAACCAGAAGACTAAGAACTACAGAACAGGTTTTATATTCAAGCCATTGCTGGCAAATGCAACTGGTTTCTGGTGATTGTACCTCTAGTCACAGGACTGTTCCTAAGTCCTCCAAACTGGCATTTGTATGCACAACAAAATACCTGCTTGGGTCTGTATCAGCCAACACTGGCTGATGAAGCAGTTGACCAAGTCTTGACAAGCTTGTTCACAACTGCTTCCCTGCTGATCTCCACAGAGATTTGTAGGTTTTAAGGCAACTTCTCACTTTATGTCCCCCTTCTGGGTCCCTTCAATTCCCTATGCGTAAGTGAAGTCATTCAGTGGTTTAACAGTAACAATATAATTTAACAGATCCCTGATAATAACCCCCAAATCCTTGAAAAGTTCTTAAGACTTACATGAACTGTTGCAAAGTGAAGTGAGCAGAACTATGACCTAGCTATTCTCAGCAATACAGTAATCCAAGACAATTCCAAAGGATTTAAGATGAAAAATGCTATCCACCTCCAGAGAAAGAATTGATGGAGTCTGAATGCAGATTAAAGAATACTATTTTTTTACTTTTTTGTGGTTTTTTATCTGTGTTTTCTTTTACAGCACGACTAATGGCAATATGTTATCCATGAGTACACAAGTATATCACCTATATAAAATTGCCTGCCTTCTCAATGAGGGGGGAAGGGAAAGAGGAAGGAAAATAATTTGGAACTCAAAATTTTAAAAAATGTCATAATTGTTTTTACGTGTAATTGTAAAAAATAAAATGTTTGGTTAAAAAAGAAAGTCCTTATATCTTAAAGTTTTTGTGGGGATATGGCCCACTTAGGGGCATTTTCTTCTTCTCTGGCTTGAAGTTCATACCTTGTCTTGATATTATGTGGCCTAGTTACTTGATAAAAACTTAGAAAAGCTGGCACTTGTTCACTGAAAGGTTCACACCACCTTCTTCTAACTGACCCAACACTTTCATCAGTCTCTCCTCATGTTCTAGGACCTTCTCAAAGACAATAATGTCTTCAGGATATATCAACACTTGAAGGTACTTCATGTCTTTACTTTCTCCATCGGTTGTTGGAAATTGGCAGGTGTCCTCAAGATGCATTGTGGCATGTGCTTAAACTGGTAAAATCTAGCTGGGAAGATGAAAGCAATCCTCTTGTCTTCCTCTACTATAGGAATCTATTTTTTATTTAAAAAATTCTTTTTTGGTTTTACAGGAATCTATTTCTTCTCCCTCCTACCCCTCTACTACCTCACTGGAAAAAGAAAAACAAAATCCTGGTAACAAGTATGCATAACCAAGCAAAACAAATCTTCATATTAGCTGTGTCCAAAAAAACATGCTTCATTTTGTACCCTGAGTTCATTGTCAGGAGATGGGCAGCATGATTCATCATCGGTCCTTTGAAGGCATGGATGGTTGTTGTAGTGATCAGAGTTCTTACAGCTTTCAAAAGTTGTCATATAAATTGTTCTGTTTCTGCTTACATCATCCTGCTTCATACAAATCTTTCCATGTCTCTTTGAAACCATCTTTTTATTTCTTATAAAAAAATTGTATTTCATTAAATTTATATCCCACAATTTGTTAAGCCATTCCCCAAATGATGAACACCCCCTTTAGTTTCTAGTTTCTTTGCCACTACAAAAAGATGTAAATGTTTTTGTATGTATAGAACTTTTTCCTCTTTTATCTTTATGGGATATAAGCCTCATATTGACATAGCTGAGTCAATGGGGAAGCACTATTTAGTAACTTTTGTGTACAATTCCAAATTGCTTTCCAGAATGATTAGACCCATTCACTGCCCCACCAACAATGCATCAGTGTGCCTGTTTTCTCCATAGCATATCTAACATTTGTCACTTTCTTCTTCTTCTTCTTCTTCTTCTTCTTCTTCTTCTTCTTCTTCTTCTTCTCCTCCTCCTCCTCCTCCTCCTCCTCCTCCTCCTCCTCCTCCTCCTCCTCCTCCTCCTTCTTCTTCTTCTTCTTCTCCTTCTCCTCCTCCTCCTCCTTCTCCTCTTCCTTCTTCTCCTCCTCCTTCTTCTCCTCCTTCTCCTTCTTCTTTTTATAGTCATCTTTGTAGTTGTGTGGTTCAGATCTGTCTTCAGACACTTACTGTATGTCCCTAGGCAGGTCACTTAACCACTGTTTGTCTCAGTTTCCTCATCTATGAGATAATAGCACCTACTCACGAGAATCATTGTGAGGATAAAATATGTTAATATTTTAAAGCACTTTGCAAACCTTAAATTACTATATAAATAAACACTAGCTACTATTGGATATTGATACCATTGCTAATCTGATGGGTATATGATTGAATCTCAGAATTACTTTACTTTGCATTTCTCTAATTATTAGTACTTTTTAAAATATGGCTACAGAGTTTGGGTTTCTCCCCTTGAGAACAACCTGTTCATATATAGAGACCATTTATCAGTTCTGGAATGATTCATTTCCTTATAGAGCAATAGTGATTTAGGGTGTTTTTTCATATGACTATAGATAGCTTTGATTTCTTCTTCTGAAAATTGCCTATTGGTATCCATCCTTCCACTATTTATCAGTTGGGGAATGGCTCTTATTCTTATAAATTTGACTCCGTTCCCTATATATTTAAGAAATGAGGCCTTTATCAGAGAAACCTTGCTCTATTTTTTTCCCATTTCCTGCTTTTCTTCTAATCTTGACTGCATTAGTTTTGTTTATGCAAAAGCCATTTAACTTAATGTGATCAAAACTATCCATGTTACCTTTCATGACAACTGTATCTCATTAGGTCATAAATTCTTTCCTTATCCTTACATCTAACATAAAATTTTCCGTGTTCTCCTAATTTGCTTATATCACCCTTTATGTCTAAATCTTGTACCCATTTTGACTTTATCTTGCTATACAGTATAAAATGTTGGTCTGTAGTTAGTATCTGCCAAACTGTTATCTAGTTTTCTCAGCAATTTTTGTCAAATAGTGAGTTCTTGCCTCAAAAGCTTGAATCTTTGGGTTTATCAAACACTAAATTACTATGATCATTTACTGCAATGCATTGTGTACCCAGTCTGTTCCATTGGTCCACCACTCTATTTCTTAGCCAGTACCAGATTGTTTTGTTGTTTGCTGATTTGTAATACATTTTGAGATCTGTACTGCTATGCTGCCATCTTTCACAGTTTTTTTTTCCTATTGAAACCCTTGATGTTCTTGACCTTTTGTTCTTTCAGATGAATTTTATTATTTTTTCTAGCTCTGTAAAATAATTCTTTGATGGTTTGATTGGTATAGCACTTAACACAGTTTTATGCATGAGTAGCTAAAAGCTTAAAACTGCCCTAGGATTTTTGGGACACTCTCCACATCTGGGAAATAAACCTTTATCAGAGAAATTTGCTACAAAGATTTTTCCACCAGTTAATTGTTTCTCTTTTAATTATAGCTTTATTGTTTTTGTGCAAAACTTTTTTAAATTTTATGTAATCGGGGCGGCTAAGTGGCGCAGTGAGTAGAGCGTCAGCCCTGGAGTCAGAAGGACCTGAGTTTGGATCCGGCCTCAGACACTTAATGCACACACAAACAAAAACCTAGCCATGTGACCTTGGGCAAGTTACTTAACCCCAACTGCCCTCCAAAAAGCAAAAAAAAAAAATTTATGTAATCAAAGTTATCCATTTTATCTTCTGTGATCCTTTCTATATCTTGTTTGGTTATGAACCTTTCTTCTATGTATAGATTTGATAGATAATTTTTTCCTTGTTTATGTAAATTGTTTTTTATGTGACGTCTATGTCACATATCCAATTGGAACTGTCTTAGTATAAGCTGTGAGGTGTTGTTCAAAATCTAATTTCTTTCATACTGCTATCCAGTTTTCCCAGCAGTTTTAATCAAATGGTGAGCCCAAGTAACTGAGGTCTTGTATTTGTCAAATTACTAAGCTATTAGATTTGTTGCTTCTGTACTCTGCGTAGCTAATCTGTCCCATTCACCAATTTTTTTTTTTAACCAGTAACATATTGTTTTGAGAATTACTGCTTTATAATATGGGTTAGGGCAGCTGAGTGGTGCAATGGATAGAGTGCCAGGCCTCCAGATAGAGTCATCTTGCTGAGTTCAAATCTGGCCTCAGAAACTTCCTAGTTGTGTGACCCTGGGCAAATTATTTAATCCTGTTTGTCATGGTTTCCTCCTTTTTAAAATGAGCTGGAAAAGGAAATGGATAAGGATGACAGAAATTGGCAATAAAACCCAAAATGGCGTCACAAAGAGTTGGAAATGACTAAAAAAACAACTGAACAGCAGCAAAGCATAGTTTAAGACCCACCATTAGTAGACCTCTTTTTGTTTCTACCCCTTTTTTCCCATCATTTTCCTTTGAAATTCTTGGCCCTTTTTTGCCTCTATGAATTTTATTTTTTTTTCTAGTTCTATAAAGTAATCCATTGCTAATTTGATTGTTCTGAACTTCTGGGTCATGTATCGACAAGATGGAGGACTAAGCATTTTCTCTATCCCCATGACCTCTCAAACTTTTCCTCAACAGAAATGATTCACCAAAGAAAAAGCAACTTTACCTGTCTCCAGAGACTAAGAAACCTAGAACCTAAAAGAAGATTAGCAACCCACCCCCCGCCAATTCAATGAACTGATGTCTAATCTGTTTTTACTCAGCGACAAACTTACAACAAGATACCTTGACCTCCCCTGCCTCTTTCCTGTGCCTGGAGATCCAAGCTCCAAATCGCTAAGGCTGTTAAGCCAGGGCCACTACTGTGCTTCTACAAAACTCAGCAGGAGAACAGAAATGAGGGAACAGGGCAGGACATGTGTCTGGGCTTGTAATAGAGATCAAATCTACAAGCTCACCTGTGCCTCCTCCCTTTTCCCCAGAGATTCAAACTCAAAATGGTGGAAATTTGTCCAGGCTGTAATAGCAGCAGTGTGGTGATGTTTTGTACTGGTAGGCCAGTGAACTAAGGAACAGAGAGAAGGGGCAGGGCACCATGTGTTGAGGAGACAGTAGGTTGAAGAAAAGAGCCCAGCATCCAGCTAGGGTCACTGATGTCTCCTTAAAAGTACCTTGTGGGGTGGGGGGGTGCACAGCTAGGTGGCGCAGTGAATAGAACACTGGCCCTGGAGTCAGGAGGACCTGAGTTCAAATCCGGCCTCAGACACTTAACCCAAAAAACTAGCCATGTGACCTTGGGCAAGTCAACCCCAATTGCCCTCCAAAAGCAATAATAATAATAATAATAACTTGGGGTGGAGACTTAGTCTGAAGAACTGTGAAGAATTGTCCAAATGGAAGGAGGCTAAGATTCTTTGAAATCAGTACCCAGGGAAAAACCACCATCAGAAGGAAGAGAGCCACAAAGTGATCAATAGGAGAAAATAAGGAGAAAAAAAGACTAAATTCACCTAAGATCTCAGGAGGAAGAAAACTCAAAGACTTCGAGCATAAGCAGATAAATCAACATTAGGAGCAGAAGGAAATGTGGTCCCCGCTTCTAGTAAGTGAGTTCAGGCATTTATGAATAAACACTACTTAAACAAAGGAAGACAAGTCAGTGCTTGCAGATACCTGGACCCTGTGGATTTTGAGAGGAATACAGAGTCACGACGCACTGTTCCTGAGTGGCTCAAGAAAACCCAACTAGAATTGTGAGAGTGGAATTTATGCTCCATGCAGCAGAAACAATTGGCAGAATAGAAATACTTTAATCTTTGATGATTAATCTTTGATTAATATTTTAATCTCATCCAAAGAAATAAAATAATTCAATCTCAATCACTGATTCGGAATGGAAATAGAGAAAAATAAAGGACAATCTGGAAGAAGAGAATAATATTAAAAGAAAACATGTTCTCTATTTTAAAAAATGATCTTAAAAACATGATGTGTAGAGTCTCCCAGAAGAACACAAGTAAAAAAAAAAACCTGAGCACCATAATGCAAGAAATAATACAAGGAAATTGCCCAGAACTTCTGAACTCAGAAAGTAAAGTGCCAGTTAAAGGAATCCATAGGTCATCAGCAGAAAAAAACCCGACAAGGTTGCAAATTTCAATTTATCATGGTTAAGTTTAACAATCCCATTGAGAAGCAACAAAGCTACAAGTGAGATTCTGCAAGGTAGTTTGATTACTGAGGCATTGAATTAATAAATTAATTTGGGTAGTATTCTCACTTTTCTTGATATCTTCATGAACAATTAATATTCATTTCTCCAATTATTTGGGTCTATTTCTATAAGTTGTTGTAAGTTGTATTAATATTGTTCTTGTGTCTATCTTGGTAGATAACCTTCCATGTATTGTATTCCTTCTATAGTAATTTTGAATGAAATTCCTCCTTCTATTTCTTTCCATTGGGTTTTTGTTGGTATCATATAGAGATGTTAATAATTTGTGTGAATTTAACTTATATACTACAACTTTTCTGAAGTTACTGTTTTAATTAACTTTTAGTTGGCCTTGGGAAATCTATCATATATCATCTGGGAAAAAATGATAATTTTCTTTATGCTTATTCCCTCATTTTTTTTTCTTTTTTTAAAAAGTCAAGCAGAAGTGGAGATGATGGATATAGTTGTTTCACCTCTGATTTTATTGGAAAGGATTCTGGTTATTCCTGTTATATATAATGCTAACTCCTGGTTTTAAATGTATTCTATTTATCATTTTTATGAAAGGTTCATTTATTCCTGTAGTTTCTAGTGTTTTTAATGGGAATAGGTATTATATTTTGGCAAAAGTCTTTTCTGCATCTATTGATAAAATATGATTTATTGATTTTGTTATTAATATAATTAAGTCAATATTCTTCTTTATATTAAACCAATTCTGTATTTCCGATATAAATCCAATCTGGTTATGGTGTACAGTCTTTGTGATATGCTGATGTTTGCTAATGTTTAAATTTTTGTATCACTGTTCTTTGGGGATATTGGTATGTAGCTTTCTTTTTCTGTTTTGACTCAATTATAGAAGGAATTTGGTAGGGTCATTGTGTTTGTTATTTTTACAAACAGTTAATGTAATATTGGAATTAATTTTTGTCTCTTATTGTTAGATAGAATTCACTTATGAATCCATGTGATCCTGGAATTTTTTTTTCTTTGGGAGGGCATTCATGAGTTGTTCAATTTCTTCCTTTTAAATTGGGTTGTTTAAATTCTCTATTTCTTGTTCTCTTAATGTGGGTATTTTACATTTTTGTAGATTATCATTTATTTCATTTAAATTGGTTTTATTGACATGTAGTTGGAAAAAATAATTTGTAATAATATCCTTTATTCTTTTGTGAATTCTACATCTTACTTCTGGTTTTCCTTTTTCTTTTCTTTAATCAAATTAGCTAATGGCTTATCTTTTTTAAGACAGCTTCTAGTATTATTAATTCAGTCAAAAAATTTAAAAATTTTATTAATCTCTTTCTTGATTTTCAGGATTTCTATTCTGAATTTGATTAGGATTTTTCATTTCATTGGTTTTCTAATTTTATTTTAGTTGCACGAGTAATTTGTTGATGTGGTCTTTTTCTTCTTTTTTAATGAAAGTATTTAGAGATATTCATTTTCTGTTAAGGACTATTTTGGCATATGTACTAAAAATTTTGGTATGTTGCCTCATTGTTGTAGTTAATGAAATCATCTATTGTTTCTATCATTTATTCTTTGACATGCCAGTTCTGTAGAATTGTTAGTCTTGGGGTGGCTAGGTGGTGCAGTGAGTAAGAGTGCCAGCACCAGAGTCGGGAGGACCTGGGATCGGTTCCGGCCTCAGAAAATGAGCACCCACACATAAATAATACCTAACCGTGTAACCTTGAGCAAGTTACTTAACCCCAATTGCTTTAAAAAAATAATTGTTAGTCTTCAGTTTATTTTTAATGCTTTTATTCCAGAGGCCTATTGTTTTATACATTTTTATTCTATTGTAGTCTATGAAGCACATATTTAATATTTTTGCTTTTCTGCTTTTGTTTGTAAGGTTTTTATGGCACAATACATGGTTGATTTTTGTAAAGATTTCATGCACAGCTGAGAAATATGTTTACTCCTTTTTCCCATTCAATAATTCTCAGAGGCCTGTCATAGCTAACTTTTTAAAAGCTCCATTCAGGTCTTAACTTTTTTGTTTTGTTAGTATTAGATGCTATGCCATTTAATTCTTATAGGTTAAACATTGAAATGAAGAGCCATGTGACCAACAAGATCTAGGACTAGATGCTTTTTTTTTTTCTGATCCTCACAATCTCTCAAATCTTTCCTCTCTAAAATAGAAATTATGTGCCAGAAATAAAGCACTTTTAGGTGTCTCCATGGTCTAGGACACCAAGAACCTAAATAAAATAAAAACCCAAAACTAATAGCCAAAGGCAATAGTTCCTAACCCTTAATGAGGGGCTATACTCATTACTCCATTCCCCCTGCCCCCAAACCCACATTACTGGCAGCAAGGCAAACCCACAGGTTTGCAAGGGAACTCAGCCCCACACTCTGACCTTTGCTTCCTCCCAGTGCCACAGAAATCCCAACTCCAAACAGCAGAAACTTGTTCAGGCTTCAGTAGTCTAGACCTCTGTAGGAAAGCAGAGGAACAGAGGCAGTGGGGCAGAGCACATATCTGGACTTTTAATAAAGCTCAACTCGACAAATTTATCCTTTATTTTTCTTCCTCAGTGCCCCAGAGATCCAAACCTCAAAGAACTTTAATCCAAAGGTCATAAATGAACTCAGACAGTTACAGCCTCATTACAGCATTCTATGCCACAGAGATCTGCAAGAGAGTGGAGAAAGAGAAAGAATGAAGCAGAACCTACATCTGGGCTTGTAATAGAGCTCTACATCTTCTTCTTCCCCAGTGCCTTGGGAATTTTCTTAGGCTGAGGTAGCAGCATGACTGTGCTCTGTACTGCTGCATCAAAAAACTGAAGAACAAAGAAAATGGAGTGGGATATGTATTGGAGCAGAGCAGGGGCTGTATAGCACTCCATTAAGCCTGAGGGAAAGACCCAAGCATCTAGCTAGGGCAAGTTCTGTCCCCAAACCAAAGTCACTTGGGGCAGAGACCTAGGCTGATAAATTTCCCAGTATGGAGGAGACCAAGACATTTTGAAATTCAACACTCAGCAAAACCACCATTAGAGAGGGGAAGGAGTCATAAAGTGAACAATAAGGGAAACTAAGAGGTGGTGGGAAAGGCAGCTAGATGGTGTAGTGGATAGAGCACCGGGCCTGGAATCAGGAGGACTCATCTTCCTGTGTTCATCTGGCCTCAGACACTTACTGGCTGTGTGATCCTGGGCAAGTTACTTAACCCTTTTTGCAGCAGATTCTTCATCTATAAAATGAACTGGAGAAGGAAATGGAAAACTACTTCATTATCTTTGCTAAGAAAACCCCAAAAGGCCTTATAAAGAGTTTGACATGACAGAAACAACTGAACAACAGGATGGGGCGGGGAGGAGGGAAGGAAGACAGAATACCAAAGATGTCTGGAAGAAGAAAATGCGAAGATCTTGAGCATAAACAGTTAAACCAAAAAGACATTAAGAGTAGAAAGAAATGTGCCCTCCAGATCTAGTAAATGAGTTTAGGTATCTATGAATAAGTGCTGCAAAACAAAATAATTAAACACTTGATGATATAGAGGGCTTTGTGGATTTTAAGGCTAGCATGGAAGAACAGTACATATATTTCTTCATTTAAAAGAGGAATGATTATGAAAACAGAATTTATGTCCCATGCAGCAGTAATAATTGGCAGAATACAAATGAATTTATTGCATTACTTTTCTACAAAATATAGTTTCCCTACTTAAATCTTTTTAATATATGTATATTACTTGTTTAATATATATATTACTTGTTTATTCATTCATCTATTTATTTACTTTTTTAAATCCTTTCCAGTTGGTGCAACTAGGTGGCTCAGTGAATAGAGCACTGGCCCAGGAGTCAGGAGGACCTGAGTTCAAATCTAGCCTCAGACACTTAATACAAAGCTAGCCATGTGACCTTGGGCAATTTTTGGTCTATTTTTTTGCTATAGCTTTGTCTGAAATCATAATTGTTTCCTCTACTTTTTTTGTGTTCACCCAAGACATGACAGATTTTGCTCCAATCTCTTATTTTAACTGTGTGAGTCATTATGTTTCTAGTATATTTATTGTAAACAACTTATTATCAGGTTTTGCTTTCTAATGCGTTATGCTAGTCTCTTCAATTTTAGGGGTGAGCTTCCCATTCACATTTACAGTCATGAAAGTTGTGTATTTCCTTCTATCCTATTCTCTTAAGCATTTTCTGCTCGTTTACTCCTTGATCCCTCTTTATTACATGTTCTTAACCTTTCCTTTTAATACTTTCACTATCCCTCTTTAAGTTTAGGGTTTACTTATGACTAATCCATCCCTGAATCTACCTTCCCCTTATATTCTCTGTTTCTTTCTGTATCCCTGTTGAGTGATTGCATTCCTACACCAAACTCTTTGTGAGCGTATTGTATCTTTGTGTGTACTGCCATCTTTTAATCAATTTAGATGAAAGTGAAGTTTATGTGTTGCCTCCTCCCCCTCCCATCCACATGTGTATATGTATATATATATATATATATATGTTTTTCTACTTGTGCATCCTGATATATTAGATGATAAATTCCTCCATGCTTCTCATTTTTCTCCTAGTGTTCCTCTTTCCTTTTTTCTCCTTTCAATATTATAAAAACAAAACTATTTCTAGGTCTTCTGTCTTGTGTCTACCTACATAAACCCCTATGCTATTATGATTCTTAAAGGATCTTTTTCTCTGATCACTTGTTTTTGGTATATAGGAGATGCCTTAAATTTCCTCTTCTCAATCTTTTGACTTAAAAAAAAGTAATCCTTTTATTCTGGACTCCTTAACTACTATTTTGTCCACTCTAATTTTTAGAGAACTTCTTGCTAGAGTAAGATTTCGTACCTCTTTATTTTAAGCTGTAGATTCTTTCCCCGAGTCTCTCTTCAATGGTTCTATTATTCATATTGTTTTTCTTTTGCTCTTTTATTTTAAGTACATCATTTTCTCTAATTATTCTAATTGTTTTTCTGGGCAAGTTTTTTCTTTGATTTTGATTATAGGTTTTTTTTTTATAGTTATTCTTCCTGGTTTGTGTCTTAGTCATCCCTACAATCATCACAAAGTCCTTTATTTGTTTTGTTTACTTGTTTATTCATTCATCTATTTATTTACTTTTTTAAATCCTTTCCAGTTGGTGCAACTAGGTGGCTCAGTGAATAGAGCACTGGCCAAGGAGTCAGGAGGACCTGAGTTCAAATCTAGCCTCAGGCACTTAATACAAAGCTAGCCATGTGACCTTGGGCAAGTCACTTAACCCCAATTGCCCTACCTTCCCCCCTTCAAAAAGTAAAATCCTTTCCAGTGAGGTTTTTTCCCACGTTAGCCCTGGAAGTTTTTCACCTTCATTTCTGTTCCTCAAGGAATTTCTTTACCTAGTGAGGTTTTTCTCATCTCCTCCCCTTCAGAACTATACTCTCCTTCCATCAGACTTTTCTTTTTTTAAAAAGGCTTTTATATATTTATATATTTTCCCTTTAATGTGTAACTTATAAAATTTGGTTATCTACTTTGTTATAACAGAAAAACACCTTAACACACTGTCTTTTTGCTTGGTAAATCATGACCCTAGATTTTTTTCTTAATAGAAAGTGTTAAATGAGTAAGTTAAGAGAGTAAAGTTTATTACATTGCAAATAAACTAGTTATATAGATTATAACAGCACTCAGAGTGACCTCTATTTCTTTAAATAATTATAGAGTAGAATAAGATATTGGACAATAAAATTATATCAAGCATAAGTGTTTGATTATCCTGATTAACGTGCAAAATACATACACCCTGCAACTATATTTCATTCTAGTCATTAGAGGTTTAGAGAATAACCCTGTTATTCCCAAAATATGAACCAAAATGATAACTTGCTGGAAAATATGATCAATGATTATGGCAACATTTTTTCCAGGCATCTGGAATCTCATTTTTTTAAAAACAAGGCAATGCACTTGACTCTGTTAATTGTAGCTTTCGTTTCTGGTGACATAACCAAGAAGGGAAGCCCACAGATTTGGAGCTGGAGCTCCTTAAAAAAATTAAGTTGGAGAGATTGACCCTTTAGTGGCAGCAGATGCTGCATATCCCATTTGGTAAGTTAGCCTTCTTTGCAGCATTTTGCCTCTTGAGTCCCTGAAGTGGTTGAGGTTGGAGAGCTCTGAGTTGGACAGATGACCTGGACTTTTGAGAACCCTCCTCAATGCTTAAAGTCCTGGTCACGAACATGGTCCTTGGAAAGCCATCTCAGGAATATGATCTTCACCCAGTGGGGCATTGTTTTGGTCCTATGCCTTCATTAGTACAAGAGGACAAAGACTGTGAGGATGGTGGACAGGGTAACAAATCCTACTGAACTGGGATGACTGAAGATATAGAAAGGATGGTTTCAGCAATCACCAAAAAGAACACAGTTGAGAACAACAGATGCAGAGTTTTATAGAGTTAAAGGGCAAATAAAATATCAGCACCATCAAAATAGAAATTAAGAGGCAGGGAATGATCATGTTGATAGTGTAGAACAAAGACAGGAGCAACATGTAGAGAGAGTAAGTGATGCCAGGGTAAGCCTTCTCATAGTAGTTGTACTTGATATCATGTTTGTTTCCAGGGATACTGATAACAGCTCGTTTACCACTTTACCAATAGTCATACTGGGACATATCTTCATAGAGGAGACGGTCAGAACCAAGTCAATTTTGGCTTTAAGAAATCAAGACTCAAAATTTCATTGTGCAATTTTGATAACCAAATGGGAAGAGAACTATGTTTGTTTTGTATGAACTAAAAAAGATGGAAGGAAAGATCCAGATGTCCTCTCCTTTGTATCTAAGCAGGGCTTTGGTCTTGTGAACCTGGAAATTCTCTACTCCATTCTTATATAACACTATGGTAGGGGTTTCCAGTAGGGGTTTCAGTATCTTTTCAAAAGACACAGACACGAATTCAGCTCACCATAGCCAGCAGGATTTCACTTTAGCTTGTCATTCTATACATATTTCAGCCAAAAATTTATCTTCATAATCTAGTTGATTTCATCCATTTTTACTAGATGAGACATGGTCTCCTCAAACTAGATATTGCCTAGGTCAGACAAATTGGCCACAGGCCAGATGAGCTCATTATAGTCCTCAAATAGATGCTTGAACAGGCAATGATGTGCCTCAGTGGTCTAACTCCTGTGAGCAGAAAAGCTGCCATGAAGTAGCTACATCTATGGCTCCATCAAATTTGCATTGCCTGGTCCCACAGTCAGCATAGACAGCACCTCAAGGGTTAAAGATGGTGGTTAAAGGAGGTGAAATCAACAAGAAGTGGGGCAAGAAGAGGAAAAGGAAGAGAGAAAACAAGGGGGAGCAAGGGAAAGAGGAGTGAAAAGGAAGGGAGAGAGGAGAGAGGAGGAAGGGGAGAGGGAGAGAAACCAAGCCTATCATTTTAACTTCTGTCCTTCCAGGAATGTGGATCATATCTACCAATTGCCAAAGAAGGTAAGTTGTGTAGTAATTAGGTTGTCATGTTGTGCCATGTCCTTCTAGTTTATCATCTTGGTCCAACTTCTCAATGTCAGTTTTTAAAAACAGGAATTTATTAGTGTAAGTCTTCCTAAATACAATAGTGAGAACTTCCTAACAAATATTCCAGGACACCTTGAACTTCTGGCATGGCATTGGTCCAGTTTGGTTCTCTTATAGTTTGGTGGTCTACCTAGCTGCATATCTTTCCATTCTTCCATACCACCTGTATAGGTGATATCTATGGGCATACTGAACTCTTTGATGATCCCATTAACCAACAGATCTTTGAGATAATCTGAGTTCGTTATAAAGGACTTTTTCTAGATAATTCTCAGATCGCTTAGGGGTCAGTGAACTGGATTTTATGTGCTATTTCTCAAGCACATCCTACATCCCACCTAGTAAGAATCTATCTGTGCTCTTGCTGAGCTTCTCCATCATTCATGCCTTCTATTCTTCTCTTACTTTGGAGTCACCAAAGTCAACTTTTTTAGGATCTACATTGGAAGTTGAAGTTCTAGTGCCATCATGGCCTGACTTTATCCTCCTGAGCATACCTCTAAAGCTACATGCACAGTCAAAACGTGTATATATTGGGTCCCAACGTGTTGTTTGCAGTGTTCTGCTAGTATCCTGAGCAGAATGGAATTGGTTCTGATTAAAACTGATACTCCATTGAATAATTGTGGGTTTGATCAAAGAAGATCCAGGGTGTCCATTGCCCTGTTGAACCAGCAATTTCCTTCTGAAATTTCAAGGTCACCTTGATGTATCCTACATATTAATAATTTGTAAGTCCTCCAAGGTAAAATCTTTCCAGCATCTTTAGAGGTATTTTTCTCAAATGTCTCTCATAAAATGTAACATGATGGAAACTTGTCTAGGATAACAGTGAAATCCATGTCCTTAGTTTAGATACTTCAGAACTTTAAATGTAGGGATTCCATTATTTTCTGTCAGACAACTCATCTTGTCCCTATCAGATTCCTGAAAGACCTGTTAGCACAGACCTCTATGTGATCTTCTCCAGAAGATAAATGTCTGTTCTTGAGGAGGTACCTTTCTTGATTATATTATTGCTGTCCACAATGAGATATCTAATTTGGAACCTGTCCACAAGCCAGGTATCTCTGTGACACCTACGTTGTCCATCCCTAACCATCACATGGGTGAGCTCTCTCTGCCATAAAAAACACAACTTTAGCCATGTACGTGTATACATATATATATTTGGATGGGCTGCTTCTTTCCAAAAGTGGGTTTAGCCTTGGTCCTCCCTGATTCCCATTCCAGATATTCTTTTCAACTTCCATGCTGTGAGGTCTACTTTGAACAATAAGGCACATTTTCTTGAGTAACTCCTCCTTAGTATAATGTATATAGATCAGTTTCCATGTGTTGGCTTCCTCTGTCATATCCAATGGTTTTCCCAGTCCTGATCTTGCTATGAATTACCTTGTAATCTTTTACCTAATTTTTCCTTATTATGGTTTTATTTTAATTTTAATTTATTTATTTTAATATGCTTATATATTTATGCAAATATAAATATATAAGTAATATATTAAAATTTACATTTATTTATTTTAAAAATTCTGAACCTAATTCCAGATAAGGTGAAAATTTCCACATATGCCCTCTCTGCCCTCCTTCTCTGAGCTGAAAGAGAGAAAAACAAAATCTTTGTATCAGACATACATCATCAAGGAAAACAAATGTCCACATTGTCCATGTCCAGAAATATGTGTCTCATTCTATCTTTTGAGTTCATCACCACTTTTTCAGAAGGTGGGTAGCATGTTTCACCCACGATCTTTTGAAATTGTGGTTGGTCATTGCTTTGATCAGAGTTCTAAATCTTTCAAAGTTGGTTTGTTTTTCCCCCAATATTATTGTGTAAATTGTTTTCCTGGTTCTACTTGTTTCCCTCTGTATCAGTGCATGCAATCTTCCAAGGTATGTCTCAGACATCTCTTTTGTCATTTTTCATGGTGCAATGGCATTTCAGTTGATCTATATAGGGTGTATGTGGTATTCAGGGAGGACTAGCACCTCTGGTGTGAGAGCTCACTGAGCCTTTTCAGGGCTGCTCATCCACCTTTGGTGTCTACCTGCATCACCCAACTCTCACCTGTGACTCCAAGAAGCTGTAGTATGTATAGCAGCCATACCCCAGTAAAACTTTCTTGGCAGATGTCAGTGAGTTAGAGGGTATGTGAAGCACTTAATGACTTCCCTTGGCAGAATGGGCAGATGAAAACAATTTGTTCTGATGGCCATGAAGGTGGCTAAAGCAGGCACTATGGCCAGACATTGAAGATGACATCCTGACATGCATCCTGGGCTGTTGTCGGTTGTCTTGACTTTTGTCTTGCCACCAGATTTTAATGACTCTGGAAGAAAGAGTGAGGCTGATGATTTGGTGCAACTCAAATCCAATTCACACTCCAGTCAGGATATCACTCTGTGATATCAATAGCCCTCTTCTAAAAGAAAGAATGAACAACAACAGCATCCTTATACCAGTACTTGTTCAGCAATTCCCCAGTTGATGGGAATGCTCCTTTAGTTTACAGTTTTTTTTTTGTTTGTTTTGCTTTTTGGAGCGGGGGGAAGGTAGGGCAGTTGGGGTTAAGTGACTTGCCCAAGGTCACGTGGCTAGTTTTGTGTTAAGTGTCTGAGGCCTGACTTGAACTCAGGTCCTCCTGACTCCAGGGCTGATTCTCTGTTCACTAGTTTATAATTCTTGGCCACCACAAAAGGAAGTGCTATAAATATTTTTGTACACATGGGTCCTTTTCCTCTTTCTTTGACCTCTTTGGGACATGGGCCCAACAGTGGCATCGCTGGGTCAAAGGTATGCACAGTTTAGTGATTTTGCGGTCATATCCTAAATACCTTTCTAAAATAACTATATCAATTCACAACTCCACCAACAATGCATCAATGTGCCTGTTTTCCCCTTCAATTTTTATTTTCCTTTTTGTGTGTGTGATTTTCATCAACTTGATGAATATGAAGAACTTTAGAGCTGATTCAACTTGCATTTCTCTCATTGTTAGTGATCTGAAGCATTTATATATTGAGTAATAGCTGTCATTCTTTGGATCAGTGTTTTATATACTTTGTATGCTAGATATTTGTCAGAGAAACTTCTTACAAAGTATTTTTTTCCCAGTTAGAAACATCTTTTCAATGCCCTTATGTCTTTATTTTTGTTCCTATAAAATCAGTTGCCCCCTATAAATTTTGAATTAAAAAAATCACAATAATTTTCAAGTAATTTATATTCCCATTTGGTTTATAGATTAATCTATGAATTAGTCCATGAAAAAAAACTAATTGAATAGTAAAATGCAGTATTATAACAGTACAAAAAGCCAGTAGCAAAACCAATAGGCAAATATAGTAGCAAAAACAGTAATAGTAATCTCTTTGCACACTGATAGACAGTATCATAACAGGTAGCAGTAATAAATAATAGGCTTGTATATGCAAATGCAACTTTGGACTTGTTTAAGAGTGGATACAATGGAGACAAGTAATCTGAAAGACAAAAAATAACAACAAAACAAAATCAAAATTAGAAACACCATGGAAAACAAAATCAACTGAATATTTCAATGAGAGGGAGAAATAAAGTAGCAAGATTGTGGGTCAAAATTGTAAAATTCAGTAAGCAGTAAAGCAAAATTATAAAACTGAATAAAATCAATCTTCTCAGTAATAATAAAAGTATTTAACTAAATTGAATTCTATGAAATGAGAGTCTGGTGCATTCATAGAACCCATCAGTTTCTTCAGCTGATTCTACTTTGAGGACACTGAGAATGTGGTGACTTATGTCTTGGAGACACTATGAAACATACGTGGATGTGCTATAGCTGGTTTTGGTTAGGTCATGTGGTCGGGAGAATGTTTTGGTTTTTGTTCTTACTAGACCTGCTACATCTCCCTGTTAGAGTTTTAGGGAACCCTGAAGGGTTGGAGGGGTCTCTTTTCTCTGCTGCCATTGGTTCAAGCCTTCATCAGCTATTTTTCTGTTATGGTTAGGAGGAATAAGTGACTAGCATCCTAGTTCCATTTAATCACTTTAACATCACATAGTTTTTTTCTTTGTTATTGTTCAGTCACTTCAGTCATGCCTAAGTTTTTGTGACCCTATTTGTGGTTTTCTTGGCAACGTTGCTGAAGTGTTTTGCCATTTCCTTCTCCAGTTCATTTTACACATGTGGAACTGAGGCAAACAGAGCTAAGTGATCTGCCCAGGGTCACACACCTAGTAAATGTCTGAGGCTAGATTTGAACTCAGGAAGATGAGTCTTCCTGATTTCAGGTCTGGCACTCTGTCCTCTGTGCCATGTAGCTGCCCCAAACATAGTTTTTACAAAGGGATATTTACTTCAAAGTTATAGCAAGAATAAATATAAACATTTCCCAAAATATGTCTGAAGCATACTTTTCCCATATCTTGGATTCTGGGCGTGTAGGCTCAAAACATTATTCACTTCCTATTTAACATTAGTGCAACCAAGCTCAGGTCCAGAAGTAGCATAAAGTATGGTGAGTCTATTGGCATGGGTTCAGAAGATTGTTTCTGAAGATCTCTCCTTGCTCCTTGGGTCACTGATGCAGGGCTGATTGCAACACCTAACCTGGATTTTGTCTCCTATGTTCCTGTGACTTGCTCTCCTAACCAAGATTGGAGACAGCTTCCTACACCCAGAAGAGAGAGAAAAAAAATGAACCAAGAGGAGAAGGACCAAGTCTCATTTCTTAGAGGCTATATGGCATCATGGGAAGAATATCCTATTTCCCTAACAGGATGATCTCTTATCAGATGCCATAAGAGCTTCCCCGGACATGAAAGAAATAACAAGATGGTGAGAGCTAACTCAGGACCTTTTGAAGATGCTAACATATTGGTAGCTAGGTAGCACAATGAATAGAGTATTGGGCCAGGAGTCAAGAAGATCTGAGTTTATATCTGGCCTCAGATATTTACTACTGTTTTCCTGGGTAAGTCATTTAACCTCTGTTTGCCTCAGTTTCCTCAACTGTAAGATGGAGACAATGACCCCTACCTCCCAGTATGGTTGTGAGGATTAAATAAGATATCTGTAAAACACTAAACATACTGACTGACATATAGTAGGCTCCTTACTCTCTCCCACCCCCAACAGTTCCAACTGTGCAGTCAATCAAAAAAGACTCTTCTTATTCACTTGGTTAGCCAACTGGAACCAGTCAAAGAATGTCTATCCACAGTCTCTCTAAGAAACTTCTCTTGCAAGCCAGTGATTCTTCCAGGACTCAGCTCCCCAGTATCCTCCATGTGGAGAGGTTGCAGTAATGGAGGAAATTGTTCTTTGCATGCACCAGACCTTCATTATATAACAAAACATAAAAGTGAAAATCAAATTGAAAAAAAATTGCCCCCCAAAATCAATAGATTTTGTGGTGTTAATGTCTTCAATATTTATAGGAATGATGAAGGACAATTCTTAAAAAGAAGCATGGAGAATGAATTAAAACAGTATTCAAATTCCCAGAGCAGGGAGTTTGAGTGCGGGAAAGTGTCCTAGGATGAGATACTCTATACAGGGTATCCCCAAAGTCTGGACACATAGGAAATCTCATTAACTATGCATATTTTCAAGAAATGAAATGAATGAAATTTTCAATAACATTTTAATTAGTATAAATGAGATTTCATAGAAAGACATGAGACACACAGGAAATCTCATTAATTAAATTAATCTCATTAATATGGAAAATAGTCCCCAATAGCTAATGAAAGGCTTTATTCCATCTGAAATTGTCATGGCTAAAATTTATGCTAATTAAATACAATGTTGAAAATTTTATTTCTTGAAAATATGCATAGTTGGGGGCTGCTAGGTGGTGCAATGAATTAGAGCTCTGGCCCTAGAGTCAGGAGAACTGAGTTCAAATCCTGCCTCAGACACTTAACACTTACTAGCCATGTGACCTTGGGCAAGTCACTTAACCCCAATTACCCTGCCTCCCCCCCTCCAAAAAGAAAAAAGAAAAAGAAAATATGCATAGTTAATGAGATTTCCTATGTGTCCAGACTTTAGGGACACCCTGTATGTGCCATCTCTGGGTGGGATTGTCCTATATGATGTGAAAAAATTCCACTAGGTTATTTCAAGAGAGTAAGGATTAGGATTCTTGTATGTTTTCCTCCTAGCTCCTACCTAGTCTTCATTCTTGACTCATGCGGTGGAGGGGTCTCCTTGAGAAAGCTTAAGAGTAGAACAATTGAAATGACCAAGGGGCACAACCGTAGCAACCTGCTCAGCTTTCCATCAGGCAGAAACAATTGCAAAATTCCCCCTTTGCCTAGGGAAAAAACAGATTCAAGTTTTTGCCCTGCTTTGGGAAATTATGAAATATAAATAAATAAAATTCTCTTTCATTTTGCTCTGGGGTCCTCATCCAGAAAGATCATGGCAATTTCTGATAGTCTTTTATACTCTGTCTCATTTTGTCTACATAACATTCTAGGCATTGCCTTCCTCTGTCTCAGACATCTCATTCTCACTAATGAAATACATGCAAATTACTATTCGAGGGTTGACCACATTTCCCCACCCCACCCCCCGCCCCCGCCAGGGTTTTCAATACTAATTGAACTGAAATGTAAACAAACTTTAGTGAACAGAGAAGCATTGGATTTTAACTGAGCAGGGAGAGGAGAAAAGGGGGATATACAAAAAATGCCATCTGACACCAGTTCTCTCGAATGGGAAATCTGCCAAGCCACACTTTTTGTCTCTGTCTTCGGTTGCTTTCCCAGCCTCATTGGTCAGAGGCTCCAGCAGGATCTTAGTTTCTGTGACTACTCAAGTTCCACTAGCCATACCTATCTCCATTCCCACCCCAGTCTCTAGAAAAGGGGTTCTTAATTTGGGATCTATAGATAGACTTCAGGGGATCTCTGGACTTGGATGAGGAAAAAATAATTGCATCTTTATTTTTGCTAACCTAGAGTGAAAATTTAGCAATTCCTTCCATTATAAATTTTAAAACACAGGCACAATTCTAACCTTAAAATCTATAGGTCTCATGCCAAAAAGGACCATGACACATAAAAAGGTTAAGAACCCCTGGTCCAGAAACTCACCAACAAGAACTTTTAGCTCGCCCCATCTCCAGCGAACATCTTTCACACGAGATTTCTCCAGGGTAAGAGGAAAGTGACACTATGTCTTTAAGACATAAGATGCTTTTAGTCAGCAAACCAAAAGCAAATGGAACATTTCTGTCCCATCCAACAGGCTTTATTCCAACTGCTCTAAAATCCTAAATCAGAGGGAGTATGCATTTATGTGTGTATATGTTATCTACCCCCAATAGATTGTAAGCTCCTTCAGTACAGTGATTGTTTCATTTTTTTATCCTTGCATCCCCAGTGCCTCACATAGTGACTAGCACATTTTAAGGATTTAACAGATACTTGAAAGGGTATTACAAATAAAATGGGTTTTCCATGCTATTAAACTAAGGATAGCTGAGTTTAAAACTATTTTGCCTGTAACAGCAAACTTAATTCAATCAAAACACAAGTAACATTTGTCTGTGTTAACTTTCATTTCATTTCAAAAGGGATAAAGTGTCATGTCTCTGGAATAGAAATCACTGACTAGCATATAATGGGAAGAACATTAAGCTTAGGGTCAGGGTATCCAACTCTACCCCCAATTGTGAGCAGATTACTTGAATGCTGTCTATCCGTTTCCTCACCTATAAAATGGAAAGAATTGGACAAATCAGGAACCACAGTAAGTCTATTACAATGCACAAGTGTCTCTAGAAGCCCTATTTGGTCCATGTCCCAGTTGACTGCTATTGCTCTAAGATTTTCTCTGCAGCTAAAAGGAATTTCCATTCGGGAAGGTGATGTCAGGACTCTTCACTGCAGCTGACAAACGCCACTAGTAGCCCTCCCCCTCATCATGTGTAAATCTCTGCTACAGAACCCTGCTTATTTATTTGTTCTGTCCACATGTCTGTACATATCTCATATGATCAATATGGTGACAAACTCTTGTAGAATTGTGAAAAACTTGGGGATCCCTGATTAGATGGTTTCTAAGGTGACTTACCAGCTCTAATGTTCTAGGGAAACTCGGTTCACTGATTGAATCTGTTTTATTGACCTTTGATATACAAAGGCAGTGTGCATAGTGGAAAGAGAAGCCAGGAAGATCTGGGTTCAGATTCCTCCTCTGACATACATTGGTACTATAACCTTAGGTAGAATAAAATTAATCAATGGCCCCAGGCAATTCTGACTCTAAGTTTCAGAGAAGATAGCTAACTACATTGGTTAGAGGAAGCTTTATCATCATTGGGGAGTCCTCTATACCTATGAAAAGGTCTGATTCCTTTCTTTGTATACCATAAGAAAGGGAAATGCAGATAATTTGACAACCTTCTAATCATATTGTGAAAGGATTCCAGACATGTTGAGAGCAGGAAATGGTCTGCCTAGCTGTTCATTCTTCCCTGCTCATCCTAGTAAACACCTCAGATATGGGAGTCTCAATGTTTTGGGGCTGCCTTTAATGATTTATAGTTTATTATATAGACTAGCAGGGTTGGAATGGACTTTAGATATTAATTAGTCTATCTCAGACCTGGAAACAGGAATTTACCCTCTACAATATCAGCAACAGCCATGGTCCTCTAACCCCTATAAATGGAGGTAGTTTTGATCCATCCAGATGGACAAGTAGTAGTGGAAGTTTAGGGCCAGTAAATAGGCAGAGCTCCAAATGTCAAGACACATGACAGGTGTGAGGCTGGGCTACCTGTAAGTTGCCCAAAGAGACCAGTTTAAGCAAAAAGCAAGATACCAAAGATGGGTCGGTTATCTCTCTGCCTCTTGGCAATATTCGATTTCCACCACCTTTTATAATAGGGGAAAGTTGTTGAGTTTTGTGGTCAGACAGCATAGGAACTTTCAGGACATTTGTTGAGTAGACCTATATGCTCAATTTACCCAGTTCCATTTCATTCCTCAAATGAGTGGCACGGATACCATAAATTACCAATGTCTATTAGAGATTATTTGCATTAGATTCTCCCTTATAACATATAGCCCTTAACTTGGAGAAAAGGAATTCAGATGCTATGTTGGCAACCACCAACTTTTAGAATTATAGAGTTTAGAGCTGAAAGAGGCCTTTGAGGTCATCTAGTACAACACCTTCATTTTACAGATAAAGAAACTGAGACCCAGAAAGATTGTGACTTACCCAAGGTCACTCAGGTAGTAAGTGGCAGAACCAGGATTCGAACCCAAGTCCTCTGACTCCCAGTCCAGTTGCATCAGAGGTAAGTCAAACGTTTTGTATCATATATTGCTCTTCCACCAAGCTTTGGATTAAAGGTGAATACAGTTCCATTTTTCTTGATCTTCATTATTCTTTCCCCTTTTGCTTTATTTAGATGGTTTCCTGCAGTTGAATTTAGTTTTAAATTTATTTTTTAGTTTCTTTTAAACAACGGCATTTTGCAATAGATTTCCATTTCAATTGTGTTGGCTAAGGCCAACTTATCTGTTGTAATTATAATAATTTTGTGTCTTCATCATCATTCTGAGTGAAATAAGTAAAAATAAAGTTATCAGATTTAAAGAAGCAGGGGGAAGAGAGAGGAGAGAGAAGGGGGCTAGCTATTTGTAGCGACCATTGTTCATCTTTAGAATAGTGTTTCTTAAACTTTGGGACTTTTCAGCATATTTGTAAAGTGATGAGTTTGCCATTGACAGACATAGAAAGGACAATCTCCATATCTAGTGATGTGTGGGGGAACTATGTACTGGAGAAAAATGGAGAGGAAAGAGCATAGAATAATGAATAGAGAGCCAGCCTCAAAGTCGGGAAGGCCTAGGTTTAGGTCCCATGTCTGATTCATACTAGTTGTGTGTCCCAGGGTAAGTAACCTAACCTCTCTTTCCCAGATGGTTCTCTAAGGCTAGAAGCTGCTTATGTGCATTAGTAGAAGTTTCCTCATTGGGAATTCCCTATACTGGTGAAATCACAGGAGGAAGGTAGGCAAGGTTAGTGCTTTTAAAAGAATGTGAAAATGGGGGCGGCTAGGTGGTGCAGTGAGTAGAGCGTCGGCCCTGGAGTCAGAAGGACCTGAGTTCAGATCCGACCTCAGACACTTAACGCACACACAAACAGAAATCTAGCCGTGTGACCTTGGGCAAGTTACTTAACCCCAATTGCCCTCCAAAAAGCAAAAAAAAAAAAAAAAAAAAGAATGTGAAAATGAAGAAAGAAGATATACTTCAATTGAACCTAGCATCAGATAGCTCCCTTGCCACAGAAAATTCAGACATACTTCTGGCCAGATTGTTACAGAGGAAATAAAATAGAGGTAAAGGACACTCAGATTCTTTCCCTTCCCCTTATTGGCAGATCCAATGTTTGAGGGAGAACTCTGTTCACTGTGACACACCAATAATGTATTTATAAAGCGACTATATTCCTAATACACTTAGCTAGGGAATACCATCCTGTAACAGATGATTTAGGAGGGCTTCAGCCAGGAGAATAATGTGGATATTGGGTCAATATTTTTAAAACATGGAAAGCATGAGAAATGAAAGAAAGTGAACAGTGCCCTGGGTCTCACATCAAAAGTGACAGGTGTAGCAAACTCGTTTTAACTTGGGGGAGCAGAAAAATTGGGGGACTTGAAAATGAAGAACTGAATAGGAGGAGCTATTCTAATGATTATGAAGGAATTGTGATGTTTATTTTCTTATATGTATATATGTGAGCTCTTGGTGGAAGAAAAGGGGGAAGGAGGGAGGAAGGGAGGGAAGTAGAGACAGAGAGAGACAGAAGAGAGAGAGAGGGAGGGAGGGAGGGAGGGAAGGAGAGAGAGAGAGAGAGAGAGAGAGAGAGAGAGAGAGAGAGAGAGAGAACAGAACACCTGGATTTTGTACCTGAGTAGTCGAGAGGCTTCTATACACTGTCTTATTAGAGATGATAAAGAATTCTTAGAATGAAGGAAATATTTCAAGAATGAAGCCAGATAGCAAAGCAGTCTTGGGTAGCAGAGGGAAGGTGAAACCTGGGCATAAGGTTGGTGGATGTAAAAAAAAAGACGTACAAAAGAGAAAGGAATAATAAAGCATTTGTACAGCACTTTGCTTACAACAAACCCGTAAGATGAGCAGTGTTAGTATTCTTATGCTTATTTCACGTAATAGGAACCTGAGTTTAGGTAAGGTTAAGAAATTGCAGTCATATAGCCATGTATAAGGGCAGATCTAAACCTTGGTTCCAAATCTGTCTCTGTCCATTATACCACAGTCCTTCTCAAGGAAGAAGTTCTGCACTACTTAGGGCTATATAACAAATAGAAATAAAACTCTTTCCAAAATACGTGAACTGGGAATTTCTAGGGAAGGAGCTCCCCAGAATGATAGAGAGGTTCCATAAACACCAGTAGATGAAAGGAAACCTTCCATGCATTGTGGTAAGACTGATTCCCTGTGGAAAGATGTGTCCAATCAGGAGACAGCCTGTTTTCTAGAGCACAAATCCAGCTTATGAAGACTGCTGTTGAGAATTTCTCAAACCTGACCACTACCACCATCTTGTGGAGAAAACATGTCAATTAGAAGAAAAGGATTCTAGAAACTATTAAATCCTGGATTAGGAAATGAAAGGACTTGGATTCCAGGTATTATTTTTATAGTTTTTCCCCCCTATTAAAGGCTGGGATTTTGGAGGAGAAAATATCTACCAAGCTAACAGTTTCCTGTAGAATTAGTTTTGGAAAAAGAGATCAGGGTTTTTGGACCATGTCCTGGTTAGTTACAGAATATACCTAAAGAGGACTGGGAAGAACTCATTTGACTGAAGGTTTATGAGTATGATTGAGGGATTTGTGAATTGAAACTAGATGGGGGAAGGGGAAAGGATCCCTGAAAAAACTATAAATTTAGTTAATAAGTTGGACAGTAAGTATGATAAGAAAGAAAACTAGCAGAGAGGTGTCCAGTAATTCAGAGAAAATAATTGGAAAGAGAATTGAGAACAATGCTTCTGGCCCCATATAGCTATAAACAATGTTTAGATATGGACAATTAAAGAGACTTGATAATTTAATGCTAGAAGGTGGATATGATACCACAAGTATCAGTGAAATGTTGGTGAGATGGGATTCATGACTGAAATATAGCAATATCAGCTCTATTAGCATTGGGGGGGGGGGGTTGTGATTTTTTTTTATTTAATCTTTTGTTTTTCCCAATTACATGTAAAAACAATTTTAACATCCTTTTTTTTTCTTCAAAATTTTAGTTCCAAATTCTCTCCCTCCCTACCTCCTCTCATTGAGAAGGCAAGAAATTTGATGTCGGTTATACATGTGTAGTAATGCAGAACACATTTCCATGTAAATCATCCTGTGAAAGAAAACATAGGCAAAAAGAAAAAAAAAACAACCCAAGAAAAATAAAGAAAAAGTATCTTTGATATGTATTCAGGCTCTACCAGTTCTTTCTCTGGAGATGAAAAGCATCTTTTACCTGAAGTCCTACAGAATTGTCTTGAATCATTGTATTGCTGAGAATAGTTAAGTTATTCATAGTAGATCATCATACAATATTACTGTTACTGTACACAATGTTCTCCTGGTTCTGCTCATTTCACTTTGTATCAGTTCATGTAAGTCTTTCCATGCTTTTCTGAGAGTATCTGATCATCATTTCTTAAAGCACAGTAGCGTTCCATCAAAATTATATACAACTTGTTCAACCATTCCCCAAATTGTTGGACATCCCCTCAATTTCCAATTCTTAGTCACCACAAAAAAAAAAAGCTGCTGTAAATATCTGTGTACACATAGGTCCTTTTCCTTTTTGTTTCTTTTATCTCTGGGATACAGACCTAGTAGTGATATTGCTTGGTCAAAGGGTATGCATGGTTTTATAGCCTTTGGGCATAGTCCCAAATTGCTCTCTAAAATGGTTAGATCAGTATACAACTTCACCAATAGTACATTAGTGTTTTAATTTCCCGACATCCCCTCTAACATTTGTCATTTTCCTTTTTTGCAATATTAGCCAATCTGACAAGTGTGAGGTAATAATCTCTCAGAGTTGTTTTAATTTGCATTTCTCTCATAGTAGTGATTTAGAGCATTTTTCATCTGACTATAATAGCTTTGATTTCTTCCTCTGAAAACTGCCTGTTCATATCCTTTGACCATTTATCAATTGAAGAATGACTCATTTCTTTTTTTTTTAACTTTTTTGGAAAGAAATAAATTTTATTGGTATCCAATTTAACAGCTATTCAAAAACAAATGCTGAAATACCTCATCAAAAGGACTATCCTTGTTAAGTGGACAAATGTAGAATAGGACTTAAAATTTTTTAAAATTAGGTTTTCAGTCTCAGAGAAATGAGTTTCTCACATGCTAATTTTCTAGATAACTGAAGCTCACCATGTAAAGTGAAAAAATTAACCATGAAAATTAACCATTTTAGATAGAAGTCTTTCTCTAACTGTATCTTATATTTCCCCAACCTCTTAGACAGAATAGACTTAACCCTTTCTTTGCCTTAGGGTAATAATGACACAAATAAATTATTTACTGTATTGTACTGTGATTAGAGGAAGAATAGAAGCACAATCACTGAGGTTTACAGGATTATTTATCTTTAATTAAATGGTAATGCTTTTTTCCCCTAATTATTTTGCATGCTTTTTATGTTATCTTTGTTATACTTTGCCGTTACTTCTTGCTGTTATCAATGTTCCTACCAAAAAGGAGCCCCTTTATAAAACCAGGGTGATTAAAAGTGGTAAGCAAATGGGTTTTGAATGAAAGTATGAAGAATAAAAAGCATGAGTCATATGGACCTTATGACACTTATTTTGGCTGTTGAAAGGTCTCTTTTCTTTTCTTTTTTTCTTTTCTCCCGCTTATTGCCAGGTTCTTGGTGGTGTTCCAGATAGTTGAGGTTGCCACATAGGTGGCCTCTGAATAAGTGGGTTATTACTGTATCCACATCAGCAAAGCAATGCTAGTATGGACTTGGCCAGGATGTGGAAATATCCTCATTACATGGAAGTGGACATCGTGATGGTATTCATTAAAGTGAGATTCGGCTGTGCCAATAAGAAGATGTTGGGCTAACACCAACAGGAGCTTCTACCGACTTCTCTGCTGGTTTCTCTTCCTTGGGAGCACTAGTAGATATTGCTTCACAAGATGCTGCAGCTGGTGTTGGAGTGACTGATGTAGATGTAGGGGTGGGAGCCCAGGCAGGGGATGCCGCTGCAGACGAACTCACCATAGTAGTGGTAGCACGATTGATTCGTTGAGTTGTAGCTGGTGACGGTGCTGGAGCAGCTGCTGCTTTGGGTTTTGTCACCATGGCCACCACAAAACTCTTCTTATCAATCTTGTATTCTTGGAGAGCAGTGTCATTGGTAAGGATTTTGCCTACATAAATTAATCTTTGGCCCGCTACTGGAAAAGCATCCTTTCCCTTTTCAGATTCGGTCTTCTCTTTCGGTGCCTTAACGGTCTCCTCAGGATTGATGTCGATCTTGAAGGTCTGCTACTGGAGGGTCTTCAGAATGATCTGCGTGGGGTCACCGCAGTCCCCCGACTCCACGCTTCCTGTGGACTCGGTCAGCCTCTCGGGCCCACTGGGAGGGAGGTCGAGGTGGCTGGTGGAGTTGGTCACTTTCATCCTGCCGGGCTGCCTCTCCCTCGGCATGATCCGCAGTGATCGCTTTCTACCCAAGGCACAGGGCCAGCCGGGAGTCCGTCCTCAGAAGCTGTGGGCTGGTCTGGGAGGCAGTGAGTGAATCCGCTAGTTGGACATCCCTCCTCCTCCTCCCAAAGAAGTGGGGGAGGGGTCAAGAGCTGATTTTTATTTCTATAAATTAGTGTTCTATATATTTGAGAAATGAAGTCTTTATCAGACAAACTCACTGTAATTTTTTTCACAGCAACGATTACCAACTATGTATTTCCCTCCACGCTATTTCCCCTGTTTATCCTACTCTCACCTTTCACACTGTCCATTCTCAAATGTTTTGCTTCTGACTTTTACATCCCCCAAACTGCCCTCCCTTCTATTAACTCCACCCTCTTTTGTTATCCCCTTTCCTTCCTACTTTCCTTCATGATAGGATAGATTTCTACACCCAATTGACTGTGTATATCATTCCCTCTTTGAGCCAGTTCCAATGAGAGTAAGGTTCATGTGTTTCCCTCCCTGATTCCCCCATTTTCTATTCCACTGTAAAAATCTCAGGCCTCTTTTATGTCAGATAATTTATCCCATTCTACTCTCCCTTTCCCCTTCTCTCAGTGCATTCCTTTTTCTCATCCCTTAATTTTATTTTTTAGAGAATCATTCCATCACATTCAACTCACACTTCTACTTTCTGTATATATATATTCCTTCTAAGTGCCCTAATAAATAGAAAGTCTTTAGGAGTTATATAGTGATGTCCCAAGTAAGAATGTAAGCAGTTTAACCTTATTGAATCCCTTATGATTTCTCTCTCCTGTTTACCTACTTATGCTTCTCTTGAATCGTGTATTTGAATGTGTGATTTTCTATTCAGCTCTGGTCTTTTCATCAGGAATGCTTGAAAGTCCTCTATTTCATTGAATATCTATCTCGTCCCTGAAGCATTATACTCAGTTTGGCTGGGCAGGTGATTATTGGTTGTAATCCTAGCTCTTTTGCCCTCTGGAATATCTTTTGTTGCGGAAACTGCTAAATATTGTGTTATCCTGAATTGTTTCTTTTTGGCTGCTTGCACTATTTTCTCCTTGATCTGTGAGATCTGGAATTTTACTAAAATATTCCTAGGAGTTTTCATTTTGGGATCACTTTCAGGAGCTAATTGGTAGATTCTTTCAATTTCTATTTTCCCCTCTGGTTCTAGAATATCAGGTCAGTTTTCCTTGATAATTTCTTAAAAGATGATGTCTAGGCTCTTTTTCTGATAGTGACTTTCAGGAAATCCAATAGTTCTTAAATGATCTCTCCTGGATCTTTTTTCCAGGCCAGTTGTTTTTCCGATGAGATATTTCCTTTTCTTCTATTTTTTTTTCATTCTTTTGATTTTGTTTGATTATTTCTTGATGTCTCATGGAATAATTAGCTTCCACTTGTCCAATTCTAACTTTTAAAGACTTGCTTTCTTCAATGAACTTTAGTACCTCCTTTTCCATTTGGACAATTGTACTTTTTAAGGCGTTCTCTTCAGTGAGTTTCTGTATATCTTTTTCCATTTAGCCAATTCTGCTTTTCAAGTCATTCTTCTTTTCATTGGATTTTTGTTCTTCTTTTATCATTTGACCTATTCTGGTTTTTAAGTTGTTATTTTCTTCAATTTTTGTACCTTCTTTACAAAGCTGTTGGCTCTTTTCATGATTGTCTTGCATCATTTTCATTTCTCTTCTCAGTTTTCCCTCTACCTCTCTTACTTGATTTTAAAAATCCTTTTTGAGTTCTTCCATGGCCTGAGACCAATTTGTATTTTTCTTTGAGGCTTTGGATGCAGGAAATTGACTTTGTTGTTTTCTTCTGAGTACATGTTTTGATCTTCCTTGTCACCATAGTAACTTTCTATGATCAGAATTTTTTTTTCTGTTATTTGCTCATTTTCCAGCCTGTTCCTTGGCTTTTAACTCTATGCTAAGTGGAGCTCTGCTTCCCAATTGTAGGGGGCTCTGTCCCAAGCTTTAGGGTTTTTGTGCAGCTGTTTTCAGAGGTAATTCTGGGGACTTGTGAGTCTTTGGCTCTTCCAAGGTGGTAAGATATAGGGAGAGGTGTGTTTACTTCTCTTCTGTACTCTGCACTGGTTTGTGAACAACCACAAGCACTCTTTTCAACCCAGGAACTGTGATCAGGGACCCTGCTCCCCTGAAACTACAAGTTCTGCTGCGCTAGTGTTCCTCTTATCAATGGGACTAAGACCCAGGACTGCCACCCAGACCCAAGTATAGACAATGCAACATAGTTCTTCCCCTGGTGCCAGCAAAGAGACCCTTGTAAATCTCCTTCTGACTTGTTGTGAGATCTCTCTTTACTCTCTGTGGGCTGAAAGGTCAAAACTACCGCTGCTGTCACTGATTCAGTGACCCTGAGGGCTGCTTCTGGTTTGCTGGGGTCAGGTCTCTGCCAGACTTTCATCCTGTTACAATAGACCTTTCCTGCCATTCTTCTAAATTGTTTTGGGCTGGAAAATTGTTTCACTGCAACTTTTTGTGGGTACTGCCACTCTAGAATTTTTTTAGTGTCCAGAATAAATGATTTCTCCATTTTGTGTTGTGTTTGCATCTTCCCTATGAGCTTAAGGATTATTTTGAATTACAGCTATCAGAACTTATGGCAAATTCACCTAGTAGATCCTAAGCTCTAACGAGGCCAAAGACTATGTCTTATTGAATGTTTTTTTCTCTCTCAACACCTATCTCAGTGTTCTATACACACTAGGTATATAATAAGTGCTCTTTTAAAAAATTTGCAGACCCATATAGTCATGTTGCAAACTGTTTTGATAAATTTTTATGTAATTTGTGCTTCTGTCTGCTGTTTTGTCTCTAAATCATGGTTTTCCTTTGGGCCCTGGAGAGATAATTTCTGGTCATGAAAACCAATTGGCAGAGGGATTTTCACCCAGAGGATATTCAGATGTTATTCTCACAGGGGAAAATTCTTTGCCCCCTTCCTCCATGGGGTGGGAGTGGGTGGTCACAGAAATTATAGAACAAGATAAAGGGGTGCTATTCACACATTAAGAAACCTCTTTTTCTTTTTCTCCCTTCTATTGACTTGATTTGGGCTTCCAGAAGGTAAAACAAGGGAGCAGTTACATATGCAGGTAGAAAAATTAGAAGCTGCTCTTGTAAAAATTTGGGGCTCCATAAAGAGACTATCTGAGCATGGACAAGTGGAGGCAAGCACAACCAGGAGAGGTCTCTATTATATAACAGAAAAAAAGATTTGAAGCAAACAAGAGAAATGATCCTGTGTTAATGAGACTCCCACCTATAATAACTCCTGTTGTGCTAGTGAGGGAGAAAATAGATTTCTCTTTTGATGATGATTTTCAGATGGAGAGGGAATGTCCCTATCACTGTTCCTTTCCCATGAATGTGATTGGGATTCTCTCCAGCTTCACCTAAACAAGTGACAGGGCAACCAATAGAAAATGATTACAGATGAATAAATTGGGCTGCATCTTTTTTACTTTACTCTACACAAAATAACCTCCATAATCATATGATTTTAAGTTTCTGATCGTGACTGGAGGGTGGTCAAAGTAGCCTCAATATCTTCTGTTTGAGCGCCCTCTGGTGACCAGAATGCATATTGCAGCCTCTTAAGAAAGGGCTATCTCAGTCAACACATAGATGCTAAGGACAAAGTGAGAGGTCAGTGCAGTATGGACTTTGGGACCCACTAGCTGGGAGTGCACCAGCCTCTTCCCCCCAGGGTGAGAAGCCTCTGAGATGCCTCAACCCAGCTGCTTCAGCTCCTGGCCTGCAGACTTGGGGGTGGGGGGGAGGGGGGGAACGGGGACCAGGCAACCAAGGTTACCAGTCTGAGGGGTAATCACTCTTGCTTTAACCTGCTTGGATCTGGATTGCAGTCTAAGGTAGAGGTCCTGAGGTGTATGACCGGTTTGCCAGAGTGTGTGGAGTCTTCAGAGAGGGCACCCAACTAATAACTTTGGCAGCTGAGAAAACCCCAGCATTTGGGACAGAAGCTCCCCTGTCTGGTGGCAGAGTCCTACTGAGGCAAAAAGCCCAAGAGTCAAGTAATAGAGTGGCAACACGTCCAGGCAAAGGAAGCAAAACAAACAGAAGAATCCAACATTAGACTCCTATTTTGGGGGCAAAAAGGATCAAAGCATGGAAAAGGAACAAGACAGTGAAGTCAGAACTCCTGCACCAAAAGCTTCAAAAGAAAATACGAGCTGATTACAGGCCATAGAGGATCTTAAGAAGCAGATAAGAGAAGTGGAGGACAAATTGGGAAGAGAAATGAGAAAGATGCAAGAAAAGTATGAAATGACAGTCAACAGCCTGACTGAGGAAAATAGCACCTTAAAAAATAGACTAACTCAGGGGTGGCTAGGAGGCACAGTGAATAGAGCGCCGGCCCTGGAGTCAGAAGGACCTGAATTCGGAGCCCAGCCTCTGACACTTAATCCACACAAACAAAAACCTAGCCTTGTAACCTTGGGCAAGTTACTTAACCCCAATTGCTTTAAAAAAAATAGACTAACTCAAATGGCAAAAGAGGCTCAAAAAGGCAACGAGGAGAAGAATGCCTTTAAAAAGCCGAATTTGCCAGATGGAAAAAGAATCTCAAAAGTTCACTGAGGAGATTCATTCCCTCAGAGTTAGACTGGAGCAAATGGAAGCTAATGACTTTATGAGAAATCAAGACACTGTTATACAGATCCAAACAAATGAAAGAATAGAAGGCAATGTGAAATATCTCATGGGAAAAACCACTGACCTGGAAAATAGATCCAGGAGAGATAATTAAAAAATTATTGGACTACCTGAAAGCCATGATCAAAGAAAGAACCTAGAAATCATCCTTCAAGAAATTCTCAAGGAAAACTGCCCTGATGTTTTAGAACCAGAGGGCAAAATAGAGGTTGAAAGAATCTAACAATCACCTCCTGAAAAAGATCCCCAAAAGAAAACTCCTAGGAATATTACAGCCAGGTTCTGGAATTCCCAGATCAAGGAGAGAATATTACAAGCAGCCAGGAAGAAACAATTTGAATATTGTGGAAACACAATCAGGATAACACAGGATCTGGCAGCTTCTACACTGAGGGATGGAAGGGCCTGGAATATGAAATTCCAGACGTCAAAGGAGGTGGTATTAAAACCAAGAATCACCTACCCAGAAAAACTGAGTATCATGTTTCAGGAGAAAATATGGTCATTCAGTGGAATAGAGGATTTTCAAGTAGTATTGAAGAAAAACCAGAGCTGAATAGAAAATTTGACATTCAGACACAAGAAGCAAGAGAAGCATGAGAAGGTAAACAGGGAAAAGAAATCATTATGAACTTATCAAAGTTGAACTATTTACATTCCTCCCTGGAAAAACGATAATTGTAACTGATGAAACTTTTCTCAGTATGAAAATAGTTGAAGGGAATATAAATACATACAGAGAGAGAGAGAGAGAGAGAGAGAGAGAGAGAGAGAGAGAGAGTCAGTCTATATTGGAGGGTATATGGGTGTATGAATACATATGTGAATGTGTGTATATATGTTTACAGGTATACATAGATAGAGGGCACAGGACCAATTTAATAGGAAGGGATGATACTTAAAAGGTGAAATTAATAGGTGAGAGAGGAATATAATGAGAGGAGATGGGGAAAGATAAAATGGGGTAAACTATCTCATATAAAAGAGGCAAGGGAAAATGGTTACAATGGAGGGGAAGAACAGGAAGGCAAAAGGGAATGGGTCAACCTCATTCACATTGAATTTGGCTCAGGGAGGGAATGACATACACACTAAATAGAGTATCTCACCCCAGGAGAGTAGGGGGGATGGTGATGAAAGGGGAGATGATGGAAGGGAGGGCCAGCTGGCAGGGGGGAGGGAAGTTGGAAGGGACTTTTGAAAAGGGACAGGACCAAAGTAGAGAATAGAACAAGTGGGAGGTGGCATAGGAGGGAGGGAAATATAATCAGTCTTTTACAATATATCTACTATGGTAATGTTTTGCATTAGCTACACATGTACAACCTATATTGAATTGCTTATCTTCCCAGTAAAGGTAGGTGACAAGGGAGGAAGGGAATGAATCTGGAATTCAAAGTTTTAAAACCAAATGTTAAAAAATAAATTATATATATATATATATATATATATATATATATATATATATATATATATATATACACTATTATTAATACTATTTTACACATAATTGGGAAATAAGATATACAGGCACTAGGGCATAGAGATCCACCATGCCCTACTGGAAAAGTCAAAGGGGGTATGAGGGAAGATATGGGAGAGAGAAGATTGGAGGAGGGGATATCCTGTGGGACTGCTATTTTGGAGTTATGGGTAGGGGAAAAACGGGGAGAAAATTTGTAACTCAAAATCTGGTGGAAATGAATGATGTTAACCATAAGTTAATAAAGGCATTTGAAAAAAAAGGGGGGGTGGCTATCTCCAATGGAACCCAGAAATAGGACTTACAAGATCACTTGATTGATTGTTCAAGTAGAGAGCCTCCTAGTCGGCAATTCCAACATTGTAATTCCTCACTAGATAATTATTATAGTGATATTGTCTGTAGAAGTAGGAGAGTAGCAACACACAACCCTAGGATTCTTATTAGGAGAAGTGGTATATAGTATTGTTAAAAGATGATTGCTAAATCAGTATACACCACCAGCTTTGTTATTGCTAAATACAAAACAGGGAGGATTTAATTATGTCTTTCAACACCCTCTCTTATTGAACATGCCTATCACTGAAAGAAATGAATTGTTCTTTATAGTTACTGAAAACATAGCCTAATACCTTGTTGAGTTAAAATCTTCTCACAGTTTATTGTTTTAATGAAGTTGTCTTCCAGAAGTTCTGAAATAGAAATGAAAGAAGACATAAACCAGTTTCAAGTTTATTTTATCTAAAAGAACCAGTCCTACTTGTTAAGGCAGTAGAAACAGTATTGTAGTATTCTCCTAAATTTTAGATAAACGGAACTGCTGTAGAGAAGGGACTGTTCTCTCATTCATCTCCTTCCAGACCTAAGTGGAATGCAGCACTTTAATCAAATTGCCTTGAATTTCTGTATCACAGTAAGGCTTACAAAGTGCTTTTTCTCTCCTTAACACTATGAAGTAGGCAGTTATCCCCATTTTTCAGATAAAAAAATGGAGACTCAGAGAGGAGATATGAATCATCCAGGTGCAAACTCATAGTGAGTGTTAATGTCAGAACTTAAAGCCAGGTATCTTGACTCCAGGCCCAGGCTGCAGAATGCTCGACAGCAGGTTGAGGGCAATCCATTTAAAAAATCAGGAATAAAGTCAGGAATGAATATAAATCCTTTTTCACTGTGTTTTTTCTTTGAATTAAAAAAGGGCAGTGAATTATTATTATTATTATCGTTATTGTTTTGGTTAACTTCTCCTTAAAGCATGCTAAGAGGAGATGAAGACTAGGGAATTGTCAGAGTGAAGTGACTTGTGCAAGATCACTCAGCTTTCAGCTAGTAACAGATGAAGGATTTTAACCCAGATCTTTCTTCAACAAATTCTAGCCTTCTAGCCAATGCACCATGTTGACTGACCACATAGAAAAGTAGCTTGGAAAAAACATAACTTGGCTCACTGGTCACAGAAAATAGGCACACCTTGCAAATAAAGATTCTGGAGCTGAAAGACTTCCAGATCCAAATCTCAGCATGGATACTTCCTCCTCCCCATATGACCCTGGACAAATCACTTTACTTCCATGGACCTCACTTTAACCATTTGATAGGACAGTCACTGCCAGTTCAGCCCAGATTCTCTTTAAGATGTGGTCTTTTTCTAGAACTGAAGAATTTCAGTGCTTATGATTCTTCACACCCTAACCTGAATATCCGTGGAGATTTGTGCAATAACCAGACAAGTTTCCTTTCAGTTTGAGTGTCCCTGAAAATCTAAAAAAGTAGCCAGGCATTAAACATTGCCTTTTGAAAACTAGGTGCTTCATTCTGTGCCAATTTTATTTGAGAAAACAATTTTTTAAGAGCAAAAAAAATTTGATTTGAAAAACCTTCTTTATAAGCAGATGAATCTTGATGAGTTGAAGTACTTAAAGGTATCAGGTTACAGATGTCAACCTTTGAGATATTTGGATGTATCTTTTCCAGCCAAATCTGCAGAGAAAGGGAGAAAAAGCAATTTTAAAAAAGTGAGCAAAACTACACTTAGATAGATCTTCATTTTATTTGCATGAATATAGAGATATATAATAATATTTATGAAATGTAATTATTTCAAAATAGAAAAAAAAACATTAAAACCCCAATTAGTTCTAATAGAAATCATTCATTAGACCTTCACTTTCTTATTTTTAAAAAGATTGGGGTATTTCATCTCAAAAGTTTCTACCAGGTCTGAAACTTCTGTGATTCTTAGTATTGAGGCAACCAATAAACGAATTCACTATTCCATGTTCTGACCAAACTAGATTCTTTAGCATCCCCAGTTCTTGTCCCAATATCTACCATCTCTTTTAAAATAGTGTCCCCTATGCATAGAATGGTCACTCACCTCTGCCCTGCCATTTTCATCACATAAAATTTCCCCTTTCCTTCAAAACTCATACCATGTCACCTCCTCCTTGAAGCTTCTCAGGACCACCCAAGTGAAAATGATTCCTCCAAATTTCAACTGATTGGTTGGTTTTTTTTTTTTTCTCTTGGAATGTCTGCTTTACATATAACACATTTTATCTTGTTTCATAATCATTTAAATACTTGCCTTTGCCTTCCTATTTGGTAGTAAGCTTCTTGGAGATAGAGTTTAACTCAAGCATCTAATACAATGGATTTTGTTGCTGAAATGAATTTTATGGACAGTAACTACTAAAGACCTTATCCAACGCAGAAGAAATTTATTCAAAGCATATTAAAATTGCCCAAAGAAGCATTCCTCCATCCTACCTGGTGGCAGTCCTTATTATTAGAGGATACTACAATTCTCCTATTTGCCTGTGTTTTCTACCTAGGATTGATTTCTAACACCTCACTCCATCTCATTCCCCTTTTCTAATCGGTTGTCAAGACTGCCATTTTCCACCCTTGTAATATCTCTCATGTATATTCCTTTCTATGGTCTGGCAGTTCCATCACTGGTTGCAGGTTCTTTTTTTTCCTTTTTGGAGGGAAATTGGGGTTAAGTAACTTGCCCAAGGTCACACGGCTAGGTTTTTGTTTGTGTGTGTTAAGTGTCTGAGGCCGGATCCGAACTCAGGTCCTTCTGACTCCAGGGCCGGCGCTCTACTCACTTGGTTGCAGGTTCTTATCACTTCACACCTGGATTATAACAATAGCTTTTTCATTGATCTCCCTCCCATAAGTTTCTCCTCATCCCTGTTCACCATCCATTCAACTGTTCTTCCTGAAACACAAATCTCATCATGTTACCCCCTATCCAATCAACTACTCCAGTGATTACAAACTACCTCCAGGATCAAATCCAAATTCTTCTGTTGGGCATTCAGAGCTTTTTACAAGCTGGAAAGTGGGACTTTGCCAGTCTTCTTACACCATATACTCTTTGCTGTACTCTGCAATCCAGTGACACTAGCATAGTAATTGTGCCTTGAATGTGGCACTCCATAGCTCAACTTCACAACATTTTCTCTTTCTCACACCCAGGCAAGGAACTCTTTCCCTCCTCATTTTTGCTTCCTGGCTTTTCTGATTTCAAGTCTCAGCTAAATTCCTACCTTCTGAAAACATTAAAAGAAATTGCATCTAAACTCTAGGTTGCATGAGTCTAAGTAGTTCTTGTTGTATGGGACTATTGACATGAGTCCCATAATGACTACTTATTGCCTTCCAAATAACATTCAGATTAGCCTGGCTCTCTGTTTCCTCCCGACTGGTACCTCCCAGTTCTTTCCTCCTTGTCTCACCATAGACAACGTGTCCCAGGTGGTACCCTTCCATTCCTTCCTGAGCCCTGGACATACCCTATTGCTGTCCTGCTCCCACTCTGCTCTATATCTTGCATGCATGATGCATAGAATGGTTCATTTCTAATCACTTGATCATATCCATCCTTCCCTTAAGATCCAGCTCAATCACCATTTCTTTCTGTCAGTGAACTCCAGAATCAATAATAATTTCTCCCTTTTCTGCTTGGTTTGCATCTCACTTATGGAATTAGGGATCATTTTGAATTATAGTTTTCTGGGTTTATGGCAAATCCAGTTCCTAGATCCTAAGCTCCATGAGGTCAGGACCATGTCTTATTGAATCTTTTTTTTTTGGGGGGGGGGTTGTTTTTTTTTAATCTTTTTTCTCTCAACACCTATCATAGTACCCTACACACAGTAGGCACATAATCTGTGCTCTTTTAAAAACTTTGAAGGCCCAAATGGTCATGTAGCAAACTCTTTTGATTAAATTTTTATGCAACTTGTGCTTCTGCCTGCTATTCCATCTCTGAATCATTATTTTTTGGGGCCTGTGGAGAAATGATTCCTGGCCACAAAAACATATTGGCAGAGAATTTTTTCTCACAGAGCATATTCAGATATTACTCTCACAGGGGAAATTGGTTGTCCTCCACCCTTCATGGAGTGTGGGTGGGTGATCCCAGAAACTATAAAACAGGATAAGGGGTGCTATTCACACATCAGCAAATCTCTTTCATTTTTTCTTCCTTCTGTTGACTTGATATTTAGGCTTCCAGAAAAGGAGGGAAACAGGAAGGAAGAGCAAGGGAGTGGTCACATGGACAGGTAGAGAAATTAGGAACTGTACTGGAAAAATGTTGGGGCTCCATGAGGAGACTTTCTGAGCATGAGAAATTTATTGTGGTTTGTCCTTTGTTTTTGAAGAGGACCATGACATCAGAAAGATGATGCCATGACTTACAAGTCACTAGCCTCATTTTCTCCTCCAGACCCACCAGGGTCCAGTGGCAAGATATAGATCAGGACAACTGGAGGTGGCCCAGGATGCAGTGGGAGACTAGGGCTTCTTTTAAGCTAAGGTCTTTCTGAGTTCACACTTACATAGTGGTCATGCCATTCAGTTTAAGACCGTTTAAGAAATGAGCTAAGGGATGGCCACTTTAATCCAATGAAAATATAAACTCAAATGGGGAAGACCCTCAGGATTTCTGGTCAAAAAAGAAACATTAAGTGGTGCCTGGGTAGGGACCTCTTGTTGATCAGTTGATGAGAGCTAGTGTGCTGTTCACATACCAAGAAGGGTCTTTTTCATTTTCTTTCTTCCTTCTGTTGATTTTATATTTGGGCTTCCTGAAAAGGAGGAAAGCAGGAAGGGAAAGCAAAGGAGTGGTCACATGGATAGGTAGAGCAACTAGGGATTGTATTGGGGAAAAGTTGGGGCTCCACAAAACTTTCTGAGCATGAATATATAGCAAAACAAGTAGAGACCATCACATCTAGAAGGGGTCTCCATCACAAAGCAGAGAGAGAACTGAAGCAATCAAGAGAAATGTTCCTGTGTTAATGTTGACTCCCATCTAGCCTAAGTTCTGTTGTGCTAGTAAGGGAGAAAGCAGATTGCTCTTTTGATCATGATTCTCAGATGGAGAGGGAGGGTCCCTACCACTGTTCCTTTCCCATGAATGTGATTGGGATTCTCCTCAGCTGAACTGAAATAGGTGTCAGGGATAGAATTGGAAATGATTATAGATTAATAAATTGGACTAGGTGTTTCTTATTTTATTCTATACAAAATAAACACTATAGTCATTCATTTCTAAGTCTCTGAATCAACAGGTGCAGGGGGCAGTGAACTGGGAGAACAAGACCTAAAAGGCATAGGGTCTCATGAACTAGTACAGACCACAGACCTCATATTTTAGTATTTTGAACAATATTTCATTTCAGACCCTGTTTTGAGCCCTGCAAACATGAGCTTAATGCTAGCTGAGAACACAACCAGAGCATAACTGGAGAGTGGGCAGAGTAGCCCTCTACATCTTCTAGCTGAGTACCCTCTGGTGACCAGCATGCACATTGCAGCCTCTTAAGAAAGGGCTTTCTACAATAGAGCCCAGAAATAGGACTTACAAGATCACTAGATTGATGGTTCAAGTAGAGAGCCTCCTAGTGGGCAATTCCAGCATTGTACTTACATATTAGATAATTATTACAGTGATATATTGTCCTTCTGTAGAACTTAGAAAAGCAGCACCAAACAACCCTAGGATTCTTATTAGAAGAGGTTGTGCTATAGAGTATGGTTAAAAAATTATTTTTAGTATGAATATACCCTCCCCGCCTAGGTGCTGCTATACAATGCATAAAAGAATGGACTTGATTTTGTCTTTGAACCCTCTCTTTAACTGAACATGCCCGTCACTGAAAGGAGTGAATTTTTCTTTATAGTTACTGAAAACATACCATGCCTTAATGCCTTTTTGCTCTGCAATCTTCTTTGCACAGTTTACTTCTTTAATTTGGTTATCTTCCAGAAGTCCTGAAAGAGAAATGAAAGAAGACATAGGCCAGTTTCAAGTTCATTTTATCTAAAAGAACCAATCCTACTTGTTAAGGCAGTAGAAATGGTATTGTAATGTTATTCTCCTAAATTTCAGATAAATGGGACTGAAATAGAGAAGGGACTGTTATCTCATTCATCTTCTTCCAGACCTAAGTGAAACACAGCATGTTAATCAAAGTAACTTGAATTTTTATATCACTTTAAGGCTTACAAAGTACTTTTTTCTTGAAAACCCTATTAAACAGGCAGTTATCCCCATTTTTCAAATGAGAAGATTGAGACTCAGAGAGGAGATGTGTATTGTCCAAGGTCAACTAATAGTTAATGTCAGAACTTAGGTACAGGGTGAAAGGGGCATGATAACAGGTTGAGGATCATCCATTAAAAAATTCAACAAAGTCAAGCATGAATGGAAATCCTTGTTCATTACTTTTCCTTTCAAGTTGAAAAGGACAGTGAATTATTGTTACTATCATAATCATTATTTAACTCATCCTTAAAACAAGCTAAGAGGATGTTAGAAATAACCATCTTACCAGGAATTCTACCTGGCTAAAGGTGAATTAGAAAAAAAGATTTTATTTCACATCATTTTGGATGGGTGACTTGGCCTCTAAACCCAAATGGAAAAGGGTCATTTAGTAAGGTGCAAGAACATGCTCAAGACATTACAAACTTTTATACCCATCCTGATTCAAATTTCCCCCTTGCTCTCCATTGGCTGGACACAACCTCCTGAACCTCCCACTTCATGTCCTCCTCCCTTATAGGTTCCCCTCAAATAGCTTGTTAAGCATGAATACAAGTTTCTGATGTTTTACCTTATCAGAAGCCTGGTTCTACTAAGCCACAGCTCAGATTAGAACCAGTCACCTCTGACTTACATTCTGTTATCACTAAAGACTGGTAGGGGTTTTAATCCTGTGGAAACATAATTCCTTCTTTTGTTTCCCCACAAATTCCTCCTCTTTTCTTTAATTCAAATTTTGTTTCCACATCTTTAATACTCTCTCACTCTCTTTGTCATATGAATTCTTCCCTTTATCCATCTCTCCTTTAAGTAGGAAGGGGAAGAGGTTGACCAATATTAACAAATCAAATTAATAAATATAGACATGGAGACCCAAAGGAAAACAATAAAGAACAATCAGTTGTCCCTTAGAAATTCAGAAGTCTCCTCTCATACAGCTGTCTGGCAGGGAACGTCATCTGATGAAGCCTTCTGGTCTGCCCACTTGCTCTAGCTGTCTCCAGCAGAGCATCTCAGCATCTTCCTGTCACCTTCTTGTAGAAATCCGCTTTCTTATGTTCATTCTCCTTCAAAACTGCTATACTTATCAAATTAAAATTGGAGCCTTGGCCAATTGTCTATTATTCATCCCCCCATCAGAGGATGAGATTCCCTTAAAGAATTAATAACAGACTTCAATGCATCTCAATCTCAATCTCAAAACTTCCAGAGAATGCTAAGAAGTCTTTAGTCATCCTAGTTCATTCCCTAACCTGAAGGCATCCCAAAGTCTCTTCCCCTTATCTTGAAATACCATAGAACCACCACCCCGCCCATCCTGGGTCACAAAAGTTTCTTTTTCTCCTCTATCTGGTGTCTCCGGATTATCCTGTCATCCATTTTTAACCCCCTTAAGACCTCTATCGAAGCATAATTCCCCAAATATCAGGGTCTCACCCAGAAACTCAGAAAATTCACAGTAGGGACAGCTAGGAGGCTCAGTGAATAGAGCACCAGCCCTGGAGTCAGGAGGACCTGAGTTCAAATCTGGCCTCAGACACTTAACACAAAAAACTAGCCATGTGACCTTGGGCAAGTCACTTAACCCTGCCCTACCTTCCCCCCTCCAAAAAGCAAAAGAAGAAGGAGGAGGAAGAGGAGGAGGAGGAGGAGGAGGAGGAGGAGGAGGAAGAAGAAGAAGAAGAAGAAGAAGAAGAAGAAGAAGAAGAAGAAGAAGAAGAAGAAGAAAGAAAAAGAAAGAAGGAAAGAAAATTCACAGTAGGTTTGAAGTACAACCAATTAGCAAAACAATTTTAACTAAAACTTCCTTTTAAATGATCTCTTTGGGATACTGCTGGCTATTTATTATTTCACTTTTAGTCTGATATCCCACCTTGGCCAGTATTGGGACCCAAGAGAAAAGAATCTTAATCTCCCATTAAAAGTCTAAAGTGGGAGTTCTCTCCCAATGTTCTCTTTCTCGAACTACAGACCTTAGGAACTTCTCACCATAAAGCATGAAACATTTCTCAAACACACAGACAAGACATTTGATAAGACGTGCATGAAAGACCAATTTAGAAACCAATTTAGAATTCAAATTCAGACTGGTCAAAAACTCAGAGTTATAATTTTACTCTGACTTTTAGCCAATTTCAAAAGGATATCCTTCCCAGAGACCTCTTCTAGATTTCTACGTCTGCCCCTCACCCCCAGCACCTCTGCCTTACTGGGATATTTCCACATACTCCTTCCTAGGTCCCACGCCTTAATGTTCACTTGAAGGTTCCAAGTGGGACCCAATATAAGCCTCAAAATTCATCAGGGTAAATAATCCTTTCCTTTCCTCTTCAGCTCTTTTGAAATGCCTGGGTTTCCTACAATGAAAATATCCAGTCTGCTGGACAGGGTCCTTTATAGTTACTGAAAACACAGCTCCTTCCTTTTCCAAAACTCCTTTGTTTTTCAGCCACCCAGTTTGCATTTTTACATTTATATCCTCCTTGTTCAGGCTTTTCCCTCATTATCCCATTAATAGTAGTCAACATAATCCTAGCTTCTGCCTTTGGCTTTCTTCCTCTCTTTTCACAAACACCTTCCCTTCTTCCCTCACCAGTGTCTCCAATGACTTTTTATCACTCCAGTCTTCTACTTTTAGCACTTTCTTTCTTATATCAAGCCATGCCTTAGTAACAAAGTACACTTTTAAGAGTTCTGCCATTGGGGACTCAGTGTCCATCCGGAGTATTTAGTCATCTGATCCCTCAGCCTCTGGGAAAAGACTGAGGGTGTTTCTTCTTTATTTTTTTTATTCTGCTTATTTTTTTTAAATTTATTTTCTTTTTTCTTCTCTATCTCAAAGGCCTTAGAGCTAACTTTCTGTGCTTAGGTCTCTGGTGTATTCTTCCATTATTTTAGCATTTCCCCAAAGGAATTATCTGGAATTATGCTCACAAGAGAATCCTTCCCTTTTCCTTAGGAGAACCTTCCCTTTTGGAGAGAAGTCACCAACTATCTAGACCTTGGTTTCTTCTTTGGAAAATGAAATGGCTCTAGAGTGCCTTCCAGTTAATCTGTGAGTCTAAAAGCTGGTAATGTATATTCACCTAATTCATTCAAAATTACAAATAACCCTCATAGCACATAAGGAGTATAAATGTCCAATTACTTTCATATTTCTATACTTGTGAATAAGTGTCTTAATTTTTTTTCTGGTAATTTCAAGTTTAACGGATTGTTTTATGAATTGCTGATTGAAAGAAGTAAGGGAAAAACAAGTTTGAAAAGGACTTTAAAAGGTCTTTTCAGAAATAAAAAATGAAGCTTCAGAGGCATAATTATACATTTTGATAATATCTTTAGGTTTTTTTCTTCTTCAGATTGCACTTTTCCCCCAAAAATCAAAGAATCTGGCTAGTAAGGAAATTGTGGTCTACCAAGTCCAAACTATTCATTGAACAGGAATTCCCTGTACAATGTAGATAGGGCATGAGATAGGAAGAAATAGATTTGAATTTCCACCTCAAATATTAGCTCTGTGATCCTGACATTTACCTCCTTGGGCCTCAGCTTCCTTTTTCTGAAATTAAGAGCAGTGGATGTGATGAACTTTTAAGGCCCTTCCTTTTATAAATCTGTGAACCAGTGATTCATGACAAGGCATCATCCAGCCTCTACTTGAAGACTTCCAGTGACATCTTCCAATACCTCCCATAACACTACATTCAATGTGTGGACATATAAAATTGCTAAGATGTTTTTCCTCATGTTGAAGCAGCTTTACCCTTTCTGAAACATTTACATAATTCTTCTTCCAAGTAACAACCCTTCAAATACTAAAAGACATCTATCATGTCCATTGTATGAAATCTCTTCTCAAGAATAAACATCAACAATATATTCTGTTAATTTTCTTATGGCGGGTCATGGGCCAGATTGGGTTCAGACCTATCAGATGCTTTGGGTTTGGAACTGGAACAAAACAAAACACTCAGACCATCTGGTAGTTAACTAAAAGAGGTTTCCTTAGCCATATCTTGGAAAGGATATTCAACAAGATTATATCATGGATTCCATTGAGCAGAGCTTCCCTGTCTTTATGAAGGTTATGCCGATGTGCTGGTCAAGCCTGAGAGAGAGAATCTCCTCAGTCATCCTTGTTTTGGGGGTGATTTTTATACTTAGGCCAGTGACTATGGCCTGAACCTTAGTTGCATGAGAAATCAAACCTGGAAGGTGGTTTTGATGCTATTAAAGAAAAAACTAGCATAACCTATGTAGCTGTTATGGTTCCTTCCAAACCACACCCCTTCATGGTAAATTCTTAAAAGTCTTCTAGGAACTCTTCTGTCACTTCAATTGCTTTGAATCTAATACTGGACAAGCTCAATCAGGGGGTGTGAATAACCCCCTGTGGGTAGCACCAGAGTAGGAAAAGAAATGCTAAAACAGAGAGATAACAATAACACCCCCAAAACCCCACAAAACAAAAAAGTGACAGCATAGGGAGCAGAAAGAAGAGCAGAAATGTCAGGCTTTGTCTTCCTCTTGAGAAGGGCTGAGTTAGGTTAGGTTAACAGTCTGGTGGGTGTGTGTGGGGTAATGCCAAACCTGTGCCATGCACAGTGTGTCTCCCCATGGAAAGCAGTGAAGACAGGCAGGAGCAGCACCTGAATCATTGGGCTTCCAATTCAGCTTCATTTGGTCATCTCATCAGCTACCATGGATACACTTATTTCTCTTATGCAGATGATTCCCAAGTCCTAATGTCTCTGCTGACCTCCAGTCTCACATCTCTGACTTTAAGACCTCTCAAAGTCGATATCCCACAGACATCTTAAACTCAATGTGTCCAGAGCCGAGTTCGCTCTCTTTCTCCCTAAACCCTCCCTCTCCATTACCTTTGAGGGCAACAATATCCTTCCAGTCCCATAGGCTCCCAAACTAGATGTCATCCTTGATTCCTCACCGTCTCTCACCCCCCACCTCTCCATATCCAATCTTGCCAAGGCCTTGATTTCACCTCTGCAACATCTCTCCAATACACCCTGTTCTCTCCTCTGACACAACCGTCACACACACACACACACACACACACACACACACACACACACACACACACACACACACAGAGGCCCTGATTCCCTTAGGCCTATCATGACGGCCAGTTGCTGGGACTGCCTGCCTCCCCACTCTAATCAGTCTTCCATTCAGTCACCAAAGAAATTTTCTGTAAGTGGAGGTTCAAACACATTCCACTCCCACTCTCATCTCAGTAAACTCTGGCGATTCCTTTGTATGTGATCCTGAAGGATCACATACAAAAATCTCCATTTTGGGCATTCAAAGCCCCACCCCCTCCTTGCTAGTCTGAATACTTCTCACATCCCCCATTTATTCTTCCATTCAGTGACAGAAGCTTCATTGCTATTCCAAGAGAAAGACACTTCATCTCTTGACTCTGGGTGCTTTCTATAGCTGTCCCTGATGTTGGGGGTCCTCTCCCTCCTTATCTCCTTCTCCAAGCTTCCCTGACTGCTTTCAAGTCACAGCTAAAATCCTACTTTCTGCAGGAAGCCCTCCCCAAACCCTCTGAATTCTTCTGCCTTCCTTCTTAATTATTTCCTAGTTGTCCCTCACATAGAGCTAACTTATACATAACAGTTGGCATGTTTTCTCCTACTTTGCAGTGAATAACTCTAGAGAGCAGGGTTTCTTCACTGCCTTTCTTTGCATCTCCAGCACTTAGGACACATACAGTAGTTTGGAAATGCTTATTGACTAACTGGCCCCTAAAAGAAGATTATGAAAATTCAACAAGCCACAATTAGCACGAGTTATATAGTCTTCAGGTCATGAGTGTTCAAGACACAGAGTACATTTGTACCTGTTCCTGGTTTCTCACAAACCACAGAGAGTTTACAGTCCAATCAGTCCCCCTTGGGGCAATAGGAGCTTCCTCATGGGATGCAGCCAGCACCAACAGAAGCAAGAAGGGCACCCAAGGCTAACTTTCTCTCAATTTCCTCTTTTAAGTTTTAAAAGTTTGAAGACCTAAATAGCCATGTAGCAAAATCTTTTGATTAAAAAGGGCCTCTTTTAAGTGAAGGTCTTTCTGAGTTCTCACAAAAAACTGAGGTTAATTGGTATGAATTGCTCTTAATGAACCCATGATGAGTCCTAGTCATTATCATCTCCTTTTCTTAGAGCTCACAAACCAATGATCTGTTTTAGAATTTGGGAATAAGGATATAATGTGTCCTTGTAGAAGAAGACTAGAAAGGGAAGAAGAGGAGATCATGATGAGATTTGTATAAGCAGAGGATAATTTAAAAATTTTAAATATAGATGTATGTATAAAAAGAAAGTTCATCACTTGGGAAAAGAGATACAAAAACTTAAGGAAGAAAATAACTCCTTGAAAACTAGAATTTGGCAAGTAGAATCGAATGACATTATGAGACACAAAGAACTAATGAAACTAGACATAATGGAAGGGAATCTTTAACATATCATTAAAAAACCATTGATCTGGAGAACAGTTAGTGCAAAGAAAATACTCAATTATCAGACTCCATGAAACTAATGATCAAAAAAGAAATCTGGATATAACATTATAAGAAATCATTAAGGAAAATTGCCCTGAAGTTCTAGAACAGGAGGGCAAAGTAGAAATCGACAAAATCTACCTTTAACTTTGTGAAAGAGATCCTAGGAGGAAAACCAACAGGAATGGCATAGCCAAGTTTCAAAACTCCCAGGTTAAGGAGAAAATATTAGAAGAAGAAAAAAACAATTTAAGTAATGTGGAAATACATTCAGGATTTCAAAAGACCTAGTAGTTTCTACGATAAAAGACCATAGTTCTTGGAACATTATATTTTGAAAAGCAAAAGGGCTAGGGTTGCATTCAGGAATACTACATGCAGCAAAGTTGAATATAATTCTGAAAGGAAAAAAATGGATATTTGACAAACTGAAAGACAAACCGGATATTTGTAACAAAAAGACCAAAACTCAATCAAATATTCAATACAAAAGGTCCAGAAAAAATGTAAGAAAAATGTTAAAGAGTAATTGTAGGGTATGCTTAAGGTCAAATTGTTTACATATACATATACTATATATACATATACATATATATACACACACACATATATACACACGTGTGTGTATTATCAGTATTCTTAAAACTATCATTATTAATGTAGGTTGAAAAAAGGTTGGGGATGAATTGGGTATGAGGGGGTGATTCTAAAAGACAAAATTGGATAAAAAGGGGCAATTTCATTATAAAAATGGGGTATGAAAGAATTAATACAGAGAAAGCAGGTGGGGTGAAGGGCTGCTAACATTGGAACTTTATTCTCATCTGAGTTGAAGAAAAAAGAATGTATGCATCTGAAAGGTGTAGAAACCTTTTGAACACATTGAGAGGTGAGGAAGCTGGGGGACCTTGTTGGGTAGGGACTTTGAGAAGGGTCTATGGGTTGTGACTCGGGAGAAGATTGTAGGTGGCACTCTTTGAGGCTTGGGTAGAACATGGAGTGGGAGGGTGAGGGCAGAAGATGAGGCAACAGGAATAGGGTAAAAAGAGAGACTGAGAAAGAAAACAGTGAGTAATAATAAGATGGAGGGAAATTCACAAATAGTAATTATAACTTTGAATATGAAAGAGATGCTTATAGCAGCTCTCTCTGTGGTGGCAAAGAATTGGAAACTGTAGGGATCCCCATCAACTGGGGAATGGCTGAACAAGTTGTGGTTTATGATTGTGTTGCAATACTACTGTGCTATAAGAAATGATGAGCTCAACGATCACAGAAAGCATGGAAGGACTTGCATGAAATGATAAAGAACAAAGTGAGTAGAACCAAAAAATATTGTGTATAGTAACAGCAATTTTGTTTTAAGAATGACTTTGAGTGACTAAGTCATTTTGACCATTATAAATACACTCATTAAAAGTAAAAGATCGGGGCTGCTAGGTGGCACAGTGAGTAGAGCGTCGGCCCTGGAGTCAGAAGGACCTGAGTTCGGATCCGGCCTCAGACACTTAACGAACACACAAACAAACACCTAGCTGTGTAACCTTGGGCAAGTTACTTAACCCCGATTGCCCTCCAAAAAAAAAAAAAAAAGTAAAAGATATATAAAGAAAGAAGCTACCTGCATCCAGAGAATGAATTGATAAATAGAAGTATGTATAAAAAATTATATATATGTATGTATTTGTGTCTAATAGTAGCCATCTCTAAGGAGGGGGCAGGGCAGGGAAGAAGAAAAAAGAAATTTACATGATAGCTTTTTATGTATTTAAAAGAAATAAATTATACATAATAGATTTGCAGTTTTGTGTGCAATTTTATTTTTATTATACAGTGTTATGGAAATAACTTGTTTTATTTCATTAATTAAAAATAAATTTTTGTTACACATATCCATTAATTAAAAATTTAAAAAAGATGTATATTAAAGTCTGAAGCAAGAGTAGGAGTTGGGGGATGAATATGATACAATGGAATGGACTTATAAGAATGGTGTCAAGAGTATTGACCACCAAAGCTCAAGAGGGAGCTAAGGTGGGGCTGAAATATAAATAAAATTAAAGGGACTTTAAAAACACTATACCACTTCTGCACAGTCAGGTGGGACAGTTCTTTGAAGGACAGCCTTGTGATGCTGAATACATTGGTTGGGAGACCTTTGAGGCTGTGACACTGAATATAGGTCAAATATTCAGCCTTCAGAGAGAGGAGACATCCTAGCCAAGACCCCAAATGGAGTCGATGTAGCCTCATGTCCTCATCCCATCTCCTACTTGCCAACAACAAGCTGGCAGGAGAAAGAAGGTGACTAGCTCTGCCTTCTCTGAGAGCTTGGGTTGTCTTGCTGCTGCTGTCAGCACATGCTTCTGTTTTGATAGGTTGTCCCTCCACTAGCAGTATCCTGTAACAGTTATTTTCTTTTCATTGGCAGTGATAACCACTGATTTGCTCTTGTTACTGTTTAGCTGATTCGCCATGATACCCGTTTGGTGTTTTCTTGGAAGACATACTGGAAAAGTTTGCCATTTCTTCCTCCAGCTCATTTTACAGATGAGGAAATTGAGGCAAATGGGTTTAAAACACTTGCCCAGGGTCACAGAGCTAGTAAGTTTCTGAGGTCAAATTGGAACTCAGGTCTTCCTGATTCCAGGCTTAGAATTCTCTCTGCTGTACCACTTAGCTTCCCACCATTGATTAGCATTCCACTATCAATTTATTCGGTTGATAGTTCCTCAATACCCTAGATAACCAGTTAACATCAATTAGTTTTTACAGAGGGATAGCTACTGAAAAGATAGTAGCAAAAAAACAGTCTTATTTACTGAAAAAAAAAATTAAAACCAATATACAAAAGAGAAAAGATTGTGATCTCCTGGAGAGGGATTTTCTTTTTCTTTTGTATACCAAGGCTTAGCACAAGGCCTGGCACCTTGTTAGTACTTAGTAAATGTTAATTGCTTGATTGGTTGGTTGACTGGATGGCTTCCCACTTTTTATTGGTTCAGGCTGCATAATATAAGGAGGTTCCAATTGCCTCAAGGGGATTGGATTGGATACTAAACTGTGGGCATTTAGCAGCTACGAATAGATTTACATATACTTCATGTTCTCAAGAATCATATCTAAAATGATATATAATATAAATTCTTCTTTGTTGAATTTTCATAAATTTTGTATTGGCAGTGATGATTGAGATGTCTGTACCGTGTGATAGGCATGGGTACTCCCTAAAACCCGAATTTTAGATCTTGTCTAAGAATTGTGCCAAAGAAACTGGTTAGAACATTTTATATGGAATTTGGGAGTCTGCTAGATTCTATGGGATTCCTTGGGGCAACGCAAGGAGGGGAAGCAGCTGAGGGGAAAATAGCTGATTCTTCCCAAAATCCTAAAGATCTTCCTGGAAGTAGGGTATGGACAAAGGTGCGAAGGACACTTCAGTTGATCTGATGAAGAAAGAAGGAGCTGCATTAATTTTCAAATTTTAAAAGGGAGTTTCTCTTATAATTCCTATAACTATATATCTTTCTCTCTGGAATTTCTATTTAGGGATGAGTAAGGAACCCTTGTGAGATGGTTCCCAGAACAGGTCTTAGGATAGGGAGACAAGAACAGTTCCCATAGCAGGGCTTAGCCTGGCCGAGGGTGGCAGTGCTCAGACTGTAGGAGTGGCAGGACCTGGAAGGAGCCTAGACCTGGCGGAAGGGGACGTTAGCAGCGCTCAGGCCTCCTCATTGGATAGTTCTCAGGTCTAGTATTGGTCAGTGCCTAGAACAGGGGTCACTGTTGAGATCCAACAGGCCTCCGGTGCTTGCAGCATCACTCAACCCAAAATGGTGTCACAGTGGTGAGGCAGTGCTTAAGCCCTGGTGAAGGGAGGAGGTGCCAGGTCCCAGTTGTGGCAGGATTCATACAATGCTTGGCCAGGACCAGAGCAGGAGGAGTATGATCCTATCCCAGCCTCAGGAGCCTCTTCATCATTGCTCTATTGACACAGTGGTGAAGGTGTCAGGTCAAAGAAAGAAGGAAGGAAGGGAGAAAGAAGCATTCACTACACACTTAACATCCCCAGGCACTGTTAACTGACAAATATTATCTCATTTGATTCTTCCCACAACCCTCAGAGGAGGTGCTATTATGTTATGATCCCTTATTGAACTCATTTTTTTTCTGACTTCAAGCCCTGAACTCTATCTACCTCACTATCTAATACCCCTGTGATTAGTAGATTTTAGTGGGTAGGCACAATTCAGGGAAAGGGAACATTACTTGGACCCAGCAAAATGAACAGTGAGCATCTAGTAGCAATGGGAAATGGTGGAGATTCCAAAGGCAGCAGGCAGTGGAATGGCCCTTGGCACAGGCCCCGGTGGCAACAGAGTGAGCAGCCATGCAGGCCTCAGGGGAATGTCCCTGACATAGATATTTGAAAAAGAAAGCCTAGGATAGCCTTTTGCTTACTGTAATCTGCAAAGGATGGAATCCTTCCACGTTGCTGCCATTGAAGTTCCCACTGGACAGCTCTTTCATAGGAAGGGCTTAGAAGATCAGAGGGTGGATGTGGGGAGGTAGCTTGCTTTCTGGTGTTGGCAGGGAAGGGAGACTATTGCCTCAGCCAACCCTGAATAATGGAGACAGTCCCTCCCTCAACTGGAGCCTCCAAAATGGTAAAGATTTGGTTGTTCACCTTCCACCTCCTATGGGGATCCTAAGGAAGGAGAGGTCCTGATTGACTGGAGAAGTAGTATTTATGGATCCTTGGGAGCAAGTTTGCCCCTTGGAGAGGCAAGAAGATTTTGTCCTCTTAACTCCCTTCCCCCTAGCTTCCTGGTGGTCTAAAACAAAAGTCACCCCCAATTCAAGGAAGCAAATGGATGGACCTCTCTTAAGCATGAGCAACATACCAGCATAACCAACATAGTGGAAGGGAAACTGGTCCATACAGAATCAATGCAATATTACTGTTGAGGATACTTTCTTTGATATAATTGTCAGGATCCCCATGCCAAGATCATCCCTCTCCTTTTCTATTAGGATCTATTCCATCTTTTCCAGAGCTAAGGCCCAGCAAGCAAGCTGTGGCCTGAGCTTGGCATTCACCCTTTGGATGAACTCTTCTGCAGAAAAATCCCAGAATTGTTTCACACTATGCCAAGTTGGTCCATGAGCTCAGATAGACATCTGCAGGAGGTCACAAAGCCCTGCTATGAATCAAACTTGTCTCCTTGTTGCTCTTACCCCTCACTGTCAGGGTGACAGCTCACTGAACAGCCATTACAATATGGGTTAAGATTTGGCCTTTCTAAAGTGTGTCCCCTCCTAGAGGAGGCCATGACACATATGTCTAGTTCCCTCCTCCGATGGAATAAAGAAAGCTTTTTTCTTATGACCACTATTGGCCTTATTTTTAAAATTTTTGTTTTCATTTTATTTCTTAGAATTAACTATGGTTGTGATGCTTTGTATGAACTCTTGGGTATTTTTAGTGTTAACAGTGGTTGCATAATCTCTGAGGCTTTTTGGTCATTTGGTTTCAGACTTGACATGACTGAGAAAACTTCCTTTAGTTCACTCTTGAGTGGAGTACAAGTGCCCCATTTCATTGCCATTTTGAACCTGATCCACTAGGAGAGGCCAAAATCAAGCCTGGCCTACAGTATTTGTCCTGGTAAGAGCTAATTGGGAACAGTTGAGTGGAGAAGGGGACATTCAGAGAAAGGGAGCCCTGAGTGGCCTTCCTGCTTCTGTTGGTGCTGGCTACATCCCATGAGGAAGCTCCTACTGCCCTAAGGGGGACTGATTGGATAGTTAACCATCTATGGGCATTGAGAAACTAGGAACACTCAGGACGTGAACACTGGCTCATATAAATTGTGTTTTGTTGAATTTTCAAAGCTTTTGTACTAGGGGCCAGTCAGTCACTAAATATTTCTAAAGCCCTTTCTGAGCCAGGCACTGTCCTAAATGCTGAGGAAAGAAAAAAGGCAATAAAGAGCAATAAAGCTCTATGTGCAGAATAAATAGGATATAATTATCAAAGAAGGCAAAGGAATTCATCAGTTTTGGGGAAGGCTTCCTGCCTTTTAGCTGGGACTTCAAAGCAGTCAGGGAGGTTAGAAGGAGACAAGGAGGGAGAGGATGCTGGGGACAGCTATAAAAAATGCCCAGTCCAAGAGATAGAGTTTTTATTTACTGAAATACAAATCAGGCTACAACCATTGGATGGAAGACTAAGTGGGGGGATGTAGGGAGGAAGAAGACTGAAAAGATGGGAGTAGAGCTATGTTATTTTTATTTTATTTTTAATTTATGGAACAAAACAAGCATTTTCATAACAAAGTATAATAAAAATGAGGATTGCACATAAAACTGTAAATCTATTATATGCAACTTGCTATTCCTTTATCAGTTCTTACTTTAGATGCAGATAATGTCTTCCCTCACATGTCCTTTATAGTTAATTTGGGTGTTTATAATAGTCAAAGTGATTTAATCACTCAAAGTTGTCCTTAAAACGATATTGCTTTCACTGTACGCAATGTGCTCTCAGTTATGCTTGGCTTTGAAGTGCTTTGAATGCCAAAGAGTGATCTGGAAGATGATAAAGAATCACTGAACTTTTTTGAGTTGGGTGTGGGAGGGGAATGTGGTTGAAGCTATGCATTCAGAAAATCATATTGTTGACTGAGTGGAGAATGGATTAAAGTGGGGAGAGACTTGAGGAAGGCAGTCCCACCAATAGATTCTCATAATAGTCCAAGTGGGAAGTAATGAAGGCCTGCACCATGATGAAGGTAGCATCAGAGGAGAGAGGGGGGTTTGTTTGAGAGATGTTGTAAAGCTGAGATCAATAGACCTTGGCAAGAGATTGGATGGGGGGTGGGGAATGAGAGATAGTGAGGAAAAATGACACCTAGTTCAGGAGCCTACAAGACTGCAAGGATAGTTGTACCCTCAAAGGTGATAAGAAAGTTTGCTTCTAGGGAGAAAGTTAATGAGCTCAGTATTGGAGACACTCAATTTGAGATGTCTATGGGACATTCAGTTTGAGATGTCTGCAAAAATCAGAAATGTGAAACTGGAGATCAGCAGAGAGATTAGAGTTCGGAAAAAAAGATTTGAGAATCATCTGTAAAAGAAATAATAAAAGAGAGCTGATGAGATTACTGAGTGAAGAGGTATGGAAGGAAGGAAGGAAGGAAGGAAGGAAGGAAGGAAGGAAGGAAGGAAGGAAGGAAGGAAGGAAGGAAGGAAGGAGGCAGGGAGGAGGGAGGGAACAAGGAAGGAAGAAAGGAGAGAAGGAAAGGAGAAATGAAAGGAGCAAGGAAGAAAATTTGGATGGATAAAAAAGGAAGGGGAAAAGAGAAGGAAATAAGGAGATCATCAAGTGAAATAGAATAAAGGAAGAAGAGAAGAATGTCCAGTGCAGAGTCCTAGGGGACAGGATGCCCCTTAGGAGGGATGACCAGGATGAAGATCTGACAAAGGAAACTAAGGAGTGGTGAGATATAGATATGAGAACCCCCAAAAATGCTGCCCTGAAAACCTCAAGAGAAGAGGATATCAGGGAGAAGAGGATGATAGTATCAAAGTCTGCAAAGTCATCAAAGAGAATGAGGATTGAGAAAGGCCCCTGTATTTGGCCATGAAGGGAAGGGGCAAGTAAAAAAAGTAGGCTAGCAATCCTGATCTCAGATGAAATAAAAGAAAAATAAATCGACCTAATTAAAAGAGATAAGGAAGGAAACTACCTCTTGCTAAAAGGTACCACAGACAATGAAGCAATATCAATACTAAACATATGTGCACCTAGTGGTATAGCATCCAGATTCTTAAAGAAGTTAAGTGAGTTATAAGAAGAAATAGACAGCAAAAATATAGTAGTGGGGGACCTCAACTGTCTCCTCTCAGAACTCAATAAATCCAATTTAAAAAGAAACTAAGGATGTGAATAGCACATTAGAAGAATTACAGTAGAAAGGGATATATATTTTTTCAATAGCACATGGCACCTACATAAAAATTGATCATATAATAAGGCATAAAAATCTCAAAATCAAATTTAAAAAGGCAAAATAAACTCCATGATTATTTGATTCTATTTCAGAATCAGTTAATACAATCGGCAGTGAACTGGGAGAACAAAATCTAAAAGGTTTAGAAGCTAATGAAGCTGTATAGGCCACAGACTTTTTATTTCAATATTTTGAACAATATTTCATTTCGGACCCCATTTGGAATCCTGCCAACATGAGCTTAATGCTAGCTGCTTGTGCTGAGAACACAGCCAGAGGATGACTGGAGGATGGGCAGAATAGCCTCAACATTTTTCTGACTGTGTACCCTCTGGTGACCAGAGGCTGCAATATGCAGCCTCTTAAGAAAGGGCTATCTCCAATAGAGTCCAGAAATAGGACTTACAAGATCACTGGATTGATGGTTCATGTAAAGAGCCTCCTAGTGGGCAATTCCAACATTGTACGTCCTCATTAGATAATTTTTATAGTGCTATATTGTCCTGTAGAATTACAAAAGTAGCACCACACAACCCTAGGATTCTTATTAGCAGAGGTTGTGCTATAGAGTATTGTTAAAAAATGATTGTTAGTATGAATATACCCTCCCCACCTAGGTGCTGCTATACAATGCATAAAAGAATGGACTTGATTTTGTCTTTGCACACCCTCCCTCACTGAACATGCTCATCACTGAAAGAAATTAATTATTCTTTATAGTGATTGAAAACAAACCATGATTGAAGGCCTTGCTGAGCTAAAATCTTCTTCACACAGTTTATTGCTTTAACAAGATTATCTTCTAGAAGTTCTGAAAGAGAAATGGAAGAAGACATAAGCAAGTTTCATTTTATCTAAAAGAATCAATCCTACTTGTTAAGGAAGTAGAAACAGTATTGTAAAATTATTCTCCCAAATTTCAGATAAATGGGACTGCAGTAGAGAAAGGTCTGCTCTCTCATTTATCTCTTTACAGACCTAAGTGGAACACAGCACTTTAATCAAACTGACTTGAATTTCTGTACCACTTTAAGGCTTACAAACAGTCAGTTACTCCCATTTTTCAGATGAGAAAATTGAGACTCAGACAGAGGACGTGAATTGTCTATGGTCAAACACATAGTGTTAATGTCAGAACTTAAAGCCAGGTGTCTTGACTCCATGTACATCACAGCAGGTAAAGGATCATCTATTTCCAAAATCAGGAACAAAATCAGGTATGAATGGAACTCTTTTTTCATTATTTTCCTTTCAAATTAAAATGGCAGTGAATTGTTGTTATTATTATTAACTCATTTTTAAAACAAACTAAGAGGAGATAAAGACTAGGGAATTTTTAGAGTGAAGTAATGTACATGATCACTCAGCTGAGAGCTAGTGACAGATGAAGAATTTTAACACAAGTCTTCTTGCAACCAATCTCAAACTTCTAACCAGTGCACCAAGGAGACTGACCACACAGAACAGCAGATTGGGAAAATGTCACTTGGCTCACTAGTCACAAAAAGCAGTCAGAATTAGGAGGAGCATAACTATACCTTCTAGGCATAGATTCTAGAACTGAAAGACCCAGGTACATATGTGTGTGTGTGTGTGTGTTTGTGTCTTTTAACACAATGGACATGATAGCTGCCTTTTAGTATTTGAAGGGTTGTCACTTGGAAGAGAAATTACACATGTAGATGTTTCAGAAATGGAGAAGTTGGTTCAACAAGAGGAAAAACATCTTAACAATTTGATATGTCCACACATGGAATTTGCTGCTATAGGAAGTATTGGAAAACATCATTAGAAGTCTTCAAGTTGAATCTGGATAAGACCTTGTCCTGAATCATTGCTTCATGGATTTAAAAAGGTATGGGCCTTAGAGATCATCATGTCCACTCTTCTTATCTTCCAATAAGGAAACTGAAGCACAGGGAGGCAAAGGTCAGGGTCACAGAGCTAATATTTGAGGTGGAAATTAAAATTTAGTTTTTATATCATGCCCTATCTGCATTGTCTGGGGAATTCCTGTTCAAGTCATAGTTTGGACTTTATGGACCTCAAGGTTCTTTCCTAGTCAGATTATTTGATTCTGAAAAAAAGTGTAATCTGAAGAAAAAAAACTAAAGATATTATCAAAATTTATAATTATGCTTATTAAGATTCATTTTTTTAAAGGCCTTTTAAAGTCCTTTTCAAACTTGTTCGTCCTTTACTTTGTTTAGTTGTCAATTCATAAAATAATCCTTAAAACTAGAAATTAGCAGAAAAAAAACAACTTAGTAAGAAACGTATCCACAGATACAGAAATCAGCAAGTGATTAGACATTTATACTCCCTATGTACCATGAGGGTTATTTGTATTTTGGAGAGTAGGAGTAGGTTTATGCAAAAAGAGACAGGTACTAGGAAGACATTACCAACTTTAAGACTCAGAGATTAAATAGAAGGCACTCTAGAACCCATACAACCCTTTCATTTTACTAGAGAAGAAACCAAGGCTTAGATAGTTGTTTATTTAGAAATATAGAGATGGGACCTGAAGCCTGGTCTTCTGACTCTTATTCCAGTATTCTACTACATCACTGCTCTCCAAATTTTTCAATAGAGCATCTCTATCAGCAAAAAGTTCTTGAACACAGTCTCCCATGTGTATATGCTACTTATTTATGAATTATGCAATGTTCTACTCTTTTAACAAGTATTTACATCTTATACTTACCCCAAACGAGAAATTTTTAAATGGGACAAAGATGACTATGTTGTCCTAGAACCAATAAGGAGTCACTGGAGTTAGAATAAGGGAGTGATATGGTTCTATCTGTGCTTTTGGAAACTCACTATTCCAGCTATCTGGAGAATGAATTGGAATGGGGAAAGATTCATTGAGGTGGAATGAACAATATGACTGTGTGGGCAAGAGGGGATGAGGGATTGAATCAGGGTGGTGGGTGAATGAGTAGGGGGGGGGGGGGACCGGAGGCAGAAATAACAGAATGTGGCAACTAGAACTGGGGTAAGGGGGGTGGCTAGGTGGCAGCTAGGTGAGTAAGAGCGCCGGCCTCGGAGTTGGGATGACCCGGGATCAAAACCGGCCTCAGAAAATGAGCACCCACACATAAAATAATGACTGGCCGTGTAACCTTGAGCAAGTTACTTAACCCCAATTGCTTTAAAAAAAAAAAGAACTGGGGTAAGGGAAAGTGAGGTGTCAATGATCATGTGGGTAACTGGAAAGATAGCCATGTCATTGACAATAATAAGGCAGTTTAGAAGAGGGATGGATTTTGAGCAGATATATAATGATATTATCCAAACAGATCATAACCTATGCAATCTGTTTGTCCTTTGTGATTTATTTTATCTCATCTAAAATGAAAAGGAATGAGACAGAACCCTTACTCTCCCTTTAGTGCCCCAGCACGGAATCTGATCTTCCAGGAACACCTGCTATAGTCCTACGTGATCTTCAGCAGAGGATGAGATAGAATTTTCATGATATCTGCTTTTGTAGGTGCCTGGGAGGCTGAGGGACTGATATAGAGCTTAGAAAGACGGGAAGTTGGGAGTTTCCACAGCAGATGGAGTAGAGTGGGGTGGGGGCTTAGAGGATAAGACTATGTGTGGTTCTATTACAGACAAGCCTGACAACTGAATATGTCCAAGAGTAGAAGTCTCCCTTCTCACCCACTGATGTGTTGATGACCATTGTGCTACACCTGAGTACCTCCAGTACGTTGCCTTGAAGAATGACAAGTATGAAGAGTCTCCAGAAATATAGAAAGATCTGTGCTACTTAATGTAAACTAGAGGTAAAAAATCAGAATGAAAAGTATTTGTATCTCTATGTAAATGCAAAATCACAAATTTTGGAGTGGGTTCTTAATGGCTCACCATGAATGTCTACACATTAAAGTATAGTTAAGAATTTTTTTTGGCGAAATTGATATGTGTAAGAATTAATGAGAAGTGAAACTAATTTTAAATATAAAATGTGCTAAATACAAGAGACTAGAGATGGTTCTGAAAAAAAAAAACAACAACAACATGAGAACTAGTATTAAAATGTAAAATTCATATTGTCTCTAGATCAGTTGGCTTGAAGAACAGGCACAAAGTCTTTCAAAATACCTTATAAAGCTTTTCTCCTTTGTCAATAGACAAGGATATGGGCTCCTGGTACTGATGGTTGACTTTCTCTTTCCATGTGACTTTTGGTTTCTCCATGTTTCTCTTGTTTGACAGTGGTTTCTAGACAGTAGCAACACATTCCAGAACAGGTGTGAAATTCTTGCACAGAAAAGAATGCACATAAGCAAAAAGAAATTACATGGTATGTTAATAAGCCCCTTTCTGGGAATGCAAATGGGGTGAATGTCAGTTCCTACACCAGGAAGGTATACATTGTCTGAAGATATATATTTCAAGGAACTCTTTCTTTAGATGTAATTGAAGTTTTGCAAACATATAAACTGTAAAAGAAATAAGAACCTGAGAATTCTCACTGAGTAGGAAATCAATGACAAGAACTCTATCCTAAGTCAATGAATCAACAAGAATTTATTAATTGCCAATTAGATGTCAATCTCTGTATTAGCCACAAAATGTAGAAATACAAAAGTGAGTGCCCCTTTGTTTAAGAAGTTTACAGTCTGCTGGCTCTACTGCATTTCAAAACTATTAAAACAAGAAAGTTACAAAACAAATGGGTCACTAAAGGAAGAGAGTTGAATATCTATGCTGCAAACTAGCAAAGGTAACAGCAGAGAAATAGAGAAGCCAGTGTTAGAGGAGCCTGAGAAAGATAGATGCACATACAATTTTAAAAATTCTTTTATAATTATGAACCTAAACTTTAAACAGGAAGATTCCAATAAACAAACACAAAGAATGTTGTAGATGAATATAATTGAATATCATTGTTTAGTAAGAAATCACAGATATAAGGAACTTGAAGAAACAAGATTTGTGAGGGTGGATCCAAGATGGCAGAGTAAAAACAGGACTTCCCCAAGGCTCCAGCTGCTACCTACTCCTATACGTGTAAAAAATTACTCTAAACAAATTTTAGAGCTACAGAACCCACAAAGTGACAGAGAGAAACAAATCTCCCATTGAAGGCAGCCTGGCAGAGGACAGGAAAGGTCTATTACACTGAGCTGGGAGCTAAGCGCAGCCCTACATGCAGTTTTGGCCCTAGGGCAGCCTTTAGGAGAGTTAAGCACCAGCAGCTGTGGTGGTTTCCAGACTTCTCAACCCATAAATGCCAAAGACAAAGTAAAAGGTCAGTGTGGAACTCTGTTGGAACACACTGTCAAGCCCCCACCCCTGGGGCAAGAAGCAGTGGAGGTGCAATGGCTGTGCCATGTGGCTGCCTCAGGAGTTCCTGGCCTGCAGATCGTAGGGGGACCAAGTGACCATTCAGAGGGTAATCACTCTTGCTTTAACCTGCTTGGATCTGAATTGCAGTCTTGGGTGGAGTTCCTGGGGTGTGTGGCCAGGTGCCAGAGCCTGTGGGAGCTGCAGAGAGGGTGCCCTCCCAATTGCTTTAGCAGCTGTGAAAACCCCAGTGATTTGGGACAAAGCTCTCTCCATTCTGAAAGCAGAGTTCTACTGTGGCAAACAATTCAAAAGTCAAGTAATTGACTGGCAACATGAACAAGCAGAGGAAATGCAATCCTACCATAGATTGCTTTTTCAGGGACAAAAAGAATCAAACCATGGAATGGAGGAAAACAACAAAGTCAGAATTCCTGCATCAAAAGCTCCCAAGAAAAATATGAATTGGTTACAGGCCATGGAGGAGCTCAAGAAGGATTTTGAAAACCAAGTAAGAGAAGTGGAGGAAAAATTGGGAAGAGAAATGAGAATTATGCAAGAAAATCAAGTCAACAGCCTGACTGAAGAAAATTATACCTTAAAAAATAGACTAACTCAAATGGCAAAAGAGGCCCAAAAAGCCAATGAGAAGAAGAATGCTTTAAAAAGCTGAATTTGCCAGATGGAAAAGGAATTTCAAAAACCCAATGAAAAGAATAATTCCTTCAAAATTAGATTGGAGCAAATGGAAGCTAATGACTTTATGAGAAATCAAGATACTATAGAATGGACCTAAACAAATGAAAGAATAGAAGACAATGTGAAATATCTCACTGGAAAAAAACACTGGCCTGGAAAATAGATCTAGGAAAGATAATTTTAAAATTATTGGATTACTTGGAAGCCATAATTAAAAAAAAGAGCCTACACACCATCTTTCAAGAAATTGCCCTGATATTCTAGAACCAGAAGGCAAAATAGAAATTGAAAGAATTCATTGATCGCCTCTTGAAAAAGATCCCAAAGAGAAAACTCCTAGGAATATTATAGCCAAATTTCAGAGTTCCCAGGTCAAGGAGAAAACACTGCAAGTAGTAGGAAGAAACAATTTTAGTACTGTGGAAACACAATCAGGATAACACAAGACCTAGCAACTGCTACATTAAAGGATCAAAGGGCTTGGAATATGATATCCCAGAGGTCAAAGGAGCTAGGATTAAAACCAAGAATCACCTATCCAGCAAAACTAAGTATAATGCTTCAGGAGAAAATATTGTCATTCAATGAAATAGAGGATTTTCAAGCATTCTTGATGAAAAAAACAGAGCTGAACAGAAAATTTGACTTTCAAATATAAGAAGAAACAAGATTTGTATGGACTGCTACAGAATAAAACAAGTAGAAGTGGGATCAATACAAAATACAAAGCAAATGGAGCAATTTCTACAAAAAAAGGAGATTCTAACTGTAAAATAAATAATAACTACAGAAATTGGCTAATGAAACATAACACCTTCTTCACAGCTGAGAGCTGCATACCTTGTCAGATGCAATAATGTTCCTCCTTTTTACATGATAAGAGTTCAATTCCAGGGTGAGAGTAGGGTGGAATATTCAGAAATGATTTCTCTGTTTTATCTATTTCCTATTTATCCTGCATATAGCTTGCTGCATATATATCTTTGCATGTAATCTACTCCATTAGACTGTAAGTCTCTTGAAGACAGGGACTGTCTTTTGGTATTCCCAGGGTTTAGCACAGTGCCTGGAATATTATAGACACTTAGTAAATGTTTATTAAATTGAACTAAATATGTAAATAAAAGGCAACAATAAAACTTTTTATTGAGGGGGGAGAGGAAAAAATTAGAATGTTACCAGTCCCCCAGACTAAAGCTTAGTCTAGACCTAAATTCTGGAGGGCAGTGGGAAGCACTCTTATATAAGAGAATATATTAGGTATATCATACTTCTATTTAACCTAACTAAAACATCCTTTGCAGTAGTATATCCTACATGTAGCAATAACCAATAGCACTCGGTACGAGCTCTTCCCCTATCCCACTTCTGTTCCCTTCTAGTCAGGGAGTGACCAGAATATCCTGTTTTGCACTACTACTGAAGATAGAACCCTAGGGACTGGGGATGTGGGTGACAGCAGTTTCCCTGCTTCCTCAGCACTCTAACCCTATCCACACACAGATGCAGTATGATTCACCCAGCTATGGAAAGCTGCAGGACTGAGTGACCAACAAAGAAGGTTCGGGATTAGAAGCCAGTGAGCACGTATCATATTAGAGATCATATTCAGTGAAGCTAGTTTGCATGTCCAACTGCACTTTTGTACTAACCTGGTGCATTTTGTGTGTTGTTTCAATTGTAGGAGGCATAACTCCAGATTGGCAGAGAGAATGATGAATGTGATATGGTATTAAGTACCTATATAAGGGGCAAAGTCAATGTTAGAGGGGTTTGGAGGGGGTCATTCAATTTTATTTTATTTTCAGTTTCAAATTCTCTTCCTCCCCACTGTAATTCTCTTCCTCCCCATATGTAACTGATTATGTAACTGATGTGACATATGTAACTGCTTCCAAATGTATATATGGACATGCTAAACAAATTCCTCACCCCTCAAAAAAAAGGCAAGAAAAATGGGTGGCTAGGTGACACAATGAATAGAACACCAGCCCTGGAATCAGGACCACCTGAGTTCAAATCCAACCTCAGACACTTACCACTTACTAGCTGTGTGACCTTGGGCAAGTCACTTAACCCAATTACCTTCCAAAAAGAAAAAAAAAGGCAAGAAATAGAAGAATATACACTTCAGTCAGCACTCCACATCCATCAGTTTTCTTTCTAGAGATGCACAGCATGTTTTTCATTAATTCTTTGGAATTGTAGTGGGTCATTGTCTTGATCTTTCAAGGTTAATTATCTTTACAATATTGTTGTTATTGTTTAAGTTGTTCTGCTTTTGCTCACTTTGCATTAGTTCACATGAACCTTTCCAGATTTTTTCTGAAACCATCCCCTGCAACATTTCTTATAGCACAATAGCATTCTATCACATTCATGTCATAATTTGTTTACTCATTCTACCAATTGATGGGTATCTTCTCAGTTATTAATTTTTTGCCACCATATAAAGAGCTGCTCTAAATATTTTTGTACCTTTTCCTCTTTCTTTGTTCTTTTTAGGTGTATAGAATTAGTTGTGGTATCACTGGGTCTAACTGGTATATACAGCTTAATAGCTTTGGGGGGCATAGTCCTAAATTGCTTTCCAGAATGGTTGGATTAGTTCATAGCTCCATTGACAATATATAGCTGTGTCTATTTTTCCACATTCCTTCTGTGTTGGTAACATAAAAAATGCTGATGATTCATGTGGGTTTATTTTATGTCCTGTTGAAGTTCTCCATTGTTTTGATTGATGTTTTTTAGTTAACTCTCTATGCTTATTCTTAGTTTTACATTGATACTACATATAATTTATTATTATTATTATTACAGTGTTTTCTAATGGTTTTAATAAGAATGGACAATGTATTTTGTCACAATCTTTTTCCTCATCTACCAAGATAACCATATGGCATTTTGCTGTTGTAGTTGCTGTTAATATGGTCTGTTTATAGTTTTCCTACTATTAAAGTAGCCCTGCATTCCTGGTATAAATATAGCCGGTCAGAGTGTATGGTTTTTATCATAGATATGTATCATCTCCTACTAGCATTTTATTTGAAGTTTCTGCATCAATATTTATTAGGGAAGATGGTGTGCAATTTTCTTTTTCTATTTTGGTTTAGGCATCAAGACCATATTTATTTCATAGCAGGAATTTTGTAGAATTCTTTCTTTGCCTACATTTTCAAACAGTCTGTATAGTATTGGAGTTATTTATTCTTTAAATCTGTTGTAGAATTTCCTTTTAAATTCATTTAGTCCTTGATTTTGTTTTCTTATGTAGATCATTTATGGCTTATTCAACTCCATTTTCTCAGATGGGATTATTTAAGTATCCTATTTCTTGTTCTGTTAACACGGCACCTTATATTTTCATAAATATTCAACCACTTTGTTAAGATTGTCAGTTTTATTGTTTGGGTTTGTTGCTTTTTTGTGGGGGTGGGGGGAAGGTAGGGCAATTGGGAGTGACAGTTTTTGTGTTGTGTCTGAGGTCACAATTTGAATTTGGGTCCTCCTGACTCCAGGGCCAGTGCTTTATTCACTGTACCACCTAGTTGCCCCTACATTGTCAGTGTTATTGGCAAATAGTGGGGGAAATTGCTCCTATTAATTGTTTCTTTTTTCTTCCTCATGGGTTGTGAATTCATCTTTTTTACTTTTGATACTGGTAATTTTGTTTGGGTTTTAAAAACCACATTAGCCAATGGTTTATCCAAACCTGTCCCCATCCTCCTCACTTATTAATTCAGTTTTCACCTTCAGTTTTGTTCCTATTTCCTTTTATTTTCAAGATTTATATTTTAGGGGCGGCTAGGTAGCGCAGTGAATAGAGCGCCGGCCCTGGAATCAGAAGGACCTGAGTTCGGAGCCAGCCTCCGACCCTTAATCCACACAAACAAAAACCTAGCCGTGTAACCTTGGGCAAGTTACTTAACCCCAATTGCCCTAAAGGGGCGGCTAGGTGGCACAGTGAGTAAGAGCACCAGCCTCGGAGTTGGGATGACCCGAGATCAGATCCGGCCTCAGAAAATGAGCACCCACGCATAAATAATGACTAGCCCTGTAACCTTGAGCAAGTTACTTAACCCCAATTGCTTATAAAAATTAAAAAAAAAAAAGATTTATATTTTGGTGTTTAAATGGGGGATTTAACATTTATTTTCTAATTTTTTGTTGCTTCCTAATTTGTGTATCTGCTATTTTTCTCTTTTAGAGACATAAATTATCCCCTAAATACTGTCTTGTCCATATCTCATAAATGTTAGCATGTTGTTTCATTATCATTATTTTTAATGAAATTATAAATTGTTTCTCTGATTTGTTCTTTGACCTACCCATTCTTTAGAACTAAGTCATTTTAGTTTTCAATTCAGTTTTAATCTATGCTTCAAATGCCCTCTATTGAATGTTACTTATTGCATTATGGTCAGGGAAAAATAAATTTAGCATTCTATTTGCATTTTTGGGAGATTTTAGTATCCTAATGTGTGGTCAATTTTTTTGACTGTGCCAAGTAGAGCTGAGAAAAAAAGTATATTCCTTTTAGATTCCATCCAGCATTCTCCAGAGATCATATCCAACTTTTCTAATATTTCCTTAATTTCTTATTTATTTTATGGTGACATTTTTAATTTCCTTAATTTCTTATTTATTTTATGGTGACATTTTTCTAGTTCTGAGAGAGACTAAACTGAAATCCCTTATTAGTGTAGTTTTACTATTTCTTCCTGTAAATCATTTAACAATTTCTTTATGAATTTAGATGCTGTGCCATTCAGCGCATATATGTTCAGTATTCATATAAATTCATTGTCTATAGTACCCTTTAACAAAATGTAGTTTCCCTGTTTATTTCCTTTAATTTGGTATATTTTTTTTTTTGCTTTTGTCTGAGATCATGATTTCCAACCCTAACTTTTTTTTAATTTCAGCTGAAGCATAACAGATTTTGCTCCAGCCCCTTGTTTTAACTTTATGTGTATCTTTCTGTTTCAAAAACTGTTTATTCCCCTGGGTACTATTCTTTTATACTTATCCTTCTCTTTTTTACTTTGTACCCTCTTTAAGAGCATGTTTTGCTTTTGAACACTGTCTCCCTTAACATCAATCTCTCATCCCACTACCCCCTTTCCCTTAATCCTTTCCCTTCCTATTTCCCTTTTGGGTAAAATGAATTCCTCTCCCCACCTGTGTGTGTATGTATATTTTCCCCCCTCTTTGCACCAGTTGAGATTAGAGTAAGGTTCCAGTGTTGCCTACTCTTCCCCTTCCCTACTGTTCCTTCCAGTATATAAACTTTTTTGCATGGTCCATTTATGGGAGATAATTTGCCCCTTTTTCCTCTCCCTTTACCCCTCTCCCCCTTCCTTCCATTCTTCTTATAAGATTATCAATATATAATCTAACCACAATCAAGTTCTCTATCTGATTAGACTCCCTCTAAGACATCTTGTGATGATAGTTTTGAGAAGTTACATATGTAATCTCCCTTTAAAATTAATGTAAATACTTTAACTTGTGTTAGTCCCTTATGATTTCTCACTCATATTTACCATTTTATGCTTCTCTTGAGTCTTGTGTTTTCATGTCAAATTTTCTGTTCAGTTCTGGTTTTTTCATCAAGAATATTTAAAGGTCCTCTATTTTGATAAATAGCCATTTCCATTCCACACCCCTGTTTTACTGGGTAAGCTATTCTTGTTTATAATCCTATAGCCATTGCCCTCCATAATTTAGAGTAGGCATTATTAAATCTTGTTTGAGTATTGTGACTTCATATTACTTAATTTTTTTTCTTTCTAGCTCCTTGTATTGCTCCCTGCCCCTTGACCTGGATGTTGGCTACAATATTTCTGGGAATTTTCATTTTGGGGTTTCTTTCAGGAGGTTACTGGTGAATTCTTTCCATTTCTATTTTGCCTTCTGATTCTAAGATATGTGATCAATTTTCCTTTATAGTTTCTTGAAATGTGATGTCCTGGTTCTTTTTTTTATTATTGTTCATGTTTCTGGTAAACCAATGATTTTTGAAATGATCTCCGCTTGATCTATTTTCCAGGTCATTTGTTTTTCTTATTAGATATTGTATATTTTCTTCTATTTCTCAGTCTTTTGGATTTATTTTTTATGTCTTACATGGTAATTAACTTCCATTTGACCAAGTCTAATTTTTAGGGAGTTTTTCCTTCAGTAAAGTTTTGTACCTCTTTTATCTAGTTCCCCTTTGGTCTTGGTCTACTTGTCCTGGTTTTTTTGACTGCAGGCTTATGTGCTGGGCTAAAGGTTAGGACTGAGTTACATTCTGCCTCTGTTCTCACTAAAGGTTAGAACTGAGTCAGTGCTCAGCTTCTGTTCTCAGAGTCACCCAGTTAAGTTTCTGGAATTTCTTTTGTGCTCAGTACACAGTTAGGACCCCTGGCTTGGTTTTAGCCATTCCTCTTCATCTTGAATCTGTGACCCAGAATTGAGTAATAGATGATAGAACTGGCAGATGGAGCCTCTTCTTGCTCCCAGCACTAGTTCAGAGGTTTCCTGGGATCTCTTTCTGCACAGGTGCCTTCATCCCTGGGTTATATCTTGGCTCCCTTTCCATTTCTGGGTACTGGAATGTTCCTCATTCACCCTCTGCTGCAACTGCCACTGTGCCATGCTCCTGACCTGGCCCAACCCAGTGTCTGTAGACCTGTCTTTCCGATGCTGGAAAACTGACTCACAGTGACTACTTCTTGGCTTTCCTTATCAGATTTTATTCTGGCACATTTTCTAGATTGTCATGGATATCTGTCCTCTTATGCTCTCATCTTGAATCCTACACTTGCACCAGAGCTTCTTGAGCACATATGGTTCCAGACTCACTTTGGGAGAGTCACGTAGAGAGACAAAGACTTCAGAAGAAGCAGACATGTAGGGGAAGCTAGCTCCCCAGCCTGTCCATGATTTGCCTCCCTAGAGACTCCTGAGAATTCTCTTTCAGTGAACTTGGGCCTTCTCTTTTGATTGAGCTGAGATTTCATATTATTCCCATCTACAGAGAAGATTCATTTCTGTGTATTTTCTGGCATTTTCTACATATAGAATATATAACTTTTCTGATTTCCCTTTGCTTGGATGAACTGAATTATTTGCTGTTGACTTTTTAGAATAATATTTCATGCAACTAGCACCCAATGGGAAGGAAAGTGGGAAGCTTAAGCTAAGGATTAGCAATCAAGGAAGAGTGCTCTGATCTATATCCTTAAATCCTCACAATCTGAGGAGAGTAGAGAGATGGGTGAGTGAAGGAGCAAATGATATAAATGTGCAAAAGATGCCAGTGGTTAACACAAAGGTGACAGGTGTCAATCTATAGCATGTTTTCAGAAATAGCATGTTCTTACAAAATGTTTGAAGTGGTTGTTTTTAAATATATTTCTAGTTGCAAGGTCCAGAATTCCCCCACATAGAGAACTTTATATCTCCCCCTCAAAACTGTGGGGCAAGTTCAATATGAAAGAAAAAGACCAGGGAATTCAGACTGATTATAGGTAGTAGTTTAATCACTTGGGTTACTTACATTGGGGTGGTATGATGGATCGATACCAAGGCAAAGAGTTCTTCACTGTGGATTGTGGATATTTGGGGCTTTCTGTTTAGTAATGAGTTCATTTCCAAGCTTGAACATTAAGGATTGTTGAGTAAATGCACAACACAGGGTTATACAATGGTGAAATACTGGTCATGACTGGTAACTCTTTTCATGTTATGGGTGGTACTGGACATATTATCTGAGTTATGATTCATTATCTAAATTATGATTTTAACAGATCATCATATTCAGCCTTCTACAAAGTTTAAATTATAGCTTTCATTTCTTAGTTTGTTTTATGGCTTTTCCCCAATAGGGACCCCACGATCCACCACTGAAAGCTACCCATACATTCTTTCTGAATATCTTCCACAAGGTCCCTGAGGCAGCTTAATAATGGGGTTTTTAAGGCTGTTTCTGATATAGCCAGAAAGGATTTGTTCCATTTGTAAGTATGAAGTGCAAAAGTAATACAAGCACAAGTGGGGAAACAACCTGACCAATAAGAAAATTACCACAATTGTGGCAACTCTCTTCCATCCCAACTCTAGGGAGATGAAGGAAGAACTAATGTCATTTGGTGATTAATGGAAAAGCTGAATTTCTGATCTTAATTCAGTACAGGTCAGCTGAGTTTCTGAACTAGGTACAGAAATAAATATACGTGGCTTATGCAGTTTTGCAACATATTGGGAGTGATGGAAAATAGAACCAATTGCAAAATGGGATGAGAAAATTTTTATTTTCTCAATTACCCCCTTTTTCTCAATGGGAGACTTTTCATAATTTTTTTTGACAAGTTAATACAAGGAAAATGAGCTTGACCAATCACAGTGCAAACCATAGCAAGAATATTGTATGTTTGTGTGTGTGTGTGTATTTGCATGTGTATACAAAAAATTTCCATGTAATTTATAGTCTTCTCCAGGGCAGAGTGGGGAGGAAGAGAGAAAAAAGTAAACAAGAGAAAAGAACACTTAAAAGTAAGCACAGAAAAACTGGGTAGCTTTGAAAACAATGTGTGATGTTTATTATTTTTTTTTAAGAAAAAATAAAGTCAAATGGAAATTCAGGGTTTTCTGAATCTTTTCTTTATGTTTTGCTGTGTACATGGAAATGTTATCTCTATTTTCTCTTTCTGTATTTAAAATTGTGGAAGTACCCCTGAGATTAATATGTCTGTTTTCTATGAGTTACCTTACCAGGTAGGTGTATTGGACACAGACTAAGCCTGTTTGCTGAAAGAAGCCAATCAGAAGCCTGCAGCCAGCAAAAGTCTTGCCCATTCTCAGATGCCTTTGCTGATTTTCTTTGGCTGATCCTACTGAGTCATACCCCCAAAACCTAGCCCAAATCATCCCTGCAGTCAAGTTACTGAAAAACATCTGGCTTCTGTGTCCCACCTGTTCCCGAAAAAGACTCTCCATTCTTTTCCCCAACCTTTCCCCAAACTTCCCCTTTGTGGTTTTCAACCTCAAACCTCCTCTCCCTCTACTGGGCTGTGGGATCCTTTGTACTGGGGTGCCTCCACACTACTATCTGATTTTCTTCCTAATAAAACTATTCCGCTTTCAACTCAGCTTGGATTCCTCTGCAGTTCTGAGGGGGGGGGGGGGTATTGCCCTGTTGATATAATGAATAAAAAACTTTTTTAAAAGAAATTGGAATAAAGGAGGAAGTGAGGGAAGGTGACATGGAGTTTTGAGACATGGAAAAGGGGAGAAGAAAAAGATCATGGTGATTGACATCTATTTTCTCAGTAAAGTATGAGATGAAGGGGCAGCTAGGTGGTGCAGTGAATAGAGCACCAGCCCTGGAGTCAAGAAGACCTGAGTTCAAATCTGAACTCAGACACAACACAAAAAACTAGTCGTGTGACCTTGGGCAAGTCACTTAACCCCAATTGCCCTCCCAAAAAAAGAAGCAAAAAAAAAAGTATGAGATGAGGTACTTTACTGAAATGGAGGGAGGAGGAGGTGTTGTGGGAGGCTTGAGGAGAGAAGAGAAGGTTGAGAACAGCTGCTCTGGGGAATGTGAAAGACAATTAATTTGAGAAGGGTAAAAGGATTACTTTACCATAATGAGATCGCAGTTGAAATTCAATCACATACATTTGAATTGGACCCAGTCAACTCCATCTTGTAACTTCCTCTAGAAACAGTATGTCAATAGGAGGGAAAACAAATGGGAGGCTGAGGGCAGGGCAGTGACCCAGGGCTGGGATTTCATAAGGCATGAATAATAAAACAAGGAACAAGGTACTTGGAAGATACAGTTGAACTGGCAGAGTTGAGATTGAGAAAGGAGGAAAATGAAGTCAGAGCAAGTGTGTGACACACAACTTAAGTGACTGTACAACAAAGAAAGAGTTCTAAATAACTGAAGGCCTTGCCAGCAGGACTGTGGTCAAAGAAAAGGGAAAGTGTTCAGGTATAGATCCCTTCTTGAGGTCACCTAATTCTGAGGTTCTCAACAGCTTTATCATCTATCTCTTCATGGCGCTCATAAGGATGCCATGAAGCACTTTGTCAAATGTGTGGCCTAAATTCCTAAGCTCTATGGAGGGGGCATTTCCTTTCCCAAAAAGAAACAAACCAAAAAATGAGGTTAATTATTATGAATTGCTCTTAATGAAGCCATAATGAGCCCTAGCCATTACCATCTCCTTTTCTGAATGCTCATGAGCCACCGTTTCAATGATCTGTACTAGAATTTAGGGATGAGGGCATAAGGTATAAGAAGGTTGGAAGGAGGGGAAGAGGAAACTGCAAAGAGATAGGAAGACTAAACAGAGGACAATTAGAGCTTTTAAAAGATAGATGTATATGTGAAAAGAAAATCAGTTGGAAAAAGATATACAAAATCTTAAGGAAGAAAATAATTCCTTGAAAACTAGAATTTGGCAAGGGAAATTGAATGATGTAAGAAGATACCAAGAACCAATAAAACTAGAAAAAATAGAAGAGAATCTGAAATATCTCATTAAAAAGATAAGTGATCTGGAGAACATATAAGGAGAGACAATACAGAATTGCCAGACTCCCTGAGACTTATCAAAAAAAAAAGAATCTGGATACAATATTGCAAGAAATTAAGGAAAATTAACCTGAAGTTCTAGAACAAGAGGGAAAGCTGGAAATAAACAAAATCTACCTTTCACCACCTGAAAGAGACCCTAGCAGAGTCATGCAAGCTTCAGAAGAATGAATATTACCATAGACATTGGAAAAGGCAAACCTAGCATGGTGCTTTGATTACTGTAATCTGAAAATGATGTTACTCTCCACGCTGCTGGTCTTTTGGACAGCTCTTTCCTAAGAAGGGCTTAGAGGATCAAGGGGTGGCTGTTGGGAGGTAGATGGCTTTTTGGAGTTGGCAGGGAATTGAGACTATTGATTCAGCCCACCTTGAATGATAGAGGCAGTCCCTTCCTCTAAAAGGGCAAAGATTTGGCAGTTCACCTTTCACCCCCTGTAGAGAAGCTAAGGAAAGAGAGATCCTGAATGGTGGGCTAGGAAACACTGTAGAAGTAGTATTTATGGATACTTGATAGCAAGTTCACCCCTTTAACAGGCAAGAAGGTTTTGACCTCAGGTCTCTTCTTCCTAATTTCCTGGTGGTCTAAAACAAAAGTCACCCCCAAAGCAAGGAGGCCAATGGAAGACTCTCTCTCAAGGTTGACCAACATAGCAGCATGACCAACACAGTGGCAGGGAAACTGGTCAATAGAATCAATACAATATTCCTACTGGGGATACTTTCTTTGGTATGAGTGTCAGGATCCCCATGCCAAGACCACCCCTCTCATCTATTTAGAGACACCCATTTTCCAGAGCTAAGGCCTAGCAAGTCAGCAGAGCCCTAAGTGTGGCATAACAACTTTACCCTCACCCTCTGCATAAACTCTTCCACAGAAAAATCCCAGAACTGTTTCATACCAGATCCAGGTGGTCCCTGAGATTGGACATATTCACCAGCAGGACCCACATTCTATTCATGAAGCCCTGCTATACCTCAAACTTGTCTCATTGTCAGGGCTACATCTCATTGTATAGCTGTTGCTATATGTATTAAGATTTGGCCTCTCTAAAGGAGACCCTGATACATGTGTCTAGTTTCCCTTTTTCAATGGAATAAAGAAAGCTGTTTTCTTTATAACCACTGTTGGTCTTGTTTTAAAATTTTTAATTTTAATTGTATTTCTTAGAGTTAAATGTGGTTGTGATGACTTGCATAAGTTCTTGGGTATTTTTAGAGTTAATAACGATTGCATAATCCCTGTGATTTTTTGGTCATTTGGTTTCAGACTTGACGTGACTGAGAAAACTTCCTTTAGTTCACTTTTGAGTGGAATACAAACACCCCATTTCACTGATATTCTGAACCTGATCCACTAGGAAAGGTCAAAATCAGGCCTGCCCTACAGTATTTACCCTGGTAACAGCTAATTGGAAACAGTTAAGTAGAGGAGGGGAAATTCAGAGAAAGGGAGCCCTGGGTGGCCTTCCTGCTTCTGTTGGTGCTGGCTGCATCCCATGAGGAAGCTCTTATTGCCCCAAGGGGCATCAATTGGATAGTAAACTGTGGGCAATTCGCAGCTAGGAACAGGTGCAAATGTAATGTGTCTGAAGCAGTCATGACCTGAACATTTTAATTCATATATATTGTGGCTTGTTGAATTTTTGTAGTTTTTATTTAGGGGCCAGTCAGTCAATGAACATTTCTAAAGCCCTTTCTGTGCTAGGCATTGTGTGAAGTCTTGGGGATGCAAATGAAAGCAGCAACAAAGAGCAATAGAGCTCTATGTGCAGGATAAATAGGAAAGAATTAACAGGGAAGGCACAAGAATTCAGAGGGATGGAGGAAGGCTTCCTGCCTTTCAGCTAGTGTTTGAAAGCAGACAGGGAAGCTTGGAGAAGGAGATGAAGAGGAAGGGATTCCATACAGGGGGGACAGCTATAGAAAATGCCCAGAGCCAAACCATAGGGTGTCTATCTCTTGGAATAATGATGAGGCTTCTATCACTGGGTGGAAGAGTAAGTGGGGAGATAGAGGGTCTAGGAAGACTGGAAAGGTCGGGGGGGCTGTCATTTTTATTTTATTTTTAATTTATGAAATAAAACAAGAATTTTTATAACATAGTATAATAAAGATGATTGCAAATGAAACTGCAGATGTGTTATGTACAGCTTGCTATTCCTTTTAAATATATAATATCATGTAAATGTATATGGGTAAATATAATTATATCATGTAAATTTCTTATTTACCTTTTTTTTTTTTTTTTGCTTCTTAATCCCCACCCTAGAGATGGTTGCAAGTAGACAGACATAGGTATATGTATCTATAAAATCATTCTATACATACCTCTATTTAGTAGTTCTTTCTCTAGATGCAGATAGTGTCTTCCCTCCTATCTCCTTTTGTAGTTGATATGGAAATTTTTAATATTCAAAATTACTTAAGTCACTCAATGTTGTTCTTAAAACAATATTGCTTTCACTGTACACAATATTTTCCTGACTCTATTCTGTTATGAAGACCTTTGAATGCCAAAGAGAGGTATGTGATCTTGGACACAATAAAGTATCTCTGGAGTTTATTGAGTTGGTTATGGGAGGGGAATGTGGCTGAATCTATTCTTTCAGAAAATCACATTGGTGGCTGAATGGAAGATGGATTAGATTGGGGAGAGACCTGAGGCAGGTAATCCCACCAACACATTCTCATGATAGGTCACGAGTGAGGTAATGAGGGTCTGCACGTGGTGAAGGTAATACCAGAGGAGAGAGTGGGGTATAATTTGAGAGTTGTTGCAAAAGTGAGATCAACAGGCCTTGGCAACAGATTGGATATGGAAGTGAGGGATAGTGAGGAAAGAATAATGACACCTAGTTCAGGAGCCTGAGACTGGAAGGATATCAGTGCCTTCAAAGGTAATAGGAAGTTTGGAAGGGTGACACTTTTAGGAAAAAAGGTAATGAGTTCAGTTTTGGAGACTCTGAGTTTGAGATGTCTATGGGATATCCATTTTGAGATATCTGAAAAAATCAGAGATGAGAGACTGGAGATCAGTAGAGAGATTAGAGTTTAGATAGATAGATTTTAGAATCATCTGCAAAAGAGATAATTGAATTCATGAGAGCTGATGAGTTCACCAAGACGAAGGAAGGAAGGAAGGAAGGAAGGAAGGAAGGAAGGAAGGAAGGAAAGAAGGAAGGAAGGAAAGACTAAAATGTAAAGAAGAAAAAAGGAAGAATGAAGGAACAAAGAAGGGAATGAGAATGGATATAAGGAAGGAAAGAAAAAGGCAGGAATGAAATAAGGAGATTACCAAGTGAAGTAGGATAGAGAGAGAAGAGAAGAGTGACCAGGACAGAGTTCTAAGGGACAGAATGCCTCTTTGTTATTGGGGATGACCAGAATGAAGATCTAGCAGAGTGGTCAGATATGGATTGGAGAACTGAAAAAAGGGTGCCCTGAAAACCAAGAGAGAAGAGAGAATCAAGAAGAGGATGATAAGTGTCAGAGCCTTCAGAGAGGCCAAGGAAAATGAGGATTGAGAAAGGTCCTTGGACTTGGCAATTAGGGTAAGGGACAATGCAGAGAGAGGGAGCCCTGAATGGCCTCCCTGCTTCTCCTGGTGCTAGCTACATCCCATGAGGAAGCTCCTATTGCTAAGGGTAGGTTGGGTGCCAAACAATCTTTGGGCTTTCAGCAGGAATTCCCATAGACAGGAACAGATATAAATGTACTCTGTGATCTTAAAAACAATTCCCTAAAGATGATAAATGGCATAAGTTGTAGTTGAAAATTTTTTCACCAAATGGTGATAGAGTTCTATAGGCCCAGTAGCTGTACTAGCCCTGGGTCCTCTCTGAGGGCTGAACTTTGGGGTTTGTCTGAAAACTGTGCTGAAGGAAATTTTCAAATAGAATTTTTTGGGAATAGAAAGGAAATTTGTTGGGATCTCTGTCTATGGACTTTGTAGGATTCTCTAGAGTAAGGCATTAAGCCTTCCCCAAATCCCAGAGATCTTTCTGGAACTGGGGTATGGACAAATGTGCCAAAGGCATGCTAGTTGATTTGCTAAGAAAAGTGGACACTCCTACATTGATTTAAAAAGGATGCTCCTACTCTTTTTCCTGTGAACTGGCACTTTTTCTCTCTGCAATTTCTATGAGCGGTGATTCAGGAGTCCCAGTGGGATGGTCACCAGAGCAGGTCTTATAACAAGGGGACAGCAGCAGCTCCTACATTGGTTTTCACACTGGCAGAGCAGGGCAGAGCTCAGACTACAAGAACGGCAGTAGCTATGGCAGCTGCCTGGTCCTGGCAGAGTGGAATAGTGGCAGCTCTCAGACTTTGTCATAAGGAGGTAGTGCTCAGGCACCAGCATTTGACAAGCTCTGGAACAAGAATAACTGGTTCAGCTCCAGCAGCTCCTGTGATGCCTGCAACAGCTCCTAATGCAGAACTGGGTAGCAAATAGTGTGGGCAGTGCTCAAGGTCTAGAATAGGAAGGAAGTGACAGTCCCCAATATGACAGTGTCTATAGCAGTGTTTGGTCAGGCCCAGGGTAGAGGAGCATGGTTATATCCCAGGAGTGGGAGTCTATCCTTGCTCTGTTGACATATAAGTGAAGGTCTCAGGCCAAGGAAGGAATAAAATGAGAAGGGAAGGAAAGAAGGAAGCAAAAAAGGAAGGAAGGAGGGAGGGAAAGAAGGAAGGAAGGAAGGAAGGAAGGAGGGAGGGAAAGACAGAAGGAATGAAGGAAGGAAGCAGGGAGGGAAAGAAGGAAGGAATGAAGGAAGGAAGGAGGGAGGGAAGGAAGGAAGGAAGGAAGGAGGGAAGGGAAGAAGGGGAGAAAAGAAGGAACAAAAGAAATTTTAAAAGGAAATAAGGAGAGAAGAAAAGAAAGAGGAAGGAAAGAAAGAAGAGAGATAAGTATCTATTCAGTATATATTTAATATGTGCCAGGCACTGTGCTAAGACCTTTACAAATATTATCTGATTTCATCCCCACAAAAACCCTGGTAATATAATGCTATTATTATCTCTATTTTCTAATTGAGGAAACTGAGGCAAACAAAGACTAAGTGACTTTCCCAGAGTTGAAAAGCTAATAAGTGTCTGAGATCAGATTTTAATTCTTCCTTTGACTCCTGGCTCTAAGCTCCACCCATTTTTCCAGTAAATGCCCATGGTACTGGGTGACTTTGCTAGGCTTAATGCAGGGAGTAGTGACATTACTTGGACCCAGCACAATGGCCAGTGAAGACCACCAGTGGCAGTTGGAAATGGTGGGAGCTCCAGTGGCAGTAGGTAGAATGGTCAGTGGCCCAGACCCCAGTAGAAAGAATGCTGACTTAACATTGGCAAAGGTAGGCCTGGTGTAGACCTTTGTTTACTGTTGGGTTTTTTGGTCCTTCATTCTCAAAGAGGACCATGACATCAGGGAAGTGATACCATGACATGCACATGAATTGGATTTAAGTGAGGAAGGGCTGTGCAAAATCACAAAGTTAAAATTCTTTGGTAAAATGAAAGGGTTGTGTGAGCTCTAGAGTCCCATCCGGTTAATCTGTGAGTCTAAAAGCTGGTAACATCTTCCTAGCACTTGTCTCTTTTTGCATACACCTATTCCTACTCTCAAAATGACAGATAATCCTCATAGTACATAAAGAGTATAAATGTTGGGGTGGCTAGGTGGTGCAGTGAATAGAGCACCCGCCCTGGAGTCAGGACGACCTGAGTTCAAATCCGGCCTCAGACACTTGACACAATTATTAGCCCTGTGACTTTGGGCAAGTCACTTAACCCTAATTGCCCTCCAAAAAAGCAAAAACAAAAAACAAGCAAAGAGTATAACTTTCCAATTACTTTCTGATTTCTACATTTGTGAATAATTTCCTTAAGTTGCTTTTTTCTGCTAATTTCTAGTTTTAAGGATTATTTTAGGAATTGTCAATTAAAAAAGGTAAAGGAAAAACAAGCTTGGAAAGGACTTTAAAAGGTCTTTTCAGAAAAACTAGTAGGCATAATTATAAATTTTGATAATATTTTTATAGTTTTTTTTCCTTCAGATTTCACTTTTTTTGGAATCAAAGAAGCTGGCTAAGAAGAAACCTTGAGGTCCATAAAGTCCAAACTATGCCTTGAGCAGGAATTCCCCATATAGTGCAGTTAGGACATGAGATAGGAAGAATTAGATTTTAATTTCCACCTCAAATATAAGCTCTGTGACCCTGACCTTTACTTTCCTGGGCCTCAGATTCCTTATGTGGAAAATAAGAGAAGTGAGTGTGATGACCTCTAAAACCCTTCCCTTTTTAAATCTGTGAACCAATGACTTGGGAAAATGCATTATCCAGCCTCCACTTGAAGACTTCCAACAATGTCTTCTAATACCTCCCATAGCAGCACATTCCATGTGTGTACATATCAAATTGTTAGGATGTTTTTCCACATGTTGAACCAGCCTGTCCCTTTCTGAAACATTTTCATGTCTAATTCCTCTTCCAAGTCACAACCCTTCAAATACTAAAAGGCAGTTATTGTGTCCATTGTGTCAAATCTCTTCTCTGGACTAAACATCACAAATTTGTCCCACTGATGCTCTTATGGCATGGGGCCATGGGCTATATCAGTTCCAGGCCTGTCAGACAGGTTGGGTTTGGAACTGAAACAAAACAAAACACTTAAGCCATCTGATAGTTAACTAAAGGAGGTTTCCTCAGTCATATCTTGGAAAGGATGTTTAACAGGATTATATCATGGATTCCATTGAGCAGAGCTTCCCTGTCTTTATGAAGGTTATGCTGATGTGCTGGTCAAGCCTGAGAGAGAGAGCCTCCTCAGTCATTCTTGTTTTGGGGGTGATTTTTATACTTAGGCCACTAGGAAGCTAGGCCAATGGACTATGGCCTGAACCTTAGTTGCATGAGAAATCAAACCTGGAAGATGGTTTTGATGCTATTAAAGAAAAACTAGCAAAACCTATCACCCCTTGATGGTAAGTTTTTAAAAAATTTCCAGGAAATCTTCCATCACTTCAGCAATTTTAGATCCAATACTGGACAAGCCTAATCTGAAGGTGTGAGTAGCTTGGCATAGGGAGTAAGAAAAGAAATGGTAAAAACAGAGAGATAACAATAATACCCCAAACAAAGACACAATAAAGAGAAGCAATAAAACAGGCCCCTGAAGGAGTGATAGCATAGGGAGCTTGGTCTTCCTCTTGAAAAAGGCTAAGTCCCTGAGGTTAACAGTCTGGTCTGTGCGGTGGATGATGCCAACCAGTGCCAGGCACAGTGAGTCTCCCCATGGGAAGCAGTGAGGACAGGCAGGAGCAGCACCAGAATCAATAGGGCTTCACTTGGTCATCTCATCAACTGCCACAGATTCAGTTGTTACCTCTTCTGCAGATGATTCTCAAGCCCTAATCCCTCTGCTGATCTCCAGTCTCAAATTTCTGGGGTTTTTTTTTCAGACATCTCAAGCTGGATGTCCCACAGACATCTTAATCTCAGTGTGTCCAAAACTGAACTCATTATCTTTCTCCCTGAACTCTCCCCTCTCCCAGGCTTCCCTTTTACCTTTGAGGGCACCAATATCCATCCAATCCCATAACCTCCCAAATTAGAAATGATCCTTGCTTCCTCACCATATCTCACCCTCCTCTGCCATATCCAATATGTTGCCAAGGCCTTGATTTCACCTTTGCAACATCTCTCAAATACATCTCATTTGCTCCTCTGATAAAACCATCATGCTGGCGGAGGCCTTCATTGCCTCACTTCATTGCCAGTTAATGAGACTGCTTGACTCAGGTCTCTCCCCACTTTAATTCATCCTCCCTTCAACCACCAATGTAATTTCTGAAAGCATAAATTCAACCACATTTCCCTCCCACCCCCAACTCAATAAACTCCCGGGATTCCTTATCACCTCCAGGGCCACAGACAAAAGCCTTGATTTGAGGCATTTAAAGCCCTTCATAATTTAGTCTCATCCCAACCACTGTAGTCTTCTTACTCCTTAGATGCCCTCACTTACTCTTCCATCCAATAATAGTAGCTTCATTGCTATGCCAGGAGAAACACACTCTATCTCTTGGCTCTGGACATTTTCTATAACTGTCTCCCACGGGTGGAATTCTCTCCCTCCCTGTCTCCTTCTCCAAGTTGCCCTGACTGCTTTCAAGTCCCAGCTAAAGTCCCACCTTCTGCAGGAATCCTTCCCCAGTCTCTCTGAATTTTTACGCCCCCTCTCATAATTATCTCCTATTTTTCCTGTGCATAGAGCCTTATTGCTCTTTATTGTGGCCTTTCTTTGCATCCCCAACACTTAGCACCATGCCTGGCACAGAAAATGCTTTAGAAAAGCTTGTTGATTGACTGGCCACAAATACAAAAACAAAAAAACAGAATTTACATACGTTTCAGTATTCAGGGCACAAGTGTTACAGACACATAATCAATTTGCACTTCTTCCTCCTTGTTCAATGCCCATAGACACTTGACTGACTATCCAGTCAGTTCCCCTTGGGGAAATAGGAGCTTCCTCATGGATTACAGCCAGCACCAGTAGAAACAGGAAGGCCACCAGGGCTCCCTTTCTCTGAATTACCCCTCCTCCACTTAGCTGTTTCCAATTAGCTGTTACCAGGACACATACTTTAGGCCAGGCCTAATGTTGGCTTCTCCTACTGGATCATATTCAAAATGCCAATGAAATGGGGCACTTGTAATCTACTCATCAGTGAACTAAAGGAAGTTTGCTCAGTCATGTCAAGTCTGAAACCAAATGACCAAAAGTCACAAGACTAATGAAATTGCTGTTAACTCTGAAAATATCCAAGAGCTCACAAAGGTCTCCACAGCCACAGGTAACTCTAAGAAATAAAATAAAAACAAAATAGAAAAATAGGACCAACAGTGGTCATAAGCAAAAAGCTTTCTTTATTCCACTGAAGGAGGAAAACTAGACACATGTGTTGGGGCCTCCTTTAGTGAAGCCAAATATTAATACATATTATTAATGCCTATGCAGTGAGCTATAGCTTGGACAATGAGGGATAGCAGCACTGAGATAAGTCTGAATTATAGCAGGGCCTCATGACCAGGATATGGGTGCTACAGGTGCATGTCCAAGCTCAGGGACCACTTGGTGCTACTGTGAAACAATTCTGGAATTTTTTGTGGCAGATTTCACCCAGAGAGTTAGCACAAAGGATTACTGTTATGCTAAAGTGAGGGCACAGCTTGCTTTCTGGGCCTTAACTCTGGAAAATGGGTGCCAACTAATAGAAAAAGAGAGGAGTGAAAAGAAGAATGGGGGCAGCATGGGGATCTTGACAGTCATATCAAAGAAATTATTGCATTGATTCTGTTGACCACAGTTTCCCTGCCCTGTGTTGGTCAAGCTTGAGAGAGAGTCTTCCATTGGTCTCCTTGCTTTGGGGGTGGTTTTGTTTAATACCACCAGGAAACTAGGACAAAAAGGAGCTAAGAGGTGAAAAACATCTTGCCTGTCCGAGGGACACATTTTCTGCTAGGGATTATAAATACTACTTCTCCTAAGTGGTTCCTAGCCCACCAGTCAGGACCTTTCCATCCTTAGGATCCCCAGAGGGGGTGGAAGTGAACTATCAAATCTTTTCTTCTTTATGTATTTGTTTTTAGTTTTCAACATTCACTTTTATAAGATTTTGAGTTCTAAATTTCCTCCTCCTCCCTCTGCTCCTGCCTCCCAAAGACAACATGCAACCTGATAAAATCATACTAAACATATTTCTACATTAGTCAGGTTGTAAAGAAGAATTAGAACCAAAGGGGAAAACCATGAGAAAGAAGAAACAAAAAACAAAAAGACACAGAGAGAATAGTATGCTTAGATCTGCATTCAGATTCCATATTTCTTTTTCTGGGTGTGGATAGCATTTTCCATCATGAGCTTTTTGGAGTTGTCTTAGAACCTTGCATTGCTGGAAAGAGTTACATCTATCAAAGTTAAGTCATCACACAATGTTGCTGTTACTGTGTTCCATGTTCTTCTGGTTCTGCTCACTTCACTTAACATCAGTTCATTCAAATCTTTCCAGATTTTTCTGAAATCTTCCTGCTCATCATTTCTTATGGAACAATAGTATTCCATTACATTCATATATGACAACTTGCTCAGACATTTCCCAATTTATAGGCATCCCCTCAATTTCCATTTCTTGACCACCACAAAAAGAGCTGCTACAAATATTTTCGTACATGTGGGTCTTTTTCCCATTTTTATGACCTCTTTGGGGTACAGACCTAGAAGTGGTATTACTGGGTCAAAGGGTATACACAGTTTTATAGCTCTTTGGGCACATGAACTACCAAATCTTTACCCTTTTAGAGGCCTCAGCTGAGGAAGGGACTACCTACATTATTCAGAGTAGGCTTAATCAATAGTCTCCATTCCCTGCCATCACCAGAGAGCAAGCTACCTCCCAACAGCCACCCCATAACCCTCAAAGCTCTTCCTAGGAAAGAGCTGCCCAATGGGTACTGTAGTATCAGCAACATGGACGGGTCCCATCAATTGCAGATTACAGTAAGCAAAAGGTTACATTAGGCTTACTTTTTCCAGTGTCTATGGCAATGGCCATTCCCCTGAGGTCTCCATGGCTGCTTACTCTGCTTCCCCTGGAGCCTGGGCCATGGGCCATCCCACTGCCTGCTGCCTTTAGAACCTCCACCATTTCCAGTTGTCACTAGGTTCTTCACTGTCCATTTCGCTGGGTCCAAGTAATGTTCTTACCACCTGTATTATGCTTACCTAGCAAAGTCCCCTAATCCTGTGGGCACTATATGGTGAGGTAGACACAGTTCAGGGCCTGGAGTCAAAAAGAAATGAGTTCAAATCCAGCTTCAGATACTTCCTAGCTGTTTGACCCTGGGTTAGTCACCTAATGTAAAGAATACTTCCTTCCACCTTCCTTCTTTTCTTCTTTGACCTGAGATCTGTACCTCTGTGTCACTAAAGCATTGATGAAGAATGTCCCATTGCTGGGATAGGATCATGCTCCTACCCAACTGTGCATGGCCAAGCACTGGTATGGGCCCTGGCACCTCTTCCCATTTTCAGGGTCTAAGCCCTATCCCACTGAATTTGACATCAATGTGCCCCTTCTGGTTGAGTGATGCTTCAGGCCCCAGAGGCCTGTTGGAGTCCCAACAGTGACCCCTGTTCCAGGACCTGACCAATACCTAGGCCATGCCACTGCTGGGACCTGAGAACTACAACAATTATTCAGCCTAAGCACAGTAATGTCCCTTCTGCCAAGTCCAGGCTCCTGCCAGGTTCTATCACACCTACAGTCTGAACACTGGCCCCCTCTGCCAGGCTGAGACCCCCTATGGAGATGTTGCTTTCCACCTACTCTAAGACCTGCTTTGCTAACCATCCCACAGGGGCTCTTCATTCATCCCTCAATAGAAATTCCAGAGAGAAAGAATTAGTTCACATGAAAAAGAGAAACTCTTTATTTTCTCCTTTTCTCAACAAATCAGCTGAGTTGTCTTTGGAATTTTTGTCCATACCCCAATTCCACTACCTCCAGTCCCTTCCTCTAGGAAGGGGTTTTCCTGTCAGATGCATTCCCCCATTGCCTTGCACCAAGAAATCCCAAAATCCAATGAACTCCCAAATGCCACATAAAATGTCCTGAACAGTTCTTTTGGCCCAATTCCGAGACAAGCCCCCAAATCCAGGTTTTAGGGAGTTCCCATGCCTATCACAATTAGATGGATGTGTCAATCATTATCACTGACAATACAAAATTTATGAAAATTCAACAAAAAGAATTTTTATCATTAACTGTCCAATCCAATCTCCTTGAGGCAATTAGAACTTCCTCATAGTATACAGCCAACACCAAAGAGGGAGGCTATTCAGTGAATGAATGAATGAATTAATTAATTAATTAATAAACTTTTACTAAGTGCCTCCAAGGTTCCACACACTGTGCTAAGCCTTAAGTTTGCAAAAAAAAAGCAAAAGTCAATAACCTTGAAGAACTCATAATCCTTTCTCTTCTCTATGTCATTTCTGGGTATATTTTTCAGGAAATAGCTCCCAGTTTTTTTGCTTTTATCTTTTCAGTAAACATGCCTGTGTAAAAGCTAATTGACATTAAATGGTTATTAATGCTATTGATTAAATATGATAGTATGATGCTAATCTGAGGTGGACAGCTAGGTGGTGCTAGAGTGCTAGACCTGAAGTCAGGAAGGTCTGAATTCAAATTTGACTGTAGACACCAGTTGTGTGACCCAGGACAAGTCATTTAACCCCATTTGCCTCAGTTTTCTTATCTGTAAAATGAATTGGAGAAGAAAATGGCTCTCTTCCAAAAAAAAACCCAAATGGGGTCATGGCAAATTGATTAAACATAACAAATCAATGATGTTGATGATAATAAGAAGAAAATAACAGTTACTGGAGATTGAAAGTGTAGGGACAACACACAAAAATAGACACTTTCTTATGAAAGCAGTGGCAAGACAGCCCCAGGTCCTCAGAGAAGATAGAGCTTTTGGTCCTGTCAACTTGGTGCTGGCAAATAGGATCCCTGCTTCTCGCTCTCTCTCTGAAACCTGACTTCCCATGTCCCTCATAGATGCTCTACTCAGTGTCACAGGCTCAAAGGTCTCTTGGCCAATGTACTCAGCATCACAAGGCTGTCCTTCAGAGAACTGCCCCACTGGCCTATGCAGAAGCGGTATGCTGCTTCTAAAACCTCTTTTGTTGAACTTATATTTCAACTCCCACCTCAGCTCCCTCTGAGCATCAGTGATCTGTACTCCCGACATGATGGCATTCTTACAAGCACATTCCACAGCATCATATTCATCCTCCAACTCATCCTCTTGCTTCTAGCTTTTATATCTATCTTCTAAAAAAATTTTAATTGCCCTCTGTTTGGTGTTCAGATTCCTTCATAGTCTCCTCTTCCCCTTTCCACTTTTGCTATATATTAGATTTTCATCCCCAAATTCTAGAAGAGATCATTGAACTGATGGTTTGTTGGGGAGGAGTCAAGATGGCAGAATAGAAACAGGACTTCCATGGGGCTCCAGCTTCCTCCTTCTCCAATTCATGTAAAAGTGGACTCTGAACAAACTTTGGAGCTACAGAACCCACAAAATGACACAGAGAAGCTAACCTCCCACTGAGGACAGTCCTGCAACCTGACAGGGAGTGGTGAGCACAGCACTCTGGGAGCTGAGCCCAGGTCCCCATGAGCTGGAGGTTTTAGCCCCAGGGTGGCCAGACCAGCAGTGGGCTGGAGGGACTCTAAAACACCAGCAGCTGTGGCCGTTTCCTGAATTATCAACACATAGATGCTAAGGACAAAGCGAGAGGTCAGTGCAGTGTGGACTTTGGGACACAGTAGTTTGTAGTGCACCTGCCTCTTCCCCCCCCGGGGCGAGAAGCCGCAGCCACATGGCAGCTTCAGCCCATGGCCTGCAGGCTGTAGGGTGACCAAGTGACCCGTCTGAGGGGTAATCGCTCTTGCTTTAACCTGCTTGGATATGGATTGCGGTCTAGGGTGGAGGTCCTGGGATGTGTGACCAGTTTGCAGAGCATGTGGAGGCTTCAGAGAGGGCACCCATCTAATACCTCTGGCAGCTGAGAAAACCCCAGCATTTGGGATGGAAGCTCCCCTGGCTGGTGGCAGAGTCCTACTGTGGCAAAAAGCCCAAAAGTCAATTAATTGAGTGGTAAAATGACCAGGCAAAGGAAGCAAAACAAATAGAAGAATGCAACATTAGACACCTATTTTGGGGACAAAAAGCATCAAAGCATAGAAGAGGAGGAAGACAGTGAAGTCAGAACTCCTGCACCAAAAGCTTCAAATGAGAATATGAGCTGGTTACAGGCCATAGAGGACCTTAAGAAGCAGATAAGAGAAGTGGAGGAAAAATTGGAAAGAGAAATGAGAATGATGCAAGAAAAGTATGAAATGAGAGTCAACAGCCTGACTGAGGAAAATAATACCTTAAAAATAGACTAGGGGTGGCTAGGTGGCACAGTGAATAGAGCACTGGCCCTAGTGTCAGGAGGACCTGAGTTCAAATCCGGCCTCAGACACTTGACACACTTACTAGCCATGTGACTTTGGGCAAGTCACTTAACCCCAATTGCCCTCCAAAAAGCAAAAACAAAAAACAAACAAATGGCAAAAGAGGCTCAGAAAGGCAATGAGGAGAAGAATGCCTTAAAAAGCTGAATTTGCCAGATGGAAAAAGAATCTCAAAAGCTCATTGAGGAGAATCATTCCTTCAGAATTAGACTGGAGCAAATGGAAGCTAGTGACTTTATGAGAAACCAAGATGCTGTTAAACAGATCCAAACAAATGAAAGAATAGAAGGCAATGTGAAAATATCTCATGGAAAAAAACACTGACCTGGAAAATAGATCCAGGAGAAATAATTTAAAATTTATTGGACTACCTGAAAGCCATGATCAAAGAAAGAACCTAGAAATCATCCTTCAAAAAATTCTCAAGGAAAATTGTCCCGATGTTTTAGAATCAGGGGGCAAAACAGAGGTTGAAAGAATCACCAATCACCTCCTGAAAAAGATCCCAAAAAGAAAATTCTAGGAATATTATAGCCAGGTTCCGGAATTCCCAGATTAAGGAGAAAATATTACAAGCATCCAGGAAGAAACAATTTGAATATTGTGGAAACACAATCAGGATAGCACAGGATCTGGCAGCTTCTACACTGAGGGATGGAAAGGCCTGGAATATAATATTCCAGAGGTCAAAGGAGCTGGGATTAAAACCAAGAATCACCTACCCAGCAAAACTGAGTATCATGTTTCAGGGGAAAATATGGTCATTCTGTGGAATAGGGGACTTTCAAGTATTCTTGAAGAAAAAAACAGAGTTGAATAGAAAATTTGACATTCAGACACAAGAAGCAAGCATGAGAAGGTAAACAGGGAAAAGAAATCATTATGAACTTATCAAAGTTGAACTACTTACATTCCTATGTAGAAAAACAAGAATTGTAACTGATTAAACTTTTCTCAGTATGAAAATAGTTGAAGGGAACAGAAATATATATATAGTCAATATCAGAGGGTATATGGGAGTATGAATACATATGTGAATGTGTGTATATATGTTTACAGGTATACATAGATAGAGGGCACAGGACCAATTTAATAGGAAGGGATGATATTTAAAAGGTGAAATTAAGAGGTGAGAGAGGAATATTATGAGAGGAGATGGGGAGAGACAGAATGGGGTAAACTATCTCATATAGAAGAGGCAAGGGAAAATGGTTACAATGGAGGGGAAGAATAGGAAGGTAAAAGGGAATGGGTCAACCTTATTCTCATTGAATTTGGCTCAGGGAGGGAATGACATACACACTAAATAGGGTATCTCACCCTACAGAAGAGTAGGGGGGAAGGGGATGAGAGGGGGGATGATGGAAGGGAGGGCAGGCTGGGGGGGTGGAGGGAAGTTGGAAGCACCCACTTTTGAAAAGGGACAGGACCAAAGTAGAGAATAGAACAAGTGGGAAGTGGGATAGGAGGGAGGGAAATATAATCAATCTTTTACGACATATCTACTATGATAATGTTTTGCATTAGTTACACATGTACAACCTATATTGAATTGCTTATCTTCCCAGTAAGGGTGGGTGACAGAGAAGGAAGGCAATGAATCCAGAATTCAAAGTTTTAAAACCAAATTTTAAAATATGTATATTATTATTATTAATACTATTTTAGATGTAATTGGGAAATAAGATATATAGGCACTGGGGCATAGAGATCCACCATGCCCTACTGGAAAAGTCGAAGGTATATGGGGGAAGATATGGGAGAGAGCAGATTGGAGGAGGGGATAGCCTGTGGGACCGATATTTTGGGGAGGTGGGTAGGGGGAAAATGGGAAGAAATTCTGTAACTCAAAATGCATAGGATTACTATGGAAATAAATTATATTGAAATAGTTATCAAAATATTTTTAAAATAAAGGTTTGTAGGGGCGGCTAGGTGGCGCAGTGAGTAGAGTGCCGGCCCTGGAGTCAGAAGGACCTGAGTTCGGATCCAGCCTCAGACAACGCACACCCAAACGAAAAAACCTAGCCGTGTGACCTTGGGCAAGTTACTTAACCCCAACTGCCCTCCAAAAAGCAAAATAAAATAAAATAAAATAAAGGTTTGCTGACCACAAAAAAAAAGAAATAATGGTTTGTGAGCACTCAGAAAAGGAAATGGTAATGGCTAGGAGTCATCATGGGTTCATTAAGAGCAATTCATACTGAATTAACCTTATGTTTTGGTTTCTCTGTTTTTGCTCAAGGGAATGCCACATACATAGAGGTTAGGAATTTAGACAATGCATTTGACAAAGTGCTTCATGGTCTCCTTTTAGACACAATGAAGAGAAGATATGGACAAGACAGTAAAGCAATTAGGAAGTGGAAGGGACCTCAGAAGGGATCTTACCTGAACAGATTCCCTTCCCTTCAACAATATTCCTGAGAAGTGGCCATGCAGCCTCTGCCTTCAGTATTGAGATCTCTTTTTTGTTATTCAGACACTTTAGTCATTTCTGACTGTTCTTGACCACATTTTGGGGTTTTCTTGGCAAAGATGCTGGAATGTTTTGCCATTTCCTTCTCCAGCTCACATTACAGATGAGGAAACTGAGGTAAACAGGATTAGGTTACTCACTAGTGTCTGACGCCGGATTTGAATTCGGGAAGATGTGTCTTGCTGACTCCAGACCAGCATTCTATCTACTGTAAGACCTCGGTTGTTGAAAAACTCATTACTTCCTGACAATGTCTTGGCCAGTCAGTCAACAAGGGCCAGGCATTGTGCAAAGTGCTGGGCAAAAGAGAGTCTCTGTTCTCAAGGAGCTCAGAGTCTAAAGGAGGAGACAATATGCAAGCACCTATGTACAAAGGAGCTATATACAGGATAAATTCAAGAGAGGAAAGGCAATAGCTTTCAGAGAGGTTGAGAAAGGCATCTTGTATTAGGTAGAATTTTATCTGCAGCTTACAGAAAGCCAGGAGGCAGAGGCAAGCATGGAAAGCATTGCAGATGTGGGGGACAGTCACTAAAAATGAGCAGAGTCAAGAGAAGGACAGTGTCTTTTGGAAGGGAGAGCAGAGGCAGATGGAAGTGGGTCACAGAATATATGGGAGTTTAAAAAAACCTGGAAAATTAGGAAGGAATCAGGTTGGGAAAAGGATTTGAATGCTGAGTAGAGAATTTTATATTTGATTCTAGAATAGGAAAGCTTTATAGGTTTATTGAATGAGATTGAAGTGAGGGGACGTGATCAGACTTGTGCTCTAGAAAGAGTAATTTGAAAGAAGAGTGGAGGGTAGAATGTATTGGGGAGAGACATGAGGCAGAGACACAAACATTTTAGAATAGTTCAGGTGTGAGGTAATGAGGGACCCTAATGGGGCAGTAACAGTATTAGAAGAGAGAATAGAGTGTATATATACCTATCTATTGTCTTTACTCATTATGAAAATTCCCAATAAAAACTGGCCCTACCTTGAAGCCATTATTGATCTATGTTGTTACCTTGACCTACTTATAATAAAATTTCATTCTTTTTGCCCTCAGTTTTACCTTCTTAATCAGAATGAAAGCCCAAGTGAAGAATTTCCCTTTCAAGAATACATAAATGTTACTATAATGAATAGGATTGTAAGTTAATTTGAGTTACTCATTCTATTTTTGGACAGCTCTAATTATTAGCAACCTTTTCCTCATATTGACTGAAATCTATCATTTTGTAATTTCCATGCATTGCTCCTAGCTCAATCTGAAGAGGCCGAAAATCCTAATCTATCCCTTCCTGATGACCTTCGTTCCAATGCTTATAGATTATAAAATATTTAAAATATAAAACATAAAACATAAAATATTTCAAAGCCAAATATAAAGTAATTATTAAATGATTTTCCATTTTGCAATATCCATGCTTCAGTTCTTCCACATTATTAATAACAATTAGTAACAATTATATAGGGATTATAGTTTAAGAATTACTTTGCATATATGATCTCAAATGGAGTAAATGAAAGTTTCAAAGTTGTTAAAAATGTAAATAGATTTTGATTTCCAGCTGACTGTATGACTATTCATCCCTTGTGTTGCAGAGAAAACTCCACTTGAACATAGGTTGGGAATGGGTTGGACTGCATCCCAACTCTTAAATTCTGTGATTTTCTGGCTCTCCTTTCTTTTATATATGCCAAATATGACTACCCTTGGCTTTCACCTGTTAAAGTTTTCTGTGATGCTCTGATTCTGATTTTACATTAGCCTTGAGAAAAGGTGGATTTTAGTCGGTTATCTGAACCATATCTTCCTATATTACACTTTGATTCACTGGTAAATCAGTTCAACTAAGGCTTGGTAAGTCTGATGTAATACCAGGAAAGCAGAATCTGTCCCTTTACCTATACCCTAATTGGCCTTTGGGAAAGAGGAAGAATTACCATGCCATACGTCTTCCCTCAGGAGAAGTGGTGAAATGTAGCAAATAAATAGATCTTGACTTCCTCTTGGCTAGGGTGTAGTTCCCTTAAATAGCAAGCAAAAGGAATTTAAGAGAGAAGTTAAATACTGGGACACATCTTAGCCTCTGCACTTTGAGCAGTTTGATGACTCAGGCAACATGAAGGTACTCTTTCTTCTGGGATTCATCTTCCTCTCCATGGCAGTTCATGGTAGGACAATGGAAAGATGTGAATTTGCCAGAAGAATAAAGGAGCTACACCTGGATGGGTACCAACAAATCAGCCTAGCTAACTGTAAGTCTGATCCCCTACGCTTGTCCACAATGACTAGAAAAGGAGGGCTAAGGAACTCAGGGGGCACTTTGTTCTTGTTCTTTCAATTTCTTGGGATGTTTGCCTGCTTACGAACTATAAAAGTTCATACTGAAAATTTAACCACCAGCTTGCTCCAGCAACAGTAATGCTTTCTTGTTGAGTTGTTTCAGTCATGTCCTACTCTCAGCTACCCCATTAGGGGATTTCATAGCAAAGATACTGGAGTGGTTTGCCATTTCCTTCTCCAGCTCATTACTTTTTTACAGGTGAGGAACTGAGGCAAAAAAGATTTAGAGACTTATCCAGGGTCACATATCTAACAGGTGTCTGAGTTAGGATTTGAACTCAGGTCCTCCTGACTCCAGGACCTACAGTTTATCCACTGGACCTCCTATAGACTATATAGTAATAAAGGAAGATTGCATCAATTCCAAAGTATTGGTTTTTCCTGGATAAATGATTGTATATGAAGTAATCACTACTGAAATAAATTCTTCACAGGGGTATGCTTGGCAAAGTGGGAGAGTGATTTTAACACCAAAGCTACAAACTACAACCCTGGAGATCGAAGCACTGATTATGGGATATTTCAGATCAACAGTCACTACTGGTGTGATGATGGCAAGACACCAAATGCATCAAATGGATGTCAAGTCAAGTGCTCAGGTAAGTGCAACCTCACGGATTTAGCTGAAGTGACTTGTGCATGATCACTCAGCAGTCAGCTAGGGACACAGGAAGGATTTAAACCCAGATCTTCCTGCCACCAGTCCCAGACTTCAGACCACTAAACCTTTGTTGAGATGTTATCAACAGATTATCAACCATTACAATGACCCTGCTCAACAAGGTAGGTAACTCTGTTGATTAAAAGTTACACAGGGGAAGAAGCTTTAGAAGACCAATAAGAAATTCATACTTGCTAATTAACATTCTAATTCCTGTCTCATCATCAACAAGCAAAAAAAACAAAAACAAAAACAAAAACAAACCCAGGTTTATCTCTACTTAGGAGAGTATGATTTCTTAGTCCTGTTGACTGGTACATGATCAATCAGAAGGAATTGACACAATGCTTTGAATTCTCTTCATTTTATGTAGCTAGTTTCCAGAAATAAATGTCCATAGGCAAGGAAATGCCTGTCATGGAAATTTTCATCAGTCCAGGTTGATCCTATTCATCCATATTAGAGAATCATAGGTATAGAGATCTCAGAGGCCAACTAGTCCATCACCCCCAATGCACAGATGGTTAAAGTTAGATCCAGGGAAGTGACTGTCCAAGGTCATATGGGGAGGAGGAACTGACCAAGGTAAGATTTGAAGCTCCAGAATTGGTGCCTCAGAGGTGTAGTTATGCTACTTCTAACCCTGACTGTTTTGTATGACCAGTAAGCCAAATGATGATTTTTTTTCTCCCCAAGCTGTTGTTTTGTGTGGTCAGTCAACTTGGGTCAGTGGTTTGAAGTCTGGGATTGGTGGCTGGAAGATCTGGGTTTAAATCCTTCATTTGTCACTATCTGACAGCTGAGTGATCATGTACAAGTCACCTCAGACAACACTCTAGTATTCATCTCCTCTTAGCCTCTTTTAAGAATAAATTAACAAAAAGAAGGAAAAAAAGAAGAAGAGAGGAGAGGGGAGGGGAGGGGAGGAGAGGAGAGAAGAGGAGAGGAAAGGAAAGAATCATGGCCCTTTTTAATTTGAAAGAAAAAATTATGAAAAAGCATTTGCATTCATGCCTGATTTTGTTCCTGATTTATTTAAATAGATTACCCTTAACCTGCTGTCATGTACTCTGCACCCTGGGTCTGAAGTCAAGACACTTGGCTTTAAGTCCTGACAATAACATTGACTATTTGTGTTACCATGAACAAATCAAATCTCCTGAATCTCAATTTTCTCATCTGAAAAATGGAGAGAAAAATCACTTCATAAGCCTTAAAGTCATATAGAAATTCAAGTCAGCTTGGTTAAAGTTCTGTGTTCCACATAGGTCTGGAAGAAGATGAATGAGAGAACAGGTCTTTCTCTACTGCAGTCCCATTTATCTGAAATTTAGGAGAATAATCACACAATATTGTTCCCTTTACCTTAACAAGGAGGATTGGTTCTTTTGGATAAAATGAACTTGAAACTGGCTTATTTCTGCTTTCATTTCTGTTTCAGAACTTCAGGAAGACAACCTTGTTAAAGCAGTAAACTGTGCAAAGAAGATCGTAGCTCAACAAGGCATTACTGCATGGTATGTTTTTATTCACCATAAAGAATAATTCATTTCTTTCAGTGATGGGCATGTTCAATGAGAGAGGGCATTCAAAGATAAAATCAAGTCCATTCTGTTGTATGTTGTATAGCAGCAACTAGGATGGTAGGTCATATTCATATTAGCAATCATTTTTTTAACAATTACTCTATAGGACAATTGCTTCTAACAAGAATCCTAGGGTTGTGTGGCGCTGCTTTCCTAATTCTACTGTAATAATTACCCAGCAAGGAAGTACAAGGCTGGAATTGCCCACTATGAAGCTCTCCACCTGAGCCACCAATCAAGAGATCTTGTCAGTTCTTTTTCTGGGCTCTTCTGGAAATAGCGCTTTCCTAGGAGGCCGCAATGTTCATTCTGGTCACCAGAGGATGCTCAGACAGAAAATGTTGAGGATATTCTACCCACCCTCCAGTCATGCTCTGGCTGTGTTCTTATCACAAAACAGCTAGTATTGAGCTCATGCTAGCAGGGTTCAAAATGGGGTCTGAAATGAAATATTGATCAAAATATTAAAATATGAGGTCTATGACTTTCATGCCCCTAAAATTTTGGGTTTTGTTATCCCAGTTAACTGACCACGGCATTCATTGATTCAGAGACTTGGAATCTTATGATTATAAAGATTATTTTGTGTAGAATAAAGCAATTAAGACCTAGTCCTACTTATTAATCTCTAATCATTTCCTACTGCTTGCCCTGTCACATTTTTGAGTGTGCCGTAGGGGAGAATCCCAGTCACATTCATGGGAAAGGAATAATGGCAGGAGTATTCCCTCTCCATCTGAGAATCATGATCAAAAGAGAAATCTACTTTCTCTCTCACTCATATATTCCCAAAGTAGGGCACTGGAATGACCCAGGAGGGTGGTAGTAGCCCCGGGTGTATTAGGGGGCATTGAATAAAAAATAAGGGATGAGTGGAAACATAAGAAAAAAAGAGAAGGTAAGAAAATTTTGAAAAATCATTCACATATGTTTCATCTGTTGTGTAACAGAATTGAAGTTATAGTAATTACATTATTTTCCAAATAAACACACAAAATTCAAGTTATAAGCAATCAGTGGTCGAGTCCACCAACATGTCTTAACAAACAAGTGTTGGCAGAAGAGAATGTTGTGCATTGTCAGGAAGTCCAGTATACATGGGCATGTGCATATGTGCATATAATGACTTGTATACAATATGATCCTATATGGTTACATGATGTAATGTTGCATAATCAAAATTTCAATGTGGGGAAAAACACAAATTTACAATAAATTATTAAATTTAAGATGCATCATTTTAAAAAATATCTTATATTTTTTAAATGATGCAAATTTTTAAAAAAGCTATTAAAGGGTTAAAAAAAGTTGATTTCCAGGGGGGCACTAAGTAATTTTTTTAAAGGGGGGGGTGGGACAAAAAAGTTTGAGAACCTCTGCACTAGCACAACAGGATTTATGATAGGTGGAATGCTCATTAATATATGATCATTTCCCCTGATTGCTTAGGATCTTTCTCTCTGCCCTGTGGTGGAGACCTTTCCTGGCTGTGCTGGCCTCCACTTATTTTGCTATCTATATCCAAAGCTCATATAGTCTCCTTATGGAGCCCCAACTTTTTTCCTGGGCAATTCCTAATTTCTTTACCTATTCATGTGACTGCTCCCTTGCCCTTCCTTCCTGTTTCCCTCCTTTCCTGGAAGCCCAAATATCAAGTCAATACAAGGAAGGAAGAAAATGAAAAACAGACTTCTTTGTGTGTAAATAGCACCCCTTATCCTGTTCTGTAATTTCTGTGACCACCCACTCCTACTCCATGAAGGGTGGGGGGCAATGAATTTCCTCTGTAAAAGTAATATCTGAAAATCCTCGGGGTGGGGGTGGGGGGAAGAAATCTCTGCAAATCTGGTTTTGTGGCCAGGAATCTTCTCTCAACAGTTGAAAGGGAAACAATAATTTAGAGATGGAATAGCAGGCAGAAGTAAAGTTTATATAAAAATTTATTTGAAACCTTTTGTAACAGTATATAGGTCTTCAACTTTTAAAAAAAAAGAGCATTTATTATAGAGCACCATGTTAGGTATTGATAGAGAGAAAAAAGATTCAATAAGACATAGCCCCTGACCTCTTGGAGCTTGAGATTTAGGAGCTGGATTTGCCATAAACCCAGATAGCTATAATTCAAAATCATCCTTAAATCCATAAGTTAGATGCCAAACAAGTACAAAAGGGAGAAATCATTGTTGATTCTGAAAGAAAGAAATGGTGGCTGAGCTGGACCTTAAGGGAAAGATGGATAAGATCAAATATTTAGCAATGTACCATTATGCATCAAGAATAATCTGAATAGGGGGAAGGGCAACAGCAGGATATGTCCAGGGGACAGGAAAGAATGCAAGTGTACCACTTGAGGCCAGTTGTCTCTGATGAGATAAGGCTGAAAGAACTGGGAGGAACCAGTTGGGAGGGAAGAGAGAGCCAGGCTGAGTTTGGATGTCATTTGGTAGGCAATGGGACTCATGTCAGTAGTCCCGTACAGCAAGATCTACTTGAATTCATACAACCTAGAGCTTAGATGTACTTTATCTTCATGTATTCAGAAGGTAGGACTTTGCTGACACCTGAGGAAGTCAGCGAAACAAGGAGGCAGAAATAAGGAGGAATACTTGACATGGGAAAGAGGCAGAGAAAATGCTGTACTATTGAAAATGGAGTGTCTTGTTCAAGGCTCAGTTAGGAGGCCAGTGGTCTTGGATAGTAGACTACAGCAAGGAGTATAAGGTGTAAGAAGACTGGAAGGGTCAGCTTGGTCCAGCTTATAAAATGCTTTGAGTGCCCAATGGAGGATTTTGGATTTGATCCTGGAGGTAATTTGGTACCACTGGAGTTGTTGATTGAATAGGGGGTGACAAGTTGAGATTTGTGTTTTAGGACGATCTTTTTTGAGAGTTGAATGGAGGATGGACTGGAATGGGGAGAAACTTATGGGAGGAGACCAAAAGGCTGTTGTTATAATCCAAGTGTGAGATTACAAGAACCTGCAACCAGATGATGGAACTGTCAGAATAGAGAAGGGAACATATATGAAAGATATTACAGGGGTAGAAAACAGGTGACCTGGGAACAGATAAGGATTGTGGCATCCTCTTTAATAATAAGGATTGGTATTGGGTAGGGTGGAGGAAAGCTCCTTCAAGTGCTATTAATATGTTTTGAATTTATTTCTTCAGCATTGGGTAAGATGTTCGGTAGATACCATTTGCAAAATTCATTTCAGTAACAAAAGGCACTATATTAGATGCTTCAGGATAAACTCTATCTCCAAGAAACTTAACAACCAAATAGGAAGGAAAAGACAAGTATTCAAATGATAATGAAACAAGGCTAAATGTGTTAGATGTCAAGGAGACAGGCAGAAAAATAGTAGATGAAATTTGAAAAGAGAGATGACTTTCACTTGGGTGGATCTTGAGAAGTTTCATGAAGAAGGTGACATGGGATGAGCCTTGAAGGAGAGGGCAGTTTTTATGCGGTGAAAATGCAGGGCAGAGGTGAGTGACCATTCTATACACAGGGGACACCATAATCACAATCATAGACATGGTAGACACTGGGGCAAGAACAGTAGATACTGAAGGGTCTGGTTTGGTCAGAACATAGAATAGTGGATTTATTTATTGATTGCCTCAACACTAAGAATCACAGAAGTTTCAGATGATAGAAATTTTTGAAATCCAATAGCTCAATCCTCTTTTTAAAAACAAGAAAGCCAAGGTCTAAAGACATTTTTATGGACTTTTTCTGTTTTGAAATAGATAATTACATTACATAAATATTAGTACATGTATCTATATTCATGCATATCCAAAATTTACATTTATCTAAGGATAGTTTTCTCACTTTTCCATTACTTCATCTCCCTTTCTCTGCAGGGTGGCCTGGAGAAACAAATGCAGAGGAAAAGATCTTTCCAAATATCTCGAAGGTTGCCATCTGTGACCTGCCACCTTTAGGTCCTTCAACACATCATGACTCCTCTGCCTATAAAGGAGCTTTTTCAAATCAAATGTTGAATTTTTCTCTTTTAAAGTATCATTTTCTCAAATAAAGCTGCCATAGATGAAGCAACTCGTTTTCAAAAGAATTAATGTTTAATAACATTTTGATGCCTGGCTAAATTTTTTAGATTTCCAGGAAAACTCAAACTGCAAGGAAAATTGTCTAGTTATCACATAAACCCCCATGATATTCAGGTTTGGCTGTGAAGACACAATTCAGTATTATGGATATGGAAATTCTTCAGTCCTAGGAAAAATATATTTCCAGAGGCCACATCTTAAAGTGAATGTTTGTAAAGTTAAATCCTGACCTGGCACTGGCTGTCACCTCTATCTCTTCAGAAATCCATTTAAAACACTAACAAAGAGGGGGGGGGGTGGTTAAGTGGCACAGTAAATAGAGCACCAGCCCTGTAGTCAAGAGGACCTGAGTTCAAATCCGACCTCAGACACTTAACACTTACTAACCATGTAATCTTGGGCAAATCACTTAACCCCAATTGCCCTGCATTCCCCCCTCCAAAAAAAAAAAAGTAGGTATATCATTATTAGGCAAATATATAATGCAAAGTGTGAAAAGAAGAAACTGATTATTTACAAGAATTACATCTGAATTAAATATATCGAGATGTACATATAAATATGTTTGTATACACACATAAACCAAATTATTACCTTTTTCCTCAAATTTCTTCTTAGGAACATTGTTATTCTGGAGAAATATTCAGTGTCTAAGTTTGGGTCCTACCTATTTAATAAAAATGAAAATATAACCTAACAATCAACAGATAAATAGATAGATAGATATGGTCAAATACAATCAGAATACTGAAGGGATGATTTAGATCCAGACAAAATACTAACAAAATTAATTTGGTCAAAGAAAATAATTTAGAATGTCAAGGGAAATAATTTTTACATGGTAAGAATAAAGCAAGAATAGCACTTCCAGACCTCCAACTGTATTATGAAATAGAAATCATCAAAACTATTTGCTACTGGTCACAAAGTAGAAAAGTAAATGTTGTGAGATTCAAACAATGAATAGATACTTAAATATAGATGCCTGTATCTATGTCAACATATATAATATAGCTGCCTATAGCTAAATAAAAATATATCTATATAAATATCTATAATATAGATGTCTTTATCTATATAAGTATATATAAATATATACCTTGCAAATCTTAAAAGTATATTAATAGAACAGACAAGGCAACAAGGAATAAGAAATAATTGAACCCAAAAACTCATATTCTAAGCTTTTCAGACCTTTTGATCCTCATTCAATCATTCAGGATTATATCTCTTGTTCTCAGCTTTGTATTTTCTGAAAATCTGATAGTCTTAAGGCCTAAACTCCTTACTTCCAGGATCATGGCCTTCAACAACAGGCCTCTACTTGAGAGATCAGTGTGAAAGACTCAGATGCCAGGTTTCTCATAAGTCCAATATCATTTCTTTCCTAGTACTTGAAGGACAACAGACTTTGCTCTTAGCCATTCACAAACTCTTAAAGGAAAGAACCCCAGTAAATACATCTCCATCTCCTATGACCTGCCATCTCCTATCTTTTTCTCTCCCAGTCCCAGTCACACAGAATCCCCAGCTGCCTAAATAAAAGCCACCCTCTCCTCTGCTACCTGCCCCCATTCTCTCATCCTCACTTGCCCCAGGATGTCCCCTCTCGACCCACAATCCAGCTCTGTCAGCTGTTTCCTAGTTCCCTTTTGAATTTTCTTTCATTTGATCATTAACAAACTTCCCTTCATCTTACACCCTCACCTCTCCCATTCTTTCTATGTTTTGGAGTCACAAAAAACTCCCCAAAGACTCTGACTCCCTGGCCTCCCTCTCTCCTACTGGATGCACCTTCTCATAAACTCCCCATTCTGGACCAGAAGGAGGCATTCTCCTTGTTCACCATTGCCAATTACAGACCCTCCCTCTGCCATCACTCCTCAAACGCTCCTCCTGTCAAGGCTACTCTATGCTCATTGACCCCTCTCTCTAGATCCTGCTCCAACTTATCTATCAACCCCGTAGCTTTCTAGATAGGAGGAATGAGGAGACATGTTGAAAAATAATGTAAAACCAAAAGATACCAATACAAAATTCTTTGAAAAAATTCTAAAATTTGTCTAATGAGGACCAGTTCTCATTGCATTTTCCCCTGTAATTTATTACCATAGGAGGTGTCTAATAAATGCTTGTCATGTTGTTGAATTAGATGAGATGACTACACTATTGATCTTTGAAAGACAGTGCAGAGTGGCCACCATCCTGAAGAAGAGGAAATGTCCTGATTTTGAAAGGGGGGAATATGGGAGAGGTGAACGCACTTTGTCTTCACTGAGATCTCAAGTCCCTCCATCTCTCAGTGTTCCGCACGCTCTCAGACTTGCTCTGAATTCATTTTCCTCCTTTCCCAATCTCAACCTACCCCTTCAACTCTTATCTCCTGGTACCTTGTTCCCTTATTTTATCACTACTCATGTAAAATCCCAGCCCTGGGTCACTGCCCTGCCCTCAGCCTCTCATCTATTTTCTTCACTTCTACAGACAGGCCATTGCTAGAGGAAATTACAAGATGGAGCTGACTGGGTCCAATTCAGATGTATGGGATTGAATCTTAACTGGGTGCTCATTACATTGAAGCAATCCTTTTATCCTTCTCAGATTAGTTCTCTTTCACATTCCCCAGAGCAGCTGTTCTTTTCTCTTCCCTTCTCTCCTCAAACTTGACACACCACCTCCTCCTCCCTCCATTTAAGTAAAGTGCCTTGGCTCAAACTTAACTGAGAAAATAGATGTCAACCACCTTGAACCCTCTTCTCCCCTTTTCCGTGTCTCAAAATTCCATGTCGTCTTCCCTCACTCTCTCCTTTATTCCAATTTCTGATGACAAAGTGGACCTTTTCCTCACCAACACCTAACTCTTAATTGTGCCCTTGGTTCTATCCCTTTCCCTTCTTCAATAGATTGCTCTAACAAGCATCCTCTCACTCTCTCTCTGGGCCTCAGTCTCTCCTTATCTATCAGCTTGTTCCTTACTATCTCTCCTTATTGTCTTCTTCCCATTGTCTTTTTCTTCCTTCAGGGATTTTTTCCTAAAGAATGGCTGAAAAACCCAATGTACCTTCTCTCAAGCTGAAATCCCAAATTCCAGAATCTCCCCTCTTCCCAGCATCTGTAAACTCTACCTCTTATATCAAACATGGAGAAACCAACAAGCAGAGTCATGCAAATGGCCTTGACCCCTGGTTGTATAAAGATGAAGTCAAGTTGTTTACCTATGGTGCAGGCCTGCCAGACAGAAAAGAAAGCACGGCAGAAGGGGTGACTTTGAACTAGGATTAGTCCTTTGGTAGTGGGATTTCAGCTTGTTATATCTCTTAACACTTAGCACAGTGTGTTGCATGTAACAGTGTTTAATCAATGTTTATTGACTATTTGTTGACTGACTTATCTGGGCCATCCCTCTACTATACTTTTGTTTGCTGGTAAATCAGACCCATAGATGTTGGGCAAGTCTGATCAAACACTCAGAAAGCAGAAACTGTTCCTTCCATTCTTATTCTGCCTTCAGAGAAAGAGGCAAACCACCATGCCCTTCCATGTGACAGGTCTCCTACATGCAGAGGAAGGGAGGAAATGTGCCTATAAATATATCTCCTTTTCTACATAACTGGGGAAATGGAGCCTTCAGACAAAGAAGAGGAATTAAAGAGAGAAATTATCAGGGTCCAACTCAGACTCAGCAATTGGAACACTTTGATGGACTATTTAGACAATATGATAGGGTGGCTAGGTGGCGCAGTGAATAGAGCATCGGCCCTGGAGTCAGGAGGACCTGAGTTCAAATCTGACCTCAGACACTTAACACTAGCCATGTCACCTTGGGCAAGTCACTTAACCCCAATTGCCCTGCCTTCCCCCTCCCCAAAAAAAGTATACATGTGAAGACAATATGAATATCCTACTTATTCTGGGGTTTCTCTCCCTCCCAATTGTCATGACTTTGCTGAAGTTTTGAAAGATGGAGGGCTACAACGGAATCAGCTTGACTGCTCTCCTGCAGAGAAGAGGGCTAAGAATGGGTGTGACGGTTTCAAAGTAATACACAATTTCTTATTCTTGTTTGAAAATTTTCTTTGGCTATTAATATAACTTAAAATAGAACTCAGTTTAAAAACATTAGCTGAGTCATCTAGAAACCAAATTTTAAGGAGTGAGGCTTTGGGGTTGGAATAAGGGGATTCAAGCCTTAATAACATCAAACATCACTTATTGTGTCCAGAATTCACTGAACAAAACCAACTACTTTATCTTCCTATGGAGCTGCATCATCCAGGTTTCAAATTTTCTATGAAATTCTTAGCCCCTGGTCTCAGCTCCTTCGTGGTCAATATTCGGATACCAAAGACTTCCAGTATGGCTGAACTGGGGGAAGGGGATATTCCCTGTTAAAAGGTGTTGAATTTGAGAAGGTGGTAGCTCTTATAAGAGTTCAAGTTTATTTTTTTAACAAAAACCCAAAATTCTGGCCCACTCTTCTGCCTGTCTATACCGCTCATCAAAAATCTCCTACATTTCAATGTAGGGTTGGATGGATGGTGGTAATTAACTCCATCCCTGTCTAATACTGTGATTATATGGTCACCCCCTAGTATTTATGTATCAATAGAAAGTCCATTTCAGCAGCCCCTTCCAAAGGTCAACATTTTAAAGAAGAACCTTTCAAGTAACTACTGAAACTAACATGAAATGGGAAAGTACCAAGAAAAGGGGACCATTAAACCCCTCGGAAGGAGCCCTTTGTTCTTAGTGAGGGATATTCCATACAAATGAGGAGGGCAGTATGCTGTATGAATTTGGTCATTGGCTCCATTCCCAGGAGAGCAGAAGGGGGAACCACATGTGCCATCGAGGCCACAGGATCCCATGCCTAGGGTCATAGATCTATAATTGAAAATTACTTTGGAGATCATTCATTACAATCCCCTCATGTTTTTTCACAAATGAGGAAACTGAGGCCCCAGAAAGTGAAGTAAATTGCCGTAGGTCATACAAGTAGCAAGTTTCAAAGTTTTGACTGAGGGTGTGGTTGCAAGACAGAAGGAGCTTAAAGATAAATGGTGCCATAGGCTCAGTATCTAGGCAGAGTCCTGAGAGTGTTAAAGAAACAAAATTTCAACATTTACTAAGTGCTGGGGGCATGAAAATGACCAAAACAAAAGAATAAAAGAACCTTCTTTCCTCAAGAAGATGACAGTCAGACAGAAGGGACAGCACATGCATCCAGATAAGTGTGTTATGAGATAATCTATCAGGGCAAAAAAGAGGTCTAGACAAATGCGCTGAGCCTAAGTCAAGGGTGGGGAACCTGCATCCTGGAGGCCTTCTAGGTCCTCAAGTGCAGTCCTTGGACTGAATCCAAACTTCACAGAACAAGAGGGCCACATGCAGCCTTGAGGCCCCAGGTTCCCCACTTCTGCTCTAGGACAATTTGAGGAAGACAAGAACACATTTATCTGAAGACATCCAAGAGGAGTGGTCACCAGCAATGTCAGAGGCTCCAGCAAGGTGAGGGAGGACACACACTGAGAAAGGGTCACAGGGTGTGGTCCTGGAAAAGCAGATTCCCCTTGCAGGGGCAGCTTCAGCAGAGGCAGTGACAGGGTCAGAATGCAGATTGTTTGGGAGGAGGAGTAGAATGAGTGGTGAGGAAGTACAGGCAACAATTCAAACTGGGGGAAATTTAGGTATGGTTTAGTTCAACCTTTTCATTTTTCAGTGGAGGAAACTGAGGCCAAGGGTAATTCTGTATTGTGAAAGGCAGTATGATGCCCAAATTCTAATCCTGGCTGAACTTGAGTTGTGGAACTTGGGTCATTCAATTCACCCCAACAAGTATTCATGAAGCATTTACTTTGGGTGAGGTACTGGAGATGGAGAAATGAAAAGTAGCCTCTACCCTCAATGACCTTCCATTCTATTGGGGAAAGGCAGGTCACTCAACCTCTGACCCTCAGTTAGCTCATCTTTAAGATGAGGGGATTAGACCAGATGATCTTTAAGGGGCCAACCATTTCCCAGTCTATGATCTTACAAAATTACTTGCCCATATTTTACAAATATTTTCTATAAGAGTCAATCAGTCCTCATGCAAAAGGATTTTACAGAACCAGTATGTGAATGTTTTTATTGGATATTGGATGCACTGAGTTTTAGGGTGTGACGTGGCATTTTTGGGGGAGGGGGAATGGGAAAAGTTGTTATACCAAGAGATTTAGAGGCAGTATGTCAAAGTGAATACAGAGCTGCCTTCATAGTTGGATCATGATGGAAATCTGCCATAACGAGAAACAAGCAACAAAGTTGAAAATATGATCAATCTATTAGCAAAGCTAGCAACTGCCAATGAATGAGGTCCAAGACTCCTCAGTAGCCAAAGGCTCTGTAGAGAGGTTACAGAGTTTTCCTATGGTCAGTAAAGAGGAACTAAGGCAAATTAGGAAATTTTAAGTAACACAGATGTTAGCTAATTTCTGATTGGTCAGCACAGAGGATGCTAACCACAAACGGTACTGGCTTACCACAGAGTGGACTAACCCAACCTTGGCACCTTGAACAAGAACAAGAGTAGGGAAATCATGGTTGGGGGATTGTGAACTAGGATCTTTAAGCAGTAAACACTCCTTTTCTCCAAGTGACTAGGCATTACAAAAGCGAATTGATTAATAAACTGTTAACTACATCAGCGCAAAGTTTGTAAGTTTCCATAAGTCAAAATGAGGAATTAGCTCAAACTAAAAGGGGAATTCTAACTTATAGAGCAACATAAGGAAGTCTTACAAAACAGGGCTTCGGCTCACAAGTGTGGGGAAGCTAAACTCTAATAACTCCCTAATACAAGCTAGTTTAAGATAAATCACAGTGGGACTATCTTTAAAGAAATCAGTCTGATACTATTGATTAAACATGATTTCCAATTTGTATTTCTCAGTCAGGAAGATCATGGGTTCTAATCCCACCTCTCACCCAGGCTGGTTTTGTGACTCCAGGCATGTCAGGGTCCTATGTAACTCTCAAAGACTGAACTGCAGAGCACATACTGGTCTTCATTGTTTGAGGGAATTCCCTCAGGTCGAATCTCTTTCACCAAACTAATCACAAGTCTGGTCCAAAAATGAATAAAATAATAAAACCAAAACCTTATTCATCTTATCCATTCTTTACTATAGTTCCCCATCACATTGACCTTTTCATTAATAATTAATGATGGAGATAGTATGCAAACAACTATTACAAACAAGCTAAATACAGGATAAACTGACAATAATCCACATAAGGAAGTTATTAGACTAATGAGGGATCAGGAAAAGTTTACTGTATAAAGTGGGAATTTAGCATGGGACCGAAGGAAGCCAGGGAAACCAGGAGGCAGAAATGAGGAGGGAGAGCATTCCAGGCATGAAGGACATCCAGAGAAAATGCTATGCATTTGGGAGATGGAGCATCTTGTTCCAGGAACAGTGAAAAGACCAGTGTCACTAAATGGAAGAGTTCATGGTGGGTTGTAAGGTCAGGTTGTGAAGGGCTTTGAGAGTCAAACTGAGGATTTCTTTTTAAAATAACAGCAATAATAACAACCATTTACATCATTTTAAGGTTTACAAAATGCTGCTACTTCTGCCCATCATGAAGCAATCAATTAATAAACAAAGTGCCTATTATGTGTCAGATACATACAAAGACAGCCTCTACCCTCAAGCAGCTTGCATTCTGTTGGTCAAGACAATGTGTCTATAGCACATCACAAAGATTATAAAAATAAAATATAAGGTAATCTCAGATAAAGAGGGGAAGGCACCAGGGAATTAGGGGATCATGATTTTACACCTCTTGCTATAGCTACCATGACTACTATGTATACTTGCAAAATGATGTATAGAATTGAGACCAGTAGTCCAGATAATTCTGATCAACAAACAGTTTTCTAAACCATCCAGATAACTGCCCAAAATAAGTGAAAGGTACAGGGGAACAGTCATTCAACTAATTCAGGTAGTTTTGACTTTCTGCTTTATTTTCTGCTCATTGACAAGACATCTGCATGTGACTTCTTCATAGAAATACAAGGAGAGTGACACATTTCTCTCTTCCCACTACCTAGGATCATAACATTAGAGTTGGAAAGACCTTACAGAGTAATCCAGCCACACCTTATTACTTCATACATTGGGAAACCTAGACTCAGAGAAAGAAGAGGCTTGCCCAAGGCAGGAAGTTATAAAGCTAGGATTTGAACTCAGGTCCTCCAACTCCAAGCACAGCATTTGGAACAAATGCTGAAACTGCACCTAAATTTTGAAATATATGCATAGATTTTGTGGAGAAGGTGGGTGAATTTGTATACTATGAGTTTGGGAAAAACATCTGCCCCTAGGAAAGTAACCTCTGAGACCAAGGAAACAGAGCTACAGGGCTATGTAAGGGGGCCATCAGGCTATATTTTATTCCCTCCTTTATTGACAAGACATTAAGCCTGACTAATTGATTCTGTCTTAAAGGAGACCTTCCCTATCTTAAAGATTTCCTGCCAACACAAGTAATTCTGCCCTTTTTTTCCAGAGTGGGGAGAGGAGGGCAATTGGGGTTAAGTGACTTGCCCAAGGTCAAACAGCTAGTTTTTGTGTTAAGTGTCTGAGGCCACATTTGAACCCAGGTCCTCCTGACTCCAGGGCCAATGCTCTATCCACTGTGCTATCTAGTTGCCCCAACACAAATAATTCTGATATGGCTGAACTCAGGGAAATGTGTTTCCCATAGGAACAAACTGCACTTTTAGTAACTCCTGCAACCCCAAAATGTGCATATTGCCTTCATTTCCATCCTGCCTCAGAACAGCTGATTGGCTGTGTTCTCTAAGCCAACGTTATTGTTATTGAGTCGTTTTGGCAGAGTTTGACTCTTCATGACTCCATTTGGGATTTCTTTAGCAAAGATAATGGAGTGGTTTATCGTTTTCTTGTCCAGTTCATTTTACAAAAGAGGAATTGAAGCAAACAGGGTAAGTGATTTACCCAGGGTCACATAGCTAGTAGGAGGCTGAGACTGGATTTGAAGTTTGAGACTGGATTTGAATTCATGAACATGAACCTTACTGATTCCAAGCCTAGTGCTCTATCCACTTCTCTCGAATGTGACATAATCACTATGAAAATAAACTTTTCACAGGAGTATGTTTGGGAAAATGGGAGAGTAATTAGAATACAGAAGGTATAAGAATCTACAAAGAAGATCAAAGCATTGATTTTGGAATATGTCACATCAACAGTAACCTCTGGTGATAACAGGATATGGGTGCTGGACCCCCCTCCCACTTTGAACTTTTCCACAAATATCAGGAACACAGCCCCTGAACTTTCCACATGGTCCAGTCCTTGACATTAGCCTGAGACATCAGCTCTTCCTACAATAATCCTTTCAACTGTCCTTTCATTGTGGCTCTGTCCCAGTCCCAACCTTCAGTTCTTTGTTATCTCTTCATTTTTATAGATGAGGAAAGTAAGGAATTGAGTTGTTGTAATGAGAATTGAGAATTTCGAGTTGAGACCATTAATCATTTTAAATGGAGTTTTATTTGTGGAGCATAATTAACCTGGGGACTGCCAGGGGTCATGTACCCAAATCAGGCAGCCCCAAACATATACATCTTGGGGTTTATATAGACAAAAATAACCACATAGCTGTTACCAGGGGGAAACCACAACTTAGAGCAATCAGTTCATTGCCCAGCGGTCAGTTTGTTGCCCAACTGGAAAGTTCCCAAATCTATTTAGAGAACTGAACAGAAGTGGGGGGGCTATGGGCTTCAGGTAGCAGGTTTGGGCAGGTTTACTTGGCAGGTTTGCTGCCTACCCTGGCTTTGTTGGGTTTGGGGCAGGTTTCCTAGGCAGCTCTCCTGTGATGGGAAGAGATGGGGGATATTCACAAAATGAGGGGGTTACTACAGAGTGGTGAAGTAACTTATCCAAAATCACAAGAAGAATAAGCTGCAAAATGAGGATTTAAACCCTAGTGCAAAAAGTTAAAGGTTTTTCCATCAGAGCAGATTTTTGTTTTATCAAAAGTATGCCGCTCTCATTAATGCTGATAAATTTCATTTGTTTGATTGAATAGTGGCAGCCCAAATCCTGCAAAACGTTTCCCACAGAGATTTTTGTCTACAGAAAGTAGTCCATAGATTGAAAAGCTTTGAAATTAACGCAATAGACAAAAAGTCACTGAGTGTATCAGGTACATATGGAAGTTACTTGCAAGATAAAAAACATTTACTTCCATTGATTAAGACATTTCTCTTCCATGAAGCCCTGTGTCACTGGACTCATGTCATTTCTTGTTCCTACCCAGAATATGGAGCACATTCGTACTGTTTCGTGCTCTACTTCCCCCAACCATCTTTTTTGTAATGCAAATTTACCTGCACAACACATTTTCCTCATAGCATAAGACCTTTCAGGTCAATTAGAATGTTTACTCAACAACTACTTCATGCCAGGCTCTGTGTTGGACGCTGGGGTTATACTGACAATAAAAAGCCTATCCCTCCCCTCAGGGAGCTTCCATTCTAAGGCCCCCACCTTCAGGTGGATAGAGCCTCTCTTTTCCAGCTCTTCCCTTCAGGTTGACTTTCATGTCCTCAGCTTCACCTAACTCTACAACTCCAGCCCATGGGAAGAGGTTTCTTCAAACTGTAGGAAGGGTGTTGTTCCTGCCTCAGAGGGTCATCATGATTTTGCCTATGGAGATAGCTTCCTCTGTAAAGAACACTGCTGGTTTATGTTGTATCTAAGTATGAGTCCAGATTCATTTTATCTTGGGGCAGCTAAGCACCTGCCCTGGAGTCAGGAGGACCTGAGTTCAAATCTGACCTCAGACACTTAACACTTACTAACTGTGTGACCTTGGGCAAGTCACTTAACCCCAATTGCCCTCCAAAAAACACATTCATTTTATCTTTTCTGTGCCTTGGGGGAGCTATACTAATTTGTATCAATAAAAATTCCTTTGTTGATCTATACACTGAAACTGAGCAAAATACAGTTTTTAAAAATCTTTCTTTTTCTCTCCTTCCCTTTTCTTCCTTCACTCCCTCCCTCCCTTCCTCTCTGTCTCTCTTTCTGTCTGTGTCTCTGTCTCCATTGCTCTTTCTGTCTGTCTGTCTCTCACACACACATATACGTATGCACACACACTGTCTATAAATACTTATCAAGGACACATTCAAGGATATGATAGAGAAATCAGTTTCCTTTGAGAATATATCCCAAATATAGAGATCAAAATGTTTTCGTAAAGAAAGGAGGTATGGGGCCAACTAAGTGGCATAAGAAAAGGGGCAGCTAGGTGGCACAGTAAATAGAGCACCAGCCCTGGAGTCAAGAGGACCTGAGTTCAAATTCAGCCCCAGACACCAACATACTAACTGGGTGACCTTGGACAAGTCACATAATGTCAATTGCCTTACCTTCCTGAGAGAGAGAGAGAGAGAGAGAGAGAGAGAGAGAGAGAGAGGAAGGAAGGAAGGAAGGAAGGAAGGAAGGAAGGAAGGAAGGAAGGAAAGGGAAGAATGAAGGAAAAGAAAGAAGGATAAGGAAGAAAGAAAGAAAGAAAGAAAGAAAGAAAGAAAGAAAGAAAGAAAGAAAGAAAGAAAGAAAGAAAGAAAGAAAGGAAGGAAGGAAGGAAGAAAGGAAGGAAGGAAGGAAGAAAGAAAGAAAGAAAGAAAAAGGAAGAAAGGAGGTATGGTATATGAGCTCAGTACAAGAGCCAGAATTTGGTAAGAAACAGGGAGATATGAGTTTCACCAGCTCCCTTCCTCACATCAGTGACAGCCATCACCCTCCATTCTCTTTGGGTGGCTCCACATTGTTCTGCTCCAAGCTTTTCCCAGCATCTCATCCATCCTCTCTCGTGTTTCTCTTCTGGAGGAGTATGTGAAAGTAGTCAAGGGGACTGTGGAGAGGGGATGTAGCAGGTTCTTTTCCTGCTCACACTGTCCTGGCTGCAGCTTTTCTTCTCTTGGTGCTTCTACTGCATTTCCAGAGGTCCTGAAGATCAGCCCTCTGCATATATGTACACAATTCTGGTTCTTTGAAAGATCTCAGTTCTCCTCTCCCCAATAAGAACAGGGAAGAACCGTTTCATTCATCACTGTGTCAGCTCTCAAGGGCTCAAGTAGGGGAGACACTGGAAACATTTATCAGCTAAGAGACAGCCCCTTGTTACACTAGAGTGGAATTGAACTTCACTTAAATGAGGGAAAAGGTAATGTACTGGAAAGCAATCTGGACAGGGTGTCCAGTTTTGACATCAACATTTATTACTTGTGTGACCATAGCAATTCACATTGAACCCAACTTTCCTCATCTGTAAAATGGGGATAAATGACTATTCCTCAGGATCATGGTGAGAAAAGTATTCTGTAAGTGTTACAGCACTATATAAATTCATGTTGGCCTTAATATTTTGTTCCACTAGGTCTGGGAGAGAGTGAAAAAGAAAAAAGATCTTTCCTATTCCCAGTTACTTTGAATTTAGGAGAATAATTTTACAATATTGTTTCTTTTGCACAAACAAATAGGATGAATCCTTTTAGAGAAATCAACTTGAAACTTGTTTACATTCTCTTTCATTTCTGTTTTAAAACTTATCAGAGATGAGTAGTAACTTTGGAGAAAGAGTTTTGGTTGAATGATGATGCTGAAAGCCATATAGTCCCAAGTTAAGAGAATGAGGGGAAATTAAATTAAATTACTGAGTATAGTCAGTCTTCTCAAGGAGTTTAGCCAGAAAAGGGAGGAGACAATAGTGAGCAGGGATAGATGAAACAAGTGAGGATTCTTTTGAGAATGGGAAACAGAAGGACATGATTTTAGAGAGTAAGAAAGCACCCAGGAGATAGGGAGAGATTGAGGATAAGTGAGAGAGGGAGGATGATAGAGGAGACAATCTGCTGTAGAAGATGGCATAGAATGGGATTATTCGTGCAAATAAAGGGGTTTACCTTGTTGAGGGGAAAGGCTGCCACTCCACTTGAGACAGGAGTAAAGAAAGAGATAGTAGATGGAGTTATCTGGGGGGTCTGACATGGGGAAGAGGGGAGAAACAGGAACTCTCCATGAATGGCCTCCATGTTTTCAGTAAAATACGATGCAAGGCTCTCAGCTGAGAGGACTAGGGGAGGGAAACAATAGGTTTTTCTTTATTAGTTAGATTTAGGTTCAAGATAGTAATTTCCCCCTTTACTTCCTTTACCTTTTAAAACAAGAAATTATCATTAAGACAAGTTAAAAAATTATCACCTGCTTTTGGCATCTCCCTTCCTGGAAATGTATGATTGGGAAAGGGAGATGCCTTCAACTGAAAAGGCAGCTAAGTGAACATGTGGATAGAGTACAGGGTCTGAAGCTAGGAAGACCTGAGTTTAGACTTAACCTCAGTCACTTGAATTTTATTTGTCCTTGTTTCCTCATCTATAAAATGGGGATAATATAAAATGTCCCAGTGTTGTGAGGATCAAATGAGATAATTTCAAAGCACTTAGCTTTGCACAATTATAAAGCACAGTGCTTTACACATAGTAAGTACCATAGAAATATTAACTATAATAATAATTAAATATTATAATAATACTTAATATACAAATGATTAAATATTATAATATCTAACAATTAATAATAGTATTGGGTATTATAATATTTAATAATGTGTTATGGAATATTATTATTATTTAGGTCACAGTCATAAAAGTATAAGCATTTTGTTGTTCTCCTTCAATGACCTAAGCAGAAATACAGAAATACCAGCAAGACCATGTCTAATTAAATCTAATAATTGACTTCTCTCCTCTTCCTGCTCTAATCCTATGACTACATCAGCCTCACTGTAAAGGCTTTCTGCAGACCTGAAAATATCAAAATAAATACTTAAGTATACTGATCATTAAGAGTGCATCTGTCAGGGCAGCTAAGTGGCACAGTGAATAGAGTATTGGCCCTGGAATCAGGAGGACCTGAGTTCAAATCCGGCCTCAGACATTTGACACTTAACTAGCTTTGTGATCTTGGGCAAGTCACTTAATCCCAATTCCCTTGCCTTTTCCCCTCCAAAAAAGAGTGTGTTTGTCTACAATGTGTACTAGAAAGTCTTGAGACACTGTGAGAGGTAAATGCCAGCATAGAAAACTTAGCGCTAAAATAGTAGTTATTCAACCACAGTTTTAGGGTGCTGATTAAAGTATTTTGCTGAAGTGGGGACCACAAACTGTAGTAGGATCTCCCCTTTAGCAGTCCCATGTGTACTGGTCACTTGTCTATCATATGCCCCAGAAAGCCCATCTGCTAGGGACTTCTTCAAGAGATGGGGCTGGCATGGGCTCTGATGACAGCTCAGACCAATTCAAGGTACTAAAAAAGTTCCTGATAATCTGTTGGAATACTGCATATACTTATTCTAAAAAATGTGTCTGGTAATTCTGGGAATGAAACTTGGTACAAATAGCTGGATTGTGTAGTATCAGCAAAATGATACCAAGTTCAGGTACTATTTCTTAGTATTTTCCCACTTGGGCACTCACAGTCATATGTTGCTACTGGAAAAACCACAGCTTTTGACTATCTGGACTTTTGTTGGCAAGGTGATATCTCTGCTTCTTGGTATGCTTTCCTTCCAAGGAACAAGTGTCTTTTAATTTCATGGCTGCAGTCACCATCTGCAATGATCTTTGAGCCCAAGAAGATAAAATCTGGCACTGATTCCATTTCCTCTCCCTCTATTTTCCAGGAAGTAAGGGATCAGTTGCCAAGATCTCAGGGTTCTTGGTTTGTTTGTTTGTTTGTTTTTTATGTTAAGCTTCAAGCCAGTTTTCATACTCTTCTCTTTTGGCCTTATCAAGAGGCCTCTTAATTCCTCTTCACTTTCTGCCATCGGTCATTTCATCTGCATGTCAGAGACTGTTGATATTTCTCCTGGCAACCTTAATTCCAGCTTCTGATTCATGCAGCCTGGCATTTCACCTGATGTGCTCTGTATAGAAGTTAAATAAATAAGGTGACAATATACCGCTTTGTCATACTCCTTTTCCAATTTTAAATAAATCAGTTGTTCCATGTTTGGTTCTATTCTTGGTCCACATACAGGTTCTTCAGGAGGTAAATTAGATAATCTGGGGCTCCCATCTCGTGGAGGACTTGCCACATTTTATTGTGATCCACAGTCATCAGGAAGGAGCTGAGTCTCAATGAGTGCAAGAAGATGGAAAAAAAAAACAAGAAAGGAAAAGATTTAAGATGAAAGCTAGTGTTTTTTTTTTTACCTATGGATCAGGCACTCCAGAGAGCACAGTGGAGGCCAGGGGCAGCTTTAGAGTGCTAGGTTGAAGATGTGGAATGGATGGAAGAGAATGAGAATGAAGGATTAGGCATTGTATGTATATATATTAATCAACAAAGGAAAGGCATTGGATTGGAAGGATCAGGATTGGTAAAGGCTTCTAGGAGAAGATGGGATTTTAGCTGGGAAGTAAAGGAATCCAGGGGAAACAGAGGATAGAAATGAGGAAGGTGAATGTTATAAGCCTGGAAAACAGCCAATAAAAATGCCTAGAGTCAAGAGACTAAGCACTGTATGGAAGAAAAAGCAAAGAGATCAGTGTCCCTGGAGCCCAGAGTTTGGGGTTGGGGAATATAAAGTATAAGAAAACTGGAAAGGTAGGAAGGTTATTGGAAACCTTTTTAAACCAAATAGGATTTAAAACTTAAACCTAGAGTCAATTTGAAGCCACTGAAGTTGATTGGATAGTCTGACATATTAGACTTGCACTTTGGAACGATCAGTTTGACAGATGAGTGGAGGACAGATTGTAAAAGAGAGAGACTTGTGGCAGGAAGACCAACCAAAAAGCTGTTGTAGTAGTCCAGATATGAGGTCTGACAGCATGTGCCAGTGCAGTGGCAGTGGCAGAACAGAGAAGGGAACTTAAATGAAAGATATCGTTAAGGTATAAATAATAGAACTTGACAACAGATTGAATATGAGGGATGAGAGAGAGTGAGAAGTTGAGGAAGGCACGTAGGCTGTGAACCTGGGTGCCCAAAAGTATAGTTACCCTAAAAAGTAACAGGGAAATTAAGAAGAGAGGAGGATTTAAGGAGAAATAGAGTGAATTTAGTTTTGGACATGTCCATGGTATAGCCAGCTTGAGATGTCTAATGGGCAGTTGGAGGTGCAGGTCTAGAGGACAGGAGAAAAATTAGGACTAAATAACTAGATGGGAGAACCATCGGCATAGAGGTGATGATTGAATCCACAGGAGGTGATGAGATCACCAAGTGAACTAGTATAGAGGGAAAAAGAAAGAAGGCCCAGGACAGAGTCTTGGAGGACACCCACTTTTAGCAGGCATGACCTAGGTGAAGATCCAGGAAAGGAGGCAGAAGGAACACTAGAAACAAGAGAGTATCAAGGAGAAGAGTGTGATGTACAATGCCAGAGGCTACAAAGAGGTAACAAAGGATGAGAATTGAGAAAAAGTCAATAGATTTGGCAATTGAGAGATCGTTACTAATGACAGTGAGCTGTTTCTGTTGTGTGATGAGGACAGAAATCAAATGGTAGAGAGCTAAGAAAAGAATTAGAGGAAAGGAAGTGGACACATTGATAATATTCAACCTTCTAGAGAAACAGTCAAAAAACAGAGGAGAGATATGGGACAATATCTAGAGGAAATTATTGGATCAGGTGAGGGCTTTTTGAGGATAGGGGACACACGGACATGTTTGTAGGCACTAGGGAAACAGCAAGAGATTGAAGAAAAGTAAGCATGAGAATAATAGAGGAAGTGATTATCTGGAGAAAACTGGATGGCAAGGGATCACTTGTGTATGTAAAAGAGTTTGCTTTGTCAAGTAAAGGAGTCACCATTCCATGTGAGATGGTGGTGAAGGAGGAGACAGGGGCAGGATACATCTGGGTGATATCTGATGAAGAGGGGGAGAGAAGATGAAATTCTCAGTAAATGGCCTGAATATTTTCAGTGATATTTAAGGTGAGGTTCTCATCTGAGGAAATAGGAGGAGGGAGAATAAGAAGTTTAAGGAGAGATGAAAAGGTTTGAAAAGCCACTGTGGTAAGTGGGACAGTAAGGAAGGTGTAAAAGGATTGCCTTGTCACAGTGAGGGTTCAGTTATGGACCCAACAGCAAAGTTTCAGAATTTTCTCCACCTTCATTCAGCAACATATGCATGTATAGGAGTGAAAGCAGCAGATGGTGAGAATGATCCCACGATTGAGGCTTGGCAGAGCAAGATCAGCAGTATGAACAGGGAGCAAAGAACTCAAAAGAAGAGGATAGTGCAGTTAAATTGATTTATCAAGGGGCCAAGATGGAGAAAGGAGAGTATAGCTAGTACAGGGAGTGATAGCCTGGGAAAGAATTTAGAAGTCAAGATTTTGGAGGTCACCGTCAGGTCAAAGAGCAAAATTTGGGGCTGCAAGGAAGTGGGAAATGTGGAATAACAAATTGTAATCTGATACGGGAATTTCACAGTAAATGGACACAGAAGTGGTGGGTTTGTGGGTGATGCTGAAACCAAGTGTATGACCATCTCTGTATATAACTGAGGTGGAAAGTTATGGGAAATGCATAAACAGGCAAAGGCAAGATGGTAGAGTAAAAGAAAGCAGTGTGGTGAATTCCCCTCCACAAACTTCTCTTAAAAACAAATCTAGGAAATTCACCAGACTAAATCCTGATGGGAAAGTCCAGAAAAAGTCACAGAGAGTCATTTGTCATGACCAGCGTGGCATAAGGAGAAGAAAGAAGGTCTTCAGACACTGGAGACAGGACTCTGCCAAGAGCATGTTGCAAGAGGAGCATTCCAGCACGTAGGAAGGGACTGTGCCCCAGAGCAAGGAGAGGCCCCAGAACAAAATCATGGCACCTTCTGATGCATACCAGCTCACAGAAACCAGGACAGGTCCAAATTGGCAGCTTTGTCACCCATTACCCAATTCTAGGTCCCAGATCCCAGGCACAGGAAGAATAGAATTTATGCAAGAGAATGGCATTCCCTGATAGGGAGAGGCTCTGGGCTGTATATGGAGAAAGGAAGGAGCTCAGAAAAGACTAGCAGCAATAGCAGCAGTATGGCTCAGATCTCAGGCACAAAGCAGACTCTTACTTCTAGCATCTAACCCAACCTTCACAAGAATAACCAGGGTAGAAATCACCAATCAAATGTGGGTCTACAATCCTAGCACTCTGAGTCAACAGAACTTTCCAAATGACTGATAGGGGTAAAGTTTATCAAATCAGGAACTTGTGAAACTGTGGGGAATGAGGGAGGAGAAGGGGTTGGTAGCAGAGAATGTGTGGGTGTGCCCCAATCAGACTTTGCCATGGATAAGGACACTTTGGAAACAAAGGAACACTAAAAGATCCCCTGCACTGTTCCTGATATCCTGGAATATCACAACACTCAATAACACCCAAAAAAGTAGCAACAAGATTAGTCCAGAAGTGTGGACTAGAAGTGTGGACCACACTTTCCTCTAGAAGTGTGGCAGGGAAGTCAACACACAAATCCAGAAGAAGAGAATGATTCCAAAACAATGTACAAGCAAAGCCTCAGCAAAAACAAAACAAACCACAGTTTGGGAACAAATTCAACTAGACTTCCTTGGAAGAGATGAAGCAAGAGTTTTAAAGAAGAGTTTAAAATGGTGTTGTTGCTTCTTACAAGTAGAATGAGAGTGCTTGAGGGGGAAAAATGGAAAAGAAATGATAGCTATGGAAGAAAGAATTGGAAAGCAAATTAACAGCTTGGCACAAGAGTTGCAAAACCTTGCCCAAGCAACAAACTCCCTTGAAAATCTGAATGGACCAAATAGATGTCAATGATTCCATAAGGCAACAAGAATTATTAAAAAAAAAAAAACTTAAAAAAGAAGAAAATGTAAGATATCTCATAGCAAAAGCAACTGACCTAGATAACAAATTGAAGTGGGAAAAATGTTAAGAATTCTTGGACTATCAGAACACCATGACCAATAAGAAAAGAGCCTACACATAATATTTAAAGAAATCTTAAAAGAAAACTGCTCAGATATCTCAGAACCAGAAAGAAAAGTGGAAATAGGAAAAATCCACCAGTCACCTCCTAAAAGAAACCCCAAAATCAAAACTCCTAAGGACAATATACCCAAAATCCAGAGATTCTAAGTCAAAGGAAAAAACCACAAGCAGCCAGAAAGAAAGAATTCAAATACAGAGAAGCCAAGTTAGGATCACACATAATTTATCAATCAACACTATAAAAGAATGGAGAGCTTGGAATATTATACTCCAGAAGTCAAAGGATATGGACACAGCCAAGAATAGCTTGTCCAGTAAAACTAAGAAAAAAACTATAGGAGGGAAAATGGATTTGTAACAAAATAGAGGACTTTGAAGCATTCCTGGTGGAAAAAAAAAACAGAGCTTCTGAGAAACTCTGAACTCCCGACACAGAAATGAAGAGAAATACTAAAAGGTAAACATGAGTGAACAATAATAAAGGAGTAAACAAGGAAAACCTGCTTTCCCCATATCAAATATGGGGAAATGATACATGTATGCCCCCTGATCCCCATCATCATTATCAGAGTTCATAGAGGTAGTTCAAATAGATTTGGGCTAGGAGTAGTTCTATTATGTCTTTGATGATCTTAAGAAAAGAATGAAAAGAAAGGAAAAGAGGAATACACTATGGGGAAGGGAAGATTAGGAAAGGAAAATTAGGGGAAATTATCTCATATGATCAAGGCATACATGTAGACTTCTCTACAAACAAAAAGGAAGGATTGGTGGGGAGTGGCTGGCACTTGAACTTCACTCTCTCCTCTCAAAAGGAGGAAGAATACACACACACAAACACACAGTTGAGTACAAAAATACATTTCACTCAGCAGAAAAACAGAAGGGAAAGACAAGAAGAAAGAAGGGAGAATTAGAAGGAGGGTAGACTAAGAGAAAGATTCATCCTGAACAAAACAAATTTTAAAGATGTACAAAAATATTTAGAGCTCTTTTTGAGGTGACAAAGAATGGGAAGTGATCAGAAGTCTGTTTATTGATTCCAAGTCTACTATCTGGCTTTTCACCATTGGGTTAGTATACAAGATAGACCCTTTTGGATCACTGCCATTCTGCTATTTTCTGTTTAAATCTCATTCACTTATGTCAGTACTGAAATTATTTTGCATATATAATGGTCTTTATATATAGTGATGTTTAATAATGGAATATCCATGTAAGAGTAAATTGACATTATGCAAATTTAAATTAAAATACCACACCTACTTTAATTTACTCAGATTCCTAGAGATGCATTCTTCTATGGTTCACACTGTTTATGTGGGACAGGAAAGACTTCTTGCAGCAGGTGGGACTCTGGGACTTGAAAAAAAAGCACAAGGAAAGCTAAGAAGCAGAGATTAAGAGGGAGTTTTCCAGGCATGGGGGGCAGCCAGTGAAGATTTTCAAAATTAGTCACCGGAGTATCACATAGGAATAACAAAAAGGAAGTCAGTGTGACTAGAATGCAGTTTGTGAGAAATCCCATAGTCCAACTTCATTAAAAAAAAACAAACAAACCAAGAACCAAAGTAAGGACTTCTATTAAGACCTTTGTTTCTTTGCTTTTTATGTTTCCTTCTGTTTTAAAATAAGTACTTGTATATACACTAATACCTATCTCTATATTCATATATATCAAATTGCATATTAACATTGTTCGAGGTTTAGCCTTGCTAACTTTTGCATTATTTATTCTTGCTTTATCTACAGGTTGGCATGGAAAAAATGTTGCCAAAAAAGGAATTTTTCTGTATGTCTCCATGGTTGCAAACTCTAAAACACTGGATTTAAATTCTTTAACTTATCTTGATCCCTCTTCATATGAAATAGCTTTTCAAGTGAAATGTAATCCCCTTAAAAGTAATTTTCTCAACTAAAGTAGAGAGACAATGATTTTTCAAAAGACTTAATGTTTAATGGTAGTTTTATATCTGGCATTTTTTAGATTGCTTAGAGCATGTGTCTAGATTACTAGTTTTCAAAAAAAAAAATTCAGAATATTCCATTTTGGAGGCAAACAATTCAGTATCATGAAGACAGGCATTTCACAATTTTAGATTAAAAAATATTTCCAGATACCGCATCTTAAAATGCATGTGGAAGGTAAAACTCTAACCTGGCACTTGTAGTCACTTTAATTTCTTCAGAAATCAATGGAAACTGCCTAATGGGAAAAATGAAGGATTGATCTTTCTTAGGCAAGTATATGAAGTTTGAAAAGTAGAGACTACTTATATTCAAGAATCTCATCTGAATGGTATATAACATTTAACTCAATTTTTTTCCCTAAGAAATGTTATTCTAGAGGGATATTCTGTGCTCATGGCTGGGTTGTGCCAAAATAATAAAAATGACAACGCTTCCAAAATTCAGTTATTGATTTACCTATACCCATTCAAATACCAAAGGAATTACTTACCAATCCAAACAAAATAATAGCAAAATAAACTAGGAGGAACAAAAAATCCAGAAATCAAGGAAAATGTGTTTTGTTTTTTTTTTAAGGAAGAGAGAATAGCATTTCCAGGCTTCCAACTCTATTTTGAGGTAGAAATCATCAAAATTCTTTTATATTGGATAAAAAAATAGAAAAATGGATGTTGTGAGGATCCCATGATTTAATATTCGAGTGTTGCAAAACCTTAAAAGTGAATCAATTAATAGACTAGCCAAGGAAAAATCAGAAATAATTGAATTCAACAATCTAGTTTCTATTTTGTGGTATATAGCACAATAAATTTAAGATGGATACATGACCCAAATGCTAAAGATAAGACCATAAAAAATTCAAAGTTGATCTTATACTTTTCATTTTCATTGATCTTATACTTTTCATGACTAATAGGTGAATTATTTACAAAACAAGAGATAAAACTTATTTAAAAGATATAAATCATAATTATATGAAATTATAAAACTTTTGCAGGAATAAAATTAACAGAAGTAGGATAAGAATAGAAGTAGTTGACTGGGAAATAATCTCTGTTGTTAAATATCTCTGATAAAGACCTAATATACCAATATGTAAACTAACAGAAATACATAAAACCAAAAGGGGGGGAAAGATATTAAATATATATCAATATAATTTTTATTTTAAAAAAGAAATATTATTATTAAGTCCACAGGGACCAAAAGAAGAAACTGCTTTTTTTCCATTGTTTTCATTCTGCATAGCTCTCAAAACACATTACATTGCTTTACATAACAATACATTTCAGTCTTAATTTAAGAAAATCTGATGTTTATATCTTGCACAATACAACAGTGAGTGAGCAGGCTATTGCTTTCTATTTCTTGTACTGACTTCAATCTAAAAGTCAAAACTGCAAGCAAGATAGGGGTCATCAACAAATGAACTGGATTTACATACAGTTTAATAGTTGCTAATTTTTCCACAACTGTGGACTTAAACAGCATTTTGAATGCACAAGCATAACTGAGTTAAAGGCTTTGTAATCAACTTCTTGTTATTCATTATGACCTATATATAATTGCTTCAGCATTATCCTTGACTCCTTAAATTTTACTCCCCTCATTAAAACAGTTGCTAAAGGGGCAGCTAGGTGGCACAGCAAATAGAGCACCAGCCCTGGAGTCAGGAGGACCTGAGTTCAAATCCAAGCTCAGACATTTGACACACTAGTCGTATGACCTTGGGCAAGTCACTTAACCCCAATTGTCCTTCCTCCCCATCCAAAAAGCAAAAAAAAAAAAAAAAAAAAACCAAAAAATAAAAAACAAAAACAGTTGCTAAATTTACCATATCTAATTCCACAATATCTTTTACATCCCAGTCCCTCTCTGCATTCACACAGCCACCAACTTAGTTCAGCACCCCATCACCTCTAAACTATTGTAATAGCCTCATAGTCTTCCTGCCACAAGTCACTATTGTAAGCTAAGTAGCTTCCCCTCCTTGCTACCACCAGAAATCAAGCAGTTTTCTATCAGCTACCTCTAAGCCAATTCTAAGAAAGAATTGTCATTTAGCAACACACGTGAAGGAGCTAAGGCATAGATGATAGGAGTGAGCCAAGGCTGAGGCTTGGCTGAGAGTGATCAGTAATCATGATGATGGAATTCAACAGAGGAGAACAATATAGAGTTCAATCAGTTCACCAAGTGGTCAAGACCGGGAGATGAGAAGAAAGTAGCTAGTGCAGGGGAGATGACCTGGGAAAGAATTGAGGGAGAACAAGAGATCACAGTGTAGACAAAGAGAGGGATTTTGTTAGGGAAAGCAGAGAGGGAGGTGAAATGATAATAGAGTATGATCAGATAAAGGGATTTCAGAATCTTTGAATATAAAGTTGGTATATTTGTGGGTGATGGCAGGATCAACAATGTGACCATTTTTGTATGTAACTGAGATGAGGTGGAGGAGTAGCTGATGGGAAGGGAACAAGTTGAGGAAAATAGTGATTAGAGTTCTTAAGCAAGAGTGGATGTTGAAATCCCCTAGTATGTGGGCAGGAGTTGGAGAAGAGAGAAAAATTGTGAGCCAGGTACCAAACTCACTGAGGAAGGAAGGGGAGTACCCTGGGAGGTCTGTAGACAACAGCTACCAGGATTTTGATTGGGTGGTAGAAGCAATAGCATGAACCTCAAAGGAAAAGAGTGATGAATGATGGAGGAAGAGGGAGAGCCTGGAAGTGGCCATGGGGAGCAAGGAGTATTCCAATTTCAACTTGCTTCAACTAGTGAGCCAAGATAAAATGAGTGAAGAGCAGCCAAGGAGGCCAAGAGTCACCAAGGAGAAGTAAATATCTCTTGGTTTTTGCTATTTCCTTTTAATAAATATCCCTTTAAAAAAGCTAATTGATATTAGTGGATTATCGATGGAATCTGAGGAGATTATCAACTGGTTGAATTGAAAATAGGGAGGTAACCAATGGTATTAGTGACAATAAGGAGGAACTGTTACTGGCGATTAATACTAGAGGGACAACACACTGTAATAGTAACTTGTGCTGGAAGTAATAGAAAGATACCTCCAAGGGGTACCCCTAGAACTCTGCAGAAAAGACACATTCACCTATACTGTAAGGTCCTGTAAGCATCAAGGCAAGTAGGAGTTGGGGTAAAGACCCCAGAGTCTCTATGGGCTACATGTGGGGTTTTCTCCTGCTTCTCTCTTCTCTCTCTTAAGTCTAAAATCACATATCCCTCGTGTATGTTGTCCGTATTCTTCATTCTCTCTGATAATTTGGAGAAAAGAAAGGCATTCCTCCAGCCCATTTCACATACTTGTCCAAGGGGCACTCACAGTTCACTCTTCGAATTCATAACATAACTAGCCTCTACCCAAACATAGTACACCTACATTTCAAAGTTAAATTCCTCTCCCCTTTATACTTGCTGGAAATGAGCTCTTCATAGCATTCTTATTGGTGACTTGCCAAACTACAGTGGCCAACTGTCTTTTTTTTTTTTTTTGCCATTCCTTTATTTATTGCATTGGAATCTCTTAAGTGAGGGCAAATGGGGTTAAGTGACTTGCCCAAAGCCACACAGCTAGTAAGTGTCAAGTGTCTGAATCCGGATTTGAACTCAGGTCCTCCTAACTCCAGGGCCAGCATTCTATTCATTGTTCCACCTAGCTACCCCTCTTAAGCTGCTTTTGATTGGTTAACTAGCACACTCTTCCAGATGTCTTCGGTACATAGGTCCCAAACAAAAAAACAAAAAAACAAAAAAAAAAATTACTAGCAGAACTAAGTCTAACTAAATCTAGTAAACACCTTCTCTGATCTTAAGACTATACCAATATCCATAGTGAAGTTTCTACAAGCCTGATTTCATCAGATTAGGTACTACTGTCAACTGATCACCAAAAGCTTCTGCCTCTAGTGACTGCTGTAAAGTCAATGCCCAGTTCAGGTTGACTATTTCATGATATTTTTCAGTTGGGAGTTCAGGGGCTTAAATTCCTGGTTTATCCATCATTGTTTCAGGTCTTATCAATTTAAAAAATAAAAGTGGCCTTACAGGTCACCTAATCCCATCTCTCCATGTTAAGGTGGAGAAGTTTGCCCATGGGCATACAGGTAGGTAGTAAGTGGTAGAGCTAGGTTTCGAATAGGGAGCATATGGTTCCAAAACACTTGGTGCTTTCCATCAGACCAGGCATAGGATTGATAGGGTTCTTACTCTCCCTGAGCCAGATGGCTGTTCCTGTAATACTCAGGGGACTGGAAGTCCAGTTTTAAGGGTCAATCAATCTAATTATCTTTTTTTTAATGTTTATTTTATTTTTAAATTATAGAAAACAAGAATTAGCATTATATTATAATAATAATTTTTAAAACTGCACATGAAATTATAAATCTATTATGTACAACTTGCTATTCCTTTTAAATATATAATAAAGTTATCATGTAAATTTCTTTATTTTCTTTTTTCTCCTCCCCTCCTAACCTAGAGATGGCTACCATTAGGCACAAAGATGTGTGTGTGTGTGTGTGTGTATGTGTGTGTGTGTGTATGTGTGTGTGTGTGTACATAGAGAGAAAGAAAGAAAATCATTCTACACATACTTCTATTTATTAGCTCTTTCTCTGGATGGAGATAGCATTTTTCATATGTCCTTTGTATTAATTTGGTATTAATCAATATGTCAAATATTATGTCAAATTATGACATAATTATGTCAAATAGTCAAAATGACTTATTCACTCAAAATTAAAACTAATAATTTTAGCAAAGTAGCAGGATATAAAGCAAATTCACATAAATCATCAGCATTTCTACATATCACAAACAAAGCCCTGCAAGAAGAGATAGTAAAAGGTACCCCATTTAAAATAACTCTAGACAGTATACAATACCTGGGAGTACATCTGCCTAAACAAACCCAGGAAGTATATAAACAAAATTATTTTTTAGAAAAACTTTTTATACAAATAAGCCAATTTTAAATAATGGAGAAACATTAATCATTCATGGATAGGGAGGACTAATATAATAAAAATGACAATTTTACCTGAACTAATTTATATATCCAATGCCATCCCAAATAACCAAAAAGTTATTTTATTGAATTAGAAAAAATAACAAAATTCATTTGAAATTACAAAAAGTCAAGAATATCAAAGGAAATACTGAAAAAAGTAAAGGAAGGAGATTTAGCAGTACAAGATCTTGTTTGGTATTGCTTGTCCCTCATTCTAGAAGCAGACCAATGACATCAGGAAGGTGATACCTTGACTTTCAAGTGAATTGGATTTAAGTGAGGCGAGGCTGTGCAAAGTCACCAGTCTCACTCCTCCAGAGTCATCTGAGTTAAGTGGCAAGACATAGGTCAGGATGACGATATGGTCCCAGATGCATTAGGGAGACCTTGGCCTTTTTAAACAGGTCTTGGCTTGTCTGAAGCAACACCATTTAGTGATTCAATGATTTAAAGCTAGGTAAGAAATGAGGCAAAAGATGACCTAGTTTGCCTACTCAAAAAAAAAAAAATTCAATCTGGAAGGGGAAGACCCTCCAGGTTCCTGGACTAATCTAAACAATTGTTATTTACACTCACTCTGAGCCATCAAAACCCAAACAATGAGCAAATGAAGCTTGGGCTGGGACCTATTATTGGCCAATCCTAGAGAGTCAGATTTGTTTTTAAGTATAGTCAAGTAGTTCCATTTGAATCCCAATGGGTTTTTATCAAAGTCTGGTTTTCCAGAGCTCTATTTTAAGAAATCATAAATGAAACTATAGGGACAAAAGAGTTAATTTTCCCAGTTTTCTTTGGGGGGGAAAGGAATGATAGAATAAATAAGTAGGGAAGAAATAGCTTAAACTATATTATAAGGCAATAGTTGTCAAAACTATCTAGTATTGACTAAGAAACAGAAAGGTGAGATCAGTGGGAGTAGACATACAATTTACAGTAGTAAATAAATATAGTAATCTTGTATTTGACAAGTGTAAAGACTTAAGATTTTAGAATAAGAATTTATTATTTGGTTAAAATGTGGGAAAACTAGAAAGCAAGATCACAGAAATTGGGCATAGAACAATATCTTTTTTTTTTGCTTTTTGCAGGGCAATTGGGGTTAAGTGACTTGCCCAAAGTCACATGGCTAGTAAGTGTGTCAAGTGTCGGAGGCAGGATTTGAACTCAGGTCCTCCTGACTCCAGGGCTGGTGGGTGCTCTATTCACTGTGCCACCTAGCCACCCCTAGAATAATATCTTTCATAATTTACCAAGATAAGGTTAAAATAGATACACGACTTAGATGAGAAAGTTGATTCCTTGAGGACAATTCAGATTCTAATCATTATTAATCAATCTGATATGATAGGAGTAGAGATTATGAGTTCTGTATATTTGGCCCCAGAGCTGTGAGCAGCAGAAGATAAGATCACTTGCATAATCACAGGAAGCTAGGTAGGGGCCCTCCACCCTTGTTTTTGTCATGGTGACCAAGCCCAGTGTGGCAATATGGCAACTACATGGAAAGTCCCCCCAAATTATTTTTGTACCTCTGGACCATTCTCTCTTGTCCAACATGAGCTAATATCCATCTTATGACCACCTAGTCAGTGGATTTACCCTATGTTTCACCCATCTGACCACCAAGTCAGCAGAAATATTTCCTGCCTTGTCCAACCCATAACTCTACCGATATACTGTTCTTCTTACTTTAGTCTATGAATCATATTCCAACCAATGGAATTATTCTGTATCTGGTATAGCTGTTCTTGAATGTTTAAATATCTAGCCATCTAAAAATGGGGGCCTCGAAGGAGAGGGCATCTCAAAGTAAGATCTGAGGTTGACTTCATTAGAAGGGACCATGGACCTTTAATAAAGTGCCATTGGCTTAGAGCTCTGCCTCAGTCTTTCTTATTTTAGGTTGGATAATTTTTATCATCACATATATAAAGAGAGAGATTACAAGAAAATTTTAAGAACATGGAACATATTACTTACAGGACTTACGGTTAGGTGAACAGTTTATGAATAAACAAGAGATAGAGAGCAGAATGAGCTATAAAAATGGATAATTTTGATCACATTAAATTAAGAAGTTTTTGCACAAATAAAACAAATATAGCCAAGATCAGGAGGAAATCAATCCACTTATCAACACACATTTATTTAGTAGTTAGTATTTACCAATAAATAAAGTAAAGGACCAGGTATAAAAAGGAAAAGAGAAATAGTCATTGCCCCCAGGGTGTTTACATTCTAGCAAGAGAAGCAATATTTAAATTATTAGGTACATTTGAGCTATATACTGTACAGTTGGAAAGTAACCTCACAGGGGAAGGCTCCAGCAGTTGGGAAATAAGCTGCTGAACAGGATATTTAAGCTGAGTCTTTGAAGGAAGCCAAGGATTTTAAGAGGGGTAGATGAGGTAGGTCACCAACAGTTGGGATATGGGACAGGATATAAGAATTCATTAGAATAGAATAGAATTGTACTTGACACCTCTTCATTAACCAATTAATTAACAATTATTTATTAAGTACTTACTATATTTCAGGTACTGTGCTAGGTACTAGAAATACAGATACAAAGAATGAAATAATCCCTGCTCATCAGGAATTTACATCCTAATGGGAAGACAAGTACATTTATAAATATATGCAGCATAACTATAAAGTTAAAAAATGCAAATATATGTGTTAAGTATATATATATCTATTTGTATATGTATATTTGTGTGTGTGTGTGTGTGTGTGTGTGTGTGTGTTTGGTTAAATACAAGTAGTTTGTGATGGATAGCACTAACAGTATTAGCAGTTGGGAGAGATCAGGAAAGGTTTCATGCAGAAGTTGAATAAACATGTATCTTAAAGGAAGAGAGGGAGTCTACCATGTGGAAGTAAGGAGGGAATTCATTCCAGCCATGTGGTCAGTATAAAGGCAGAAAGGTGGGAGGTAGACTGTCCTGTTTGAGAAACTGAGAGAAGGACAGTTTGGCAATCACAAAATATGGAAGGACCAATTGGAAATGACCAATTGTTACAGGAATGGGAATTTAAGATCTTCCCTGTTTGTTGGCCCTTTGATAGGCTTAAGTGACTCTGAGAATCTCCTTGATTTGAAAATATACTCTGACCCCTAATAGGCTGAATGTGGTCACGTGAAGCCTGTGGCGGAAGGCTTGGTTTTCAGGAATGCCCACACCTGGTTGCTTTTTGATTGGGCAGTGGGGTCAAGAGGGTTGTGACATTCTTTGAGCCAGGAGAAGGCTATATATACCCTGATGTGAGGCTTTGTGATGTGTCATGTGAGGTTCACTTTGAGAAGAGTTGTGTGATTTGACCAGACGAGACTCTGGGCAGCTGTTGAACTTCTCTCCCCACCTTTGAAAACTCAGAAGTTGGTGCTTCCCTCTCTGATAACTGACTAGGCATGGATGTAATGGTCAGACAGCTGGAAGTCCTGTCTGCTGATATGTTTCTCTGTATTTTTTGTCTGCTTGTAACCTCTGTATTCTCTGAAGTTCAGGGTGCTGATCTTTTCCCCCTAAACTAGGTAAACGACATATGTTTGATTAAAGTAAGATTGTTAACTCACTTTTGAGTTGCTTTCTTTTAGAAAAGCATACCTAAGAACCTGTGTTGGCAGCCACCCTTGGGTATACTAGGGTGTTTGCTGCTAGGTTAAGGCCAAATTGTTTAGGCCTTTAAAAGAATAGCGTTTATTTTTATGCAAAAGGCAATGGGAAGCCCCTGAAGTTCATTGAGTAGGTGAGTAACATGGTTAAACTTGTACATAAGGAAAATCACATCAACAGCAGTGTATAGGATGGACTGATATGGCAAGAGATTTGAGGCAGAAACAAATTATTCTGCATCATTTAATAACTGATTATGTTCTGTAACTGACCCTATTCTATCTTACTGCTCCATTTTGTCAAGTCACACTTCCTCATTCTTGAGTTAAATTCAGAAATATGGTTTTTGCTCCCAGTTAGTTTAAAGGTCCCATTGAAAGGAAAAGTTGTTATTTTTCATGCCATTAGCCACTGGAACATCTGCTTGTTGTCTATAAGTCCCAACTAGCTTAACCTGATGCCACTCCCCAAAAGACATGTCCTCTGTCCTTGCCTTGATATGTGGTCTATCCTTTTGCAATTAGGGGAGGCTTGATGTGCGGGGTGATGCTCTGAAGAACTAGTATTCGTTCTTTTAGATCAAATAAACTTAAAACTTGCTTATGTCCTCTTTTATTTTTCTTTTAGAACATCAGGAAGATGACCTTACTAAAAATACTGAAAAAAGAGTTTCCAGTGATCCCCCAAGGTATTTAGGTTCAGTATGTTTTAAGTCATTATAAACAATAATTAATTTCCTCTTGGAATAAATATGATCAGTGAGTGAGGACGTTTAAAGTGAAAACTGAAGCTAATTCTAATTAGAAATATACTACTGCATCCAGGTTTCTGGGGTTTTTTTTATATTTGTAATAATTATTTACAGTACCACATGTGACATTTGTTCAAAAACTAAAGAAAACATTTGAGGTTTTTCCAATTACAAAAAGGATTTTCCAACAGCCTTTGTCTGAGTGACCTAAAGACAAAAGTGCAGCTGAGTAAATCTTTAAGGTTGAGAAAAAGGATGAATTACAAAATATTCTTGTTTCTTAATGCCACCTGCCGAATCTTCCCAGAACTGCAAGAGAACAAATCCTAAAGCAATAGGGTATTGGACTCTAGAAGGCCAAAGGGACCAGAAACCAGGGCTGATCTTTTGGAGAGGACTGCTCGATAACAGTTTGTTTCTTTTCCAAGAGATTGTTTTTTTTCATAATTCTTTCAGAACTTCCATTCTTTAATATTATGAACTTCATACTTACAAGTAGTGAGTTGGTCTCAGTGGAATGGAGGTATCAAATATACATTTTTCCAGATTTCCTGGGTGGCAAATTCAAGCGAAGAGAAAAAATTATGTTTTCATATGATGGGAGCCTCTGGCTCAAATTTTATACTTCACATCCCATCTACATCTTGGACCTTATTGCCTGCCAATAGCCCTGCCAGGGGCCCACTTTTCTCCACCAGGAATAGGTAGTCAAACTCCAGAAACTATAGCCCCAAGTCCTTGAAGGGATCATTCATCTCAGCTTTGAAACTCAAGGACTGAGCTTTCTTAATTGTGAGTGTAAATGTACCTGCCCTATTATACCCAGTGGGCTCTAAACCAAACCATTCATCAGATCCCATTTTCTCTGGGCACAGTAATCAAAACTACTACGGCCCTTGGATCATCACCCTGTAAGTCCTAGATGTACATCTCCCAGAAAGGGCACTTATTGTATGCCAAGCACTACGCACGGGGACACAGAAACAAGACAGGCTTACATTCTAATGGGGAAAGACAATACATAAAGGGAGGTCTCATCATGGAAGGAAAGAAAGGACCAAGTTGCTGGCGGAGGGAGGGAGGGAGCGAGCAGCGCCTACGAGGCTTCTGAAGATCGGAGTGTTCCAAACCGGGTCTGACTTTAACCCAAAGTGTAGAACTTTGCCTTCCTCTCTAATCAGTTTCTTCTTGTTTGATCTCCTCCCGCCAAGCTCTCTCTGGTTATATCCTTCCCACCCTTGCACCATCTGAACATCTGAGAAACATCATCAAAGTCATCTTTAAGGATAAACCAAAGGCCTTGGAGCCGGGAATTCCTCAAACGCTGCCCTTCAGGGGTCAGTGCACCGCTGAGGAAATGGAACGTGATCCTGCGGGCAAACCCACCGAAAGTTTCTAAGCCGAGGAGCTGTTTGAAGACAAATCTGTGCGCAGCGCGCGAGACGCACAGGAATGAAGGCAGGGAAGCACTGAAGGGGAAACAAGACTGAAATTCAGACGAGCCTTTTCTCGGGCACCGTGATCCTCAAACGTACGGAGCGTACACTTGCAACCAGTCCCAGAGCAAATCCTACACGCTCGTACCCCGCCCCCACGGGGAATGCCATTCTAGCGCGGGGACCAATCGCGCATGCGCGTGTGCGTACTCTTAGGGAGATAAACGTACACGGGTGCTACACAAAGTCACCCAGTTCTCTAGGGCGGTCGGAAAGATCCGAAATAAAAGCTAGGAAAGTCATATGATTTGTCTGCCTCCGTTTCCTCGTCTGTAAAATGGGAATAGATCACCACCAAAGGCTGGTCGTAGGCCGGGGTTGTGAGAATTAAATGACGGGATTACCGTAAAGCGTGGTTGCCAGTTTGCTTACAACTCCCTCTACCCTCTCCGCACCTTCCCCAGGTTCCCACCCCCCCCTTCCCGGTCTGAGCCCGCGCAGGCTCAGTGACTCCGACGACACAGCCAGATCACGCAGCCGCAGTAGTGCGCAGCTAAGCCGCAGAAGGGTGCCCGTCCGGGCACGCGCCGCTCCCTTGGTCTGCTCCCTCCTCCTCCCTCCCCCCTCTCCCTTCAGCTCTCGCGGGGCTGGATGGGCCTCAAGCACGCTGCCCAGCGGAGCAGGCGGGCTCGCGGCCCCACGGGCCCCGGTGGTTCGCCTCCTCTTGGACCAGGCAGGTGGCGAGGCCCGGGCGGGAGGAGCGCTCGGCGCCGCTGAGGGGCACCGGCCCTCTCTCCCCGGCGTCGGCGGAAGCAGTGGCGGCGGCGGCTTCTCCCCCGGTGCAATATGTTCAAGAGAATGGCCGAATTTGGGCCTGACTCCGGCGGGAGAGTGAAGGTCGGTGTCGGCCAGAGAGGAAAGGGGGGGGGGGGGGTCGGAAAACGACCCGGAGCGGGCGGGGGTGGGGGGAGGGGCGGCGGGAGGGAAGCGAGAATGAGGCTCGGCGCGAGCTGCCCCGCCCCGTGCTGTTTTCCTTCCGGTTCAACTTCTCCGGCCCCTCCCCCTGCCTTTTTATTTGTGCCTCGGCTTCTCCGTTTCTCCCTTTGGGAGGCCGCGCGCCGAGGATGCCGATACAGCCAACCCCCTCACCAAGGACGCCAACGACTGCGCCTGGACTTGGGGGCACATTTTTTATTAGTAATAATAGCGTTTATCGTTTACAATTTTTATTATTATTTATGAAGTGCTTATGTGTGTTAAGTCTGCTCATCTTCACAACACCCTATGAGGGGGGATACTGTTGTTATTCTCAGTTTGCAGAGGAGGAAACCGAGGCAGGCAGAAGTTCAATGACTTGCCCAGGGTCACACTGCTAGTAAACACCCTGTATTTTAACTGAGATAAGGAAGACAAAAGTGGTTCCACAGACTTGGGAGAAAAGACCCGGGGTTCAAATCCTGCTTCCCAGACCAGTCACTTAAAGTCTAACCAGTGGCAATGACATTAATGAAGGGGCGTTAACCTCCAGGACCACCGATTTGAGTCTGTTCCAAACTGGGTGCTGCCTCCCCCTGTTAGAAAGAATGTTAGCTGCTTGAGGGCAGGGACTGTCTCTTCTCTTTGTATCCCAGTACTTAGCATAAAGGAGCGCGAAGCAAAGTCTCCCATCGCACCCAGGGCCGTCTCCAGGCTCCTGATCTACATCCTGCCATGGACCCTGATGGCTTCACAGGAGAAAGTGAGGCTGGTGACTTTACACAGACTTCCCTCACTTAAATCCAGTTCACTTACACGTCATGGCATCACCTCCCTGATGTCATTGGACCTCTTGGAGAATAAAGGATAAGCAACAACAGCAAAGGACCACTTCTAAGCTCCCTTCCACAGCCAGGTAGTGCAGTAGATGGAGTGCCAGGCCTGCAGTTTGGAAGACTTCTTCCTTAGTTCAAATCCCATCTCAGACACTTACTAGCTGAGCAACCCTGAGCAAATCACTTAACCCTGTTTGCCTCAGTTTCCTCATCTGAAAATGATCTGGGAAAGGACATGGTAAACCACTCCAGAATCTTTGCAAAGAAAATCCCAAATGGGATCTCAAAGAGCTTGACTGAACAGCAGTGAGACAGCTTCCTTCCAGCTCCAGATCCATGGGTTTGTTATAAGAATATACAGAATAAATATAAAGAGAGTAAATGCTGAATGATCCTGGGGAAAAGGTACTTGACCTCTCAGTGCCTCAGGCAACTCTTTAATTCCTTCCAGTTCTAAATCTGTGAACCTAATATAAAGGTAAATTCAAATAAATATCAAAAGAATAATCTCTTTGTGATTCTTTATAGAGAATAAATTTGTGTGATCCTGAGCTAGTCACTGTACCCTGGGAAATTCTCTAAGGCTAAGAGTTTCTGAGTAGATGCTGCATTGATTGACCATAGTTCCTTACTATGGTAATGAAATCACAGAACTGATGCCCCCCCCAAATCAATTTTTACTTAAATATGGACACATCTTCTGCTGCATTAGAATGTCAGCCCCCCCTTTCCCAAGTTGCTGAGAAGATAATGATTTGTATTGGTCAGGGAGTTCCTTGTACTAATGAAATCTCAGATCAAGTCCCTCCTTCTTCCCTGCTCCTGGCACAAAGTAAGTGCTTAATAAATTCTTGTTGATTGATTGTTCTAACTGGAGGACTATCAGAATTTGAAGGTATCTGCATGTCTTCTCGTTCCTCCCCTCCCCACTACCCTCTGTATATATTTAACAGCCAGTTTATGTTAAAATATCAAGGATGTTGAGCAAGTGACTGGACCTTGTGGCGTTTGGATGTTGTTTCAATGACTGGCAGTGCCTGTGATAGAGAACCCCAAGTGTGAATTTGTTAAAATTTTTGATGAGGTGAAGGCTGGAAAGACTAAGCCTGTAGTTAGCCATTTACTGTGTTTTACTTCTCACAAACGGGTATCATTCATACCATACACTGTTTTAACATCGCTTATAAATCAGAAGCTTAATAACAATTAGTATTTTTATAACACATTGAAGGTTTGCAAAACACTTTGCAAATAGTCTTTCATTTTATTTTATTCTTGAAGCTACCCTGGGAGGCAGGTGCTATTATCACTATTTTGCCGATGAAGAAACACAGTGATCTTGCCTAAAGTCACACAGCTAGCAGGTTTCTAAGGCTATATTTGATTCGGTTCTTCCTGATTCCAAGTCCAGCACTTTAGCCACTGTGTAGCCTAGCTGCCTCTTGCTACAGGTTTTGGTGAAAGAAAAGCTTTGACACATTTTCTTTGTCTAATCAATTTCACAAGCAAAATTATTCCTATTTGCAATTGAATTAGTTGGTATTGGCAACTAACAGTAAAATAGCATCAAAGAATTTAAAAGATAGTTAAATAATTATTCCTATTTACAAAGTATTTTGCACAATTATAGCACATTTTCCAGAAAAAAAACTATATGTAGTGTAATGTTTACATTTGTACATTATAGATATTTATAGATTAATCCAAAACGGATGTACCATAAGGAAATGAAAATGTTACCATTGAATTATTGGCCCCCTGGCAACTATAGTAAATTGTTAAGATTTCTGTCTTCTGTTAGTGTCTGGGTCATAATATAATGTTTAGTAAGTTTTAAAATAATTTCTCTTTTAGGGGGTTACTATCGTTAAACCCATAGTTTATGGTAATGTTGCACGTTATTTTGGAAAGAAAAGAGAAGAAGATGGTCATACTCATCAGTGGACGGTATATGTAAAACCATACAGGAATGAGGTAGGAGAAATATTTTTGTTTTGTTTTTTGTTTTTGTTTTTTTTTAAAGCAATTGGGGTTAAGTAACTTGCTCAAGGTTACACGGCTAGTCATTATTTATGCGTGGGTGCTCATTTTCTGAGGCCGGATTTGATCTCGGGTCATCCCAACTCTGAGGCCGGCGCCCTTACTCACTTGCGCCACCTAGCCGCCCCTTTAGGGCAATTGGGGTAAAGTAACTTGCCCAAGGTTACACGGCTAGGTTTTTGTTTGTGTGGATTAAGTGTTGGAGGCCCGCTCTGAACTCTGGTCCTTCTGACTCCAGGGCCGGCGCTCTATTCACTGCGCCACCTAGCCGCCCCTGTTTTTGTTTTTTATAAACACTTGTAACCATTTTTCTAAATTTATTTTCATAGAAATGACTCAAAGAAAGCATAATGCAGTTCTTAAGGTCATATATTTTTACTGAGCCATTTTCATGGGAGGACATTTTTTTAACTTATGTAAAGGTTATGATACCATCACTTGTGTGACTAGTGCCAGTGACTATAAGAAAAATACTGCAGATTTTATATTAATCTAAAATTTGGGGCTTGGAAAGTATTCCATTCCTGCAGAGGTATTATATAAAATAAATATAGTAAGGTGGTATTTGCATAGTAACATAATTCTTAAAACAGTGGCTTCAGTCTTACATTGGGAAACAATTTTGGGATACTAAATTTCTAAAAATGTAAAGTTCAGAAGCAATAAAAGTTTAAAGTGTGCCCACATTAATAAAATTATATTTAGTCTTCAATTTATTTTCCTTTATGATGATGTTTATTTATATTCATATTACAAATTTATAACACTTATGATGAATTTTAACTAATTTTTGTTACTTTTAATTTCATGTTAATAAACATCGATTTTTCATTATACAAAGAACAGAATAAGAGGATTGTATATGAAACCACCAATCATTATGAATGTTTTTATTTTGCTTTTTTTAAAGGTGTGTAATTCAGAATGCTAGTTTCAAAGCTGTCCTACTTGGCTGCCTCTGAACTCTCTTTTGTTCTCTACATTTTAAAAAAATGCCTCAGTGATAGTGTTTTCTCTTAGATGATGGGCTATGGAATATCACTATCACTAGCTAGCTCACTTCTCCCTCCTGACTCCTCCCCCCCACAATTAAAAACTTGGTAACAAGTAAACATATGTTCAGGAGAATGGTCAAATGGTTGTCTTTCTTATATATTTAAATAAGTTCCATATGTACTATGGCCTTTATCAAAGAAATTTACTGTAAAGATATTTTCCCCTAGTTAACTGTTCCCCTTCTAATTCAGCTTCAGTTTTATGTAATCAAAAGTACTCATTTTATCTCTTAGGATCTTCTGGCCCTTATTTGATCAAGAACTCTTTCTCCATCTATATCTGTGAAAAATGTCTCCTCCCATCCATATTTGTGAAAATTATTTCTTTCCATACTTCTTTAATTTGTTTGTGATGTGACCTTTATATCTCAAGTTTACAGTCATGTACATCAATAAATTTAATAGAGATTAGACAGTAAGTACCAGGACAAGAGCTCATACAAAGTACAGCCAAAATTTTTCTGACTGAGAAACAGAAAACTTCATAAAAGATAAAATCTTATTTTTTAAAAGGGAAATACTTCATCAGGGGCACCTGAGGAGAGACCCTTCTAGGCCTGGGGGATGAGATGATCAAAAGGATAGAGATCGGACAGGGCAGAATGAAGGTCAGAGCTGGTGACTGGTTCTTTTTGTCTGTAACATAGGCTATAGTATTTAAATATTGTTAGATTAGGCTGGGAAAGAGGGGCTAGAACCAGACTAAGGGTGTTGAGTGCTAACCTGAAGAGTATGTACTTTGGATTTTCTGAACAGGAGAGTTAAGTGATCGTAGTGATGCATTAGCAAGATGGCCCTGGCAGGGGTGTGAGGGGTAGATTAGAACAGGGAACAGGTAAGATACTACTGCAGTATCCAGGCAGGGGAGAATGAAGACCTGCAGTGGACTGGTGGCATGGGGAAGGAGAGTCTAGATGCCGTAACAGTTATGGAGATAGACTCAATTACATTTCACTCCTAATAGGGCATGAGAGTAAAGAGTCATAGCTGACTCCAAAGATTTCAGGCTAAGAGCCATTAACAAAAACAGTCATAGGAAAATAATGCATAAATGACATTTCATGAAGAAGCCAATCTGTCTTATCCCCTGGGTTCTTGCTTCCATGCTTCTTATAGTAATGCTTTTCAAGGTTTGTGGGTAGCTTACTCCATTGCAAGGGAAATGGCAAGGAAGAGAAGCTAACCTAATCTCACAGGAATGGAAGGATTCAGCCAACAGTTATCAGGCATCTGCTGTGTCCAGGGCATTATGCTAGCTAGGTCTTGTGTATACAAAGACCACACTCAGTCCCTGCCCTCCTGGAGCTTGCAGAATTGAAGGGGAATGAAAAAAGCACACAAATAGCTATATTATAAATCCTGTGATCAAATCCAAGCCACTTAAATCAATTTGAAGATTAGAGTGGGAAATAGCAAAAGGTCCATGAAGCGAGCTGGACCTTATAAATTATTTTGACAGTTCAAAATTGTTTTGAACAATAGCTGCTCCATTTGAGTCAGTGGTTTCCAGCCTACACTATAAGATACTTTGAAGAACAGCATTCATTTGAATTTGTAAGTTCCAGTGTATTTGTTAGAAAATAATTGTTTGGTTTATAGTCACGTAGCATCCTTAAACATACTTAACAGAGCAAATAAAACAGAAGGCTGTATTCTAGGGAAAATTGAAATACACCATTATTAGGATAAGTACAGGATTTGTGGCTAAAATGGAAAGACTTAGTGTTGTAGATTCACGACCCCACCCAACACAGCATGCCTTCAAGTTTGAAGCAACAGTGTGATGAGATATCAAAGCTGATGAGTGCAAAAAAGAATTGGCTCGTCCCTTTTAAAAACCAAATATGTTAAATATAACACAGAATGGAGCTAATTGATAGCAACCCAAGAAAACAGAAAGGCCTTATTTATAAGGCAACAGAATGACCTTAGCAGTTTGATCTCTAATGCCTGTTCTTGGTGTTAGAAATGTACAATAAGAAAAAGAAGGCAGTAGTCCCAGAGGTGTTTCTCAGATTATCAGGTGCCTCAAGTTTCCTCAGAAGTCCCCTTGCAAATGCCTGTTAACTGTTTTCCCAGTTAAATATGGCTGAATTGTATGACATTGGTAGTATTCTTTGATTTGATTTATTGCATAAAAGGAAAGCAGAAATTATGAGGACATTAAGAACTATGCTATATTGTTACATCATTAAAAATAGTTTCTTTCATATATGATGGTCTTTCATAGACTAGAAATATTATTGCTGCAAGAGATCTTACAGCTCATTTTGTCCAAACTCCTCCCTTTAGATGAAGAATCTGGGGCCCATAGCAATGGAAAGACCTTGTTTAGGGTCACATAGCTAGTTCCTGGCAGAGCTTAGACCAGAATTCAGCTTTCCTATTCCCCAGTTAATTGATGTTTCCTTTACACCATACAACATATAGATAAGGAACCTGAGGACCAAAGCAACAAGTGACTTGGGATGGTGGAATCTTAGAACTGAGGAAGTCCTCAGATATCTCAACCAAACCAAGATAGCCAAGTCACAAATTTCTTACACAATAAATTCACAAATCCAACCTCCACAAAAAGACTTCCAGTGATAAGGCACTTAGTGAGGCAGCACTAATTGTTATTTTTTTCCTCCTTGAGCCAAAATTTGCCTCTCTATTAGATTAATTATGTTTAATCTAGTCATATTTACTTTGGCAGGTCTTATGCTAGTACGCTTATTTTGCTTATAGATGATTAAATGTTTATGGTCATTTGTACAAAAAGCTGATCCCTGGTAAGGTATATAATACCCCATTTTTTGCTATTTTTTCCTTTGGAAAAATTCTAGTCAACATCCCTTTTCCAGGAACATAATCTTACATAGGTGAATGTCCTGTATTGCAAATCTGGACTTTAAAATAAACTAATTGGGGGCTGATTCTTTGTAGAATGCAGAAATTTTTTACCACCAACTTTCCTATATAATTAAAAATAATTGAGTTTTCAAACTAAAAATATTTGGAGGCATTAATTTTTTTTAATTAAAATATTACCTGTGTAATTTACTATTCCCTTAGTGCCTTTTGAAGATGATAGAACATAATCTGTCACTGTGTTTGTATTTTAGGATATGTCAGCATATGTGAAGAAAATCCAGTTTAAATTGCATGAAAGCTATGGTAATCCTTTAAGAGGTATGTTATTTTGACTTTTAATTTACAAAGTATTTTTTAAAATAAAATAAAAAGGACTTGTTTGCATTTATGTTATTTTTTTCTTTTCAGTTGTTACTAAGCCACCGTATGAGATTACAGAAACAGGTTGGGGTGAATTTGAAATAATCATCAAAATATTTTTCATTGATCCTAATGAAAGACCGGTAAGTAACCTTTAAAAATTTTAGCATAATGATTACACATTACAACCTATATCAAATTAATTACTTTCAGGCAGAGGGAGAGAATTTGGAACTCAAAATGGGAGGGAGGAATGTTAAAATAAGTTCTAAAATAATAAACATCATGAAAATGTAGTGATGGATTTTTTTATTTAAAAGAAAAAACAAACAAACAAAAAAAACATTATTCTGAGAAGGGGTCCATAGACATCACCAACTGCCATAAGGGTTCATGAAGTAAAAATGGTTTAGACCTGATCTAGACCAATGTCCCCCCTCCCAATTCAAATACTTCCACACTATTGCTGACAGACGCCTAACCTTTTTCTGTCTACTGAGAGAAATGCTCTCCATGTTATTAAGCAGTCTTCTTAGATATTATATATACTGTCAGTCAGCTAGTGTTTGTTGGTTAGTTTTGCTGAACTGTGGAGTGAGCAAATAATTTAGCCCATAGACGAGTTAAAATAAGATTTTTAATGATTTTTACTTGATGCCCACACTATTATCTTGTTAGCATCAGCATCAAGTTAATGGTTACATGGTCTTAGTATTTTTCCATTGCTAATTATTGATAGTTTCAAACTTACAATCACTGTTGTGACTGGTCATAAGTACCTCAGGCACAATCACCAGCTTGACCAGAACTGGTTAACAGATCACCTTTGCCACCCCTGTTCTTTATCAGATGTATTAATTGTTCATTTTAAACACTATGTTTTCATTTTATTAGCATTTGTTATATGTTTAATTACCTGCAGGCTTGAGCTTTACTGAGCTTTCCCCAGTATTCCTGGTTTGTTTGCTTAAAAAAGAAAAACATTTGGTAGGGTTTTAACCTATTTTGGGGAAAGTTAGCTAATAGAACAGTGAATAGAGCCAGGCCTGGAATTTGGAAGGCTCAAGATCAAATCTGGCTTCAGACACTTAACTCTGAGACCTTAGGCAGGTCATCTCCAGTTTCCTCATCTGCAAAATTGGGATAGTGATAGCTTCTTGCTCACAGGGTTGTAAGGATGACCAAAAGTAATATGTGTAACAGTGCCTGGTACATAGTAGGTGCTATATATATATGTTAATTATTGTTATTATAAAAATTACTTATCTAACAGTGGATTTAAGATTATCTATGGAATTGCCATCACCAGTTGATGTGATTCTGGCTTTTTGAAGGCAAAGAAATTGAAAACAGTATTAATCTCTTACTAGCACTCTTCCAAGGTGAAAGGACTTTAACAGACCATTCCTTACTGATTCTGTCCCCTCTCTTCATAATAGGAAAGGGTCGATATAACTTTTTTAAAATGGGGAAATTGCATAAAAACATTAAGGTGTTTTCTTTCAGTAACTTAGTGAATCAAAGTCCCAAATTAAACATGGGATGGCAGATAGACTGCTGATATATGGGTTGGGGTTGGGACACCTAGTCAGTTGAATTAATCATTCAGTAAGCATTTATTAATCATTTTTCTCTGTGCCCAGGCATTGTGCTTTAAAAAAAAAAAAAAGCAAAAAAACATTGTCCCTGCCTTTCACATTCTGATGGAGACACAGCATGTAGCTATTTATATTGTGTGTGTGCATAAATATGCCTGTATATACATATGTATCTAGATATATGTGTGTGTGTGTGTGTATATACATGATAAAGATGTCTATGTTCGTGTGTATATAGGAGTGTGTGTGTGTGTGTGTGTGTGTGTGTGTGTCCGTCTGTTTGTGTCTGTATATTGCAGGGGAGGATCAGGAAAGGCCTTGAGCCAAGGTAGGATCTGAGCTGAGTTTTAAAGGAAGCCTGGGAAGACAGGAAGCAGAGTGAGAAGGAAGAGCATTATAAGCATGGGGAATGGGAAAGCCTGAACTCTGACACCAGCTGTGTGATCCTGGGCAGGTCATTTCACCTCTCTCAGCCTCAGTTTCCTCATTTATAAAATAAAGACTATAATAACACCTATCTTAGAGTATTGTTGTAAGGATCATATTTTTAAAGTGTATGTAAAACACTTGTCAACCCTAAAGTTCTCCATAAATGAACATGTTATCGTTATGCTGGCACTATCTTTCCTTAGCACAGTCACATGACTGGCAAATGTTTGTGATGATAATGGAAAATACACTTATTTGTTATCTATTTGTAGGTAACACTTTATCACTTATTAAAGCTATTTCAGTCAGACACTAATGCAATGCTGGGAAAAAAGACTGTGGTTTCTGAATTCTATGATGAAATGGTAAGAATTTTTTTTAAATGAGACCTCAAATCATTTTTTTAAGGAAAGGATTATAAGTGCCAAACTTTAAAGTTTGTTTTTTATTGTTGTTTCTAGATATTTCAAGATCCAACAGCAATGATGCAACAGTTATTAACAACATCTCGCCAGCTAACCTTAGGAGCCTATAAGCATGAAACAGAATGTAAGTATTTGTAGCAGCAGGCACCCCAACATCCCCAGGGTGGCTGCCAACACAGGTTCTTAAATCTGCTTTTCTAAAAGAAAGCAACTGAAAATGGGCTAACAAGCTTACTTTTTCAAACATATATCGTTTACCTAGTTCAGGGGGAAAAGGTCAGCACCCCGAACTTCAGAGTATACAGACAGAAGTTACAAGACAGAGAAACAGATCAAGCAGAAAGGCTTCCAAAATGTCCAACCATTACATTTATACCAAATCACAGTTACCAGAGAGGGAAGCATCAATATCTGGGTTTTCAAAGCCGGGGGGCTCTCAACAGCTGCCCAGTCTCATCTGGTCAAATCACACAACACTTCTCAAAGTGAGCCCTGAAGCAAAGCTTCGCATCAGGGATTATATATCCTTCTCCTGGCTCAGAGAATGTAACAACCCTCTTGACCTACTGCCCAGTCACACAGCATCAAGGTGTGGGCGTTCCTGAAAACCAAGCCTCCTGCCATAGGTTCCATGTGACCACATTCAGCCTATTAGGGAGCAGAGTATATTTTCAAATCAAGGAAGGTTCTCAGGGTCTTTTAAGCCTATCAAAGGGCCTAGGGGCAGGGAAGATCTTTAAATTTGCATTTCCATTACAGTAGTAAGATATGTAATAATTTACATACATTATCATGGAACTGTATTTTGTGATGGTGTAAAAAGGCCACCTGATGTCATTATTGCTAATAAAAAAGTTTTCATTTAAACTATATGAATGTTAAGATGCAGCAAAATATATTTTAAATGTCTCCCAAAGTAGATACCAAAAAGTCAGATTCACACAACACATTCCTGAGATTTCCATCCTGCTTTTTCTGTTTGTATTTATCTTTTGTTAACATAAATTTTGATGATCTCTCCCTACCTTAAAATGTTATATTTCAATATCTATTTCAGAATTATTTGTGGAAAGAACTTAAACCTGAAAAATTACAATTTTCTGTCCTACAGACAGACAAGAGCATTTTTGTAATCTATATTGGTTGTCATATAGTTTAGGGAAATTTGCTTTTGAGAGTTGTGAAATGTGGGATTAAAATTTATTCCGTTGTACAAAATGGGTTCTATCTTTATATTAACATGAAAGAACAGTGGACTGGGAATTAGAAGGTGTGGGTTCTAGTCCCATTCATTTAACCATTTTTGTGCTTTTGTTTTCCTCATCTGCATGATAGAGATGATTATACTAGCTCTGCCTACTTGTGAGGATAAAGAGAGATTATGTTTGTGTGAGATCACCTTGAAATACTAAAAAGTGCTATGTGTGTGAAAGGTGTTGTTTAGATTATAGATCATTTCCTTTCTAAATCATCAACATAACCACAGTATTTCAAAATGTAACTTCTTTCCATGTGGATAAACATCCATCTCTACAATAAATATCTGTTCATAGCAGAAAATCTGTCTTTAAGTGCTATTTCAATTAAGTCTTCTCAAGTTCTATTCATCTAAACAGGAATAGATCAGCTGATGAAGACCAGTTCAGTTGCAGTGTAGAACACATCAAGGAAAATAATATGAAATAGAGCTGTAAAGATATGTTGGAGTAGGTTGTGGAAGGCCTTGAATATCAGAGCCAGAAGTATATATCTGATTCAATAGACATTGAAATAATGTTGCCTTAAGATTACTTACGGGGGTGACTAGGTGGCACAGTGATTACAGCACCAGCCCTGGAATCAGGAGGATCTGAGTTCAAATCTGGCCTCTGATACTTAACACAAAACTAGTTGTGTGACCTTGGGCAAGTCACTTAACCCCAATTGCCCTACCTTCCCCTCTCCAAAAAAAAAAAATTACTTACAGAAGGTGGTTTGAGAAGGGTGGAGTCTTTAGGCAGTAGGAGATGTAAAACCAGGGCAGTTGCAGTGGGAGTAAAAGGAAGGGCCAAGGCATAAATAAGACTTGGCAACTGATCAGTTTTGTCCCATTGCCTTCTATTTTTTCATTTGTTTGGATCTATTTAATAGTATCTTGATTTCTCATAAAGTCACTAGCTTCCATTTGCTCCAGTCTAATTCTGAAGGAATGATTTTCTTCAGTGAGCTTTTGAGATTCTTTTTCCATCTGGCAGATTCTGCTTTTTAAGGCATTCTTCTCATTGCCTTTTTGAGCCTCTTTTGCCATTTGAGTTAGTCTGTTTTTTAAGTTATTATTTTCTTCAGTCAGGTTGTTGACTCTCATAATTTTCTTGCATTGTTCTCATTTCTCTTCTCAATTTTTCTTCCATTTCTCTTACTTGGTTTTCAAAATTCTTCTTAAGGTCTTCTGTGGCCTGTAACCAGCTCATATTTTTCTTGGAAGCTTTTGGTGCAGGAGTTCTGACTTCCTTGTCTTCCATGCTTTGATCCTTTTTGTCCCCAAAATAGGAGTGTAAAGTTGGATTCCTCTGTTTACTTTGCTTCCCTCGTTTGCTCATGTGACCACTTAGTCACTTGATCCCTGGGCTTTTTGCCACAGTAGGACTCTGCCACCAGACAGGGGAGCTTCATACCAAACGCTGGGGTTTTCTCAGCTGCTGATGGTATTGGATGGGTACCCTCTCTGAAGCCTCTACACGCTCTGGCAAGCTGATCACACATATCCAAGCAGGTTAAAGCAAGAGCGATTACCCCTCAGACTGGTTGCTTGGTTGCCCTACAATCTTCACGCCAGGAGCTGAAGCAGCCACGTAACTGTGACTGCCCGGCAGCCTCCCTCAATGGCTTCTCGGCCCTGGGGCAAAGGCTGACCACACTCCTGAACTACTGGATCCCAAAGTCCACACTGCACTGACCTCTCACTTTGTCCTTAGCATCTGTGTGTTGATAATTCTGTAAACCACCATAGCTGCTGGTAATTTGAAGTCCCTCCAGCCAGAGGCTGTTCAGGACTTCCCTGAGGCTAAAACCTCCGGTTCACTGGCGGCTGGTTTTCGGCTCCCAGAGCACTGTGCTGGCTGCTGCCTGCCTACCTGCCGGGCTGTCCTCAGTGGTAGGTTAGCTTCTCTGTGTCATTTTGTGGGTTCTGTAGCTCTAAAGTTTCTTCAGAGTCACCTTTAACATGAATTGGAGAAGGTGGAAGCTGGAGCCCCCAACTGATCGGTTTTGTGTGGGGTAAAGGAAAAGATGTCTTAACACTTACTGTTAGAAGCCTGGCATACTAGAAAGGGCAGGGGTGCCATTAAAAGAAATAGAGAAGTTGGGGAAAGGTGTCAATCTAGACATCCTGAGTTTGAGGTGCTGACAGGACATCCTGGTGGAGAGAGCCAGGGGACAGCTGAAAATACAGTACTGGTGCCTGAAGAAATGTTGAGATGGAAGTAAGGATTTGTGACTTGTCTGGATAGAAGGATTGAAACCATGCTATTGGATAGATGCGCCAGAGGAAAAACTTAAGACAGTACTTGAGGGCAAATTTGTGTTTAAAGGTTAAGAGGAAGATGAGCTAGTAAAAGAGAGGAAAGATAATCAGAGAGGCAGGAGGAAAAGCATGAGAGTAGAATCATGGGAACCAAGGAAATAGTCCTCAATGTCTTATGCTAATGAGAAGTCAAGTAGGATGATGACAGAGGGAAAGATCATTGAATTTGATAGGGGTCATAGAAATAGTCTATTTCAGTACAGTGGTGTGGGTAGAAGCCAGGTTACAAGGAGAATGAGTGAGTAGTGAAAAAATAGAGGTAGCAAGTATAGGATACTCTTTCTAGGAATGAGGCAGAAAAGAGAAGGGGTATGATAGCTTGAGGAGTTGGGAGAAACAAAGAAAAGCTTTTTTTATTGTTTCAAAAGTAAAGGAGACCAGAGCATGTTTGTAAGCTGAGGGAAAGACCCAGTAGAATAGAGGAGATTGAAAATGCAGAATTTCTGATGAAGCAAAGTGAGGGAAGAAATGGGATCCAGGGTATCAATCCATTAACATGTGCAAGGATTAGGGGAGTTGAGGAAGTTCCTTTTACATAGCCCAGAACTTCTCAGCTAAGTAGTCAGTGAGGTCACTGTTAAGTAGAGGAAAGGTTGAGAAGGTTTGGCATGATCTCTGTGAAAAGATTGAAAGATAATTGGTGATTAGATAACATAAATTTATGGTGGGCCCATTCAGCATGATTATCTGCAGATCAGAAATAGGAGTATAAAAGTCTTTGCTTGTGTTTTTCTCTCAAAAATTTTTTCAAACTTTTAACAATTTTGAATTTAAACAGAAAAAAGAATTTGAATTTGAGTTTCAATATGAATTTCCATTTCATACAGCTTGCTTTTTTTTTTTAAGTGTATTGGTGTGGGGAGGGGGATGGACTGGAAGAACCAAGAGTAGACCCAGGAACTTTATTATCTCCTTGCCATGGCGTCCAACAGCACCAGAGCAGACGGGGGCTTCTACTAGTTGAGTGCAAAACCACACTTGCTTGCTTACTGTCTTTGTGAAAGCCACTGCCACCCAGTTATCCAACATTATATTGGATTGTTTTGCTTAGGAGCGTTAGGTAAAAAGAGTGAGGATAATACCAGAGTATTATTAACTGTTCCCTCCCCCACATTTGTTTTGTCGTTTATAGAGTTTCTAGATATGTCTGTAGTAATCTCTGCGTGTTCAAAAGCCCTCTTGTGCTTAGAATGAGTTTTATTTGACACTCCGCGTCTGTATGATTTTCTTCTCATGTACACCAAGCTGCTTGGGAGAATGACAAGTTTTATACCCTTCTTCCTTCTTTTTACCTTCTGTTCTCTTTTCTCTCTTCAGACCCTCAGAACAGAGTTGAGGACATTGAGGTTCTGAAAGGACACGTGTTCATTTCTCTCTCTTAGACTGTTAGTACATCGTCATGTAGCCCCTTCCAGTTGCTCCTCTAGACTCTTATGTTTGTATTTCAGAGTTTCTACTCAACTCTGATATTTTCGTCAAAAATACTTGAAAACCCTCTGTTCTATATTAATGATCCATTCCTTGCCTTAGAGATTAAATTCTTCTTGGTTGCAGCACTATCTTTTCCTTCTGAAATATCACATTCCAAGATCTCTCATATATAGTAGAAGCTGCCAGGTCTTTAAGTGATCCTGACTACCTCCTTAGTACTTGATTGAATAGCATCTTTTTAGATTCTCATAGTATTTTTTTCTTTGATGTGAGAGCTCAGTATTTTGGCTTTGACATTCTGGGACTTTCTTTTGGAGTTCCTTTCAAGAATTTATAGGTTAATTCTTTCTGTTATCATTTTGCCCCTCTGGTTTGAATAGATCTGGGCAGTTTTCAAGAAATAGCATATATTAGCCCATATTTGCTTTTGTTTTTTTATTAACAAATTTTTCCAGGAATGCAGTGGTTCTTAAATTACCATTTCTTCATCTGGTCTGTGTCTGCTATATTGCTACTTGCTAGTCACCACCCTGGGCCTTTCTTAGGGAACCCTCTTCTCTTGCTTTATGCAGTCACAAAAGCACCCTGCAAGTTATGCCTGACCTATTTCTGGTGAGGCAGGCACTGGCTTTGCTGGAAGAACCTCCTTACGTATTGCCAGAGGGTCTCCGTCTGACTTAGGCAGTTCTGGATTGGAAGAAGCTTTATGTCTGTGGTTAACAATGGAATGTTTCCTGTTTAAAGTGCTATGTGCACAAATGTTTCATACGTGTTTTTAACAGTATAGTATTATAGGATTCAGTTAAGAGAATTTCAACATAAAGTACTAGATCTATAGCCAGCGAGGCACTACTTGGTTATATGTGCTGAGGTTCTTGCCTTATCACTTAATTACAAATGAATGAGTATATTTAGAGAATATAGAATACATTTATAGAGGATTTCTTATCTATTTAGGTTAGTAGATGAGGAGGAATACTCTAAATATAGTTTACTTAGATTTTAGACAGGAAGTCCACGCTTGGTCCTGTGCTTCTTAACATGTTTATCAATGACTTAGGTAAAGGCTTATCAAATTTTAGCTGAGAGGGATAGTTAACGGAGTCAGAATCCGCCAGGATCTTGACAGGCTAGAGCATTGGGCTGAAACGAATAAGATAGAATTCCATAGAAATAGGTACTGTCTCATACTTCACTATGGGGGAAAAGAAGCAACTTTATAATTATAATATAGGGGAGGCTCTGATTAATATCAGTTCTGAAGAAAATTGGGATTTTATAGCGCACTACAATACAAACTCAGTAAGAGTCAGCAACTTGATGTCACAGCCCAAACAGTTAATGCAATTTTGGGCTCCATTAAGAGGGGCCTAACTTCCTAGAATTAGGAAGGCAATAGTCTCACTGTATTCTGTCCTTGTCAGACCTCTTTTGGTATTGTGTTCATTTCTGGGCACTGTCGTTTTTAAATTGACGAATCCTAGGGTCCAAAATGGGGCATCCATGATGGTTAAGGACCTTCAGTCAATCACATGAAGAACAGCTATTTGAAGGGAGGTCTTGTGGAGTAGGCATTAATTTTATTCTCATTGGCTCCAAAGGGCTCAACCAGGAGCAATGGATGGAAGTTGCAGAGACACAAATTTAGATTTGAAGTCTAGAAAAACTCCCTAACAGAGCTGTCCAAAAGCTATCTCAAGGTGGAATACGCATGACATCTTCAGGCAAAGGCTGGGCAATCACCTGTCACGTATATTACAAGAGTAGGAATTCTTTTTGTGTATAGGCTGGATTAGGTAGCTAATAAGAGACTCCTTTCAACTCTACAGTTCTGTAATTAGGTGAAATTTGATCCTTTTACAACACAAGATCCCAGATATATATAGTATGGTCCTGGTAAAGTCTGGCATCCTTATACAACTGTGGAAATATTATAAATACTTTGAGTTCAGATTGCTTGACTTGACATTAACTTCCCATACCTTGTGTGTGTTTTCTTTGTTTCTTTGTTTTTAAATAATTTTTTTCTTGATAACTCTTGTTGTGATGTCGCCTACGTTTCCTGCCGTATCATTGCTTATACCCCACCACCACCAGAGGAGTGTCTCTATCTTCCTCATTAGATTGTTAGCTTTTCAAGAGCAGGGACTATCTTGCTTTTCTGTTCATATCCCTAATAGCACAGTTCTCTATACATAGTATGCTCTAAATAAATGCTTTTGTATTCGTTCATAAGAAAATTTAAGGATCTGACATTATATACAGTATTCCACACTCATGGCACTCCACCTTTTTACAGAAGTGGTTTGAGACGTCATATTTCCTTTGGGACCAAGCTTGGTCATCCTAATTTGGTAGCATTCATTTACATTTTCTTGTTGTTCTTTCCATTATTCTTTTCTTGTCGTTGTATATTTTTCCCTAGTTTTTCTTGTTTTACTTTTCTCCAGTTCATACAAATCTTTCACATGCTTCCCTGTATGTGTCATGTTCACTACTTAGAACATTCATGAATTTGCCATTCCTTAATTGGCAGACAGTGCCAGCAAAGGTTGCTGTTATAAATACTTGGGTGTATGGGCCCTTTCTTTTTCATTGTACTCCTTTGAGAGGTCAAAGTGGAATCTCTAGGTCCAGAGGGTATGGATGTTTTAGCCACTCTCTTTGCATGATTTTAAATAATTTACCAGAATAGCTGGACTAATTCACAGCTCCACCAACAATGCACTTTTGTTCCTACAATCTCTCTAACATTGATTATTGCTATCTTTTGTTGTCTTTTCCTGTTTGCTGGGTGTGCAGTAAAACTTAAGGATTGACTTTTCAAATGTTTGCTAAATATTATGGAAAACTTCTCTCTGAAAATAGTGCTAAAATTGTGTTACATGCTTGTTGGAGATATTTTACATGAAAATAATAAAATGATTTCTCATTTTTTTTTCTTCCCAGTTGCTGAACTTGAAGTAAAAACCAGGGAAAAATTAGAAGCTGCCAAGAAAAAAACAAGCTTTGAAATTGCTGAACTTAAAGAGAGGTTAAAAGCAAGTCGTGAAACTATCAATTGTTTAAAAAATGAAATCAGGAAACTTGAAGAAGACGATCAGACTAAAGAGATATAAAAAAAATCTCAGGAGGATTGAGTAGGGAAGCAACTGAAAACAAAATGGATTTTGTGAAATGGAGTAAGTGCTATTATGTTTCTTAAAGGAACACCGGGCATAGTTGTCTGTCTTAGGCTTCTTAGCAAAGACTCCAAGGATTTGTACCTCTTAAACAATTTGAATGTATAATCTGCATATGTAATCATAAAATGCGTTGTACACGCATTTTGCTAATCCGTTGAGGGTATTTCTATGACTTCAAGCACAACCTCTAGTTTATTGTTGTTGTTTTTAATTGCATTGTGTATAAAGCTTGGTAACTTTCGTGAGAAATTTTCGCTGTAAGGTACAGCTTTTGCACAAATTTTTTATTTTTTCAGAATGTAGAATTAGGGTTTAAAAAAATGGACTTGCCCATATAACTGCTTCCAGTAGGCTCAAGCTTCTTTTGTATGTGCTATGGAAAGGTCACCACAGAAATGAACCTTTCCTTACCTGCAGTGATCCCTCCACATGAAGCCTATGCGGACTTAGAACACTGAAAACCACGGAACCACATTGGCTACCCATGGATCAGTAATGGACATGAAGGGGCTTTTTGAAGTACAAAGGACATTGCAAATGTAAACTGTACAGCTCCAAGGACACCTGGGAAAATGTTCATTCCCAGTGGACATTGTTGAATGTTTATTTTTTCACCTTCTAGGTTTTGAAAAGGGAGTCTTTGTATTCTGTCTCACGGTTTAAGACAATGCAGCAAGGCAAGAGTCTCTTCAGGGAATTGTCACTGTGCTGGTTTCCATTTAGGAAATAAGGACTACACTTGTGATTTCATTGGTATTGGGAACTCTTGGTTAGGAAATTTTTGCCAATGCAGGTAGGCATCCTCTCTTCAGTTAATAGTCTGAGAGTTGCCTAGAGCACTGAGAGGTTGAGTGACTTGCCCAGGGTCACAGCCAGTGCATGTCAGAGATGGGACTTGAACTTGAGCCTTACTGGCTCTGAGTCCAGCTCTAATCACTAGGCCACAGTGCTTCTCATTTATTTAGGCATAATCTTGGGAAGCTGAAGAACATATTTCCGTGTTTAAATATAGTTTGTAAATAAATATTTGATGATGAAATAAATCTTGATGGATTAATTTAAAATTGTGAATGATTATTTTACTAAATATACCACTATAAGTGATTACCCAAAGTTTTTGTAATGTCATGGCTTAGAATGGGAGTTTATAGGTCTGGGATAAACCTCAGATTAACTAGGTCATCCCCTCCATTTTTGCAAATGAAAAAAAAACAGACCTAGAGAAGGCATGAGTCAAGCAAATGCCATATGAGTAATAGAACTAAGACTCGACCCCCTTTTTTATAGTAGCCAGTGAAAAGCAACAAAATGTCATGTCCCAATTCAAATGAAATAGTGAATGTGTACTTGCTAGGTTCATGAGGCTTCTTACCAATCCATTAGGCACTATTGAGCACTTACTGCCAGGTGCCAGGCATGATGCCCAGGCACAAGAGATAGAAAGGAAGAAAAGGAAACCTTTCCTGCTGTCAGAAATCTTATATTCCACCGTGGAAAGCAACATGTTCTTCAGTTGTGTCCAACTCTTCATGACCCTGCTTTGGGTTTTCTTGGCAAAGATACTGGTTTGCCATTGCCTTCTCCAGCTCATTTTACAGATGAGGAAACTGAGACAAAAAGTTAAGTGGCTTGTCCAGGATCATGCAGCTAATAAGTGTCTGGGGCCAAATTTGAAGTCAGGAAGATGGGTCTTCCTGACTCCAGGCCTGGCGCTCTCTCCACTATGCCACCTAGTTGCTCTCGTATGTTGTCTACCTAATCATTTCCATTGATCAACCTCCCTCCTTCTATATTGCCACTGCCCCAAGGCAACATGTGCACAAGTATATACAAAATACTAAATACAAGGCAAACTTTGAGAGGAAAGGTCACCAAAAAGCTGGTCAGAAGAAGGACTTTCATATAGTAGTGCTTGAGCTAAATTGTGAGGGGCAAAGGGGAAGACAAGATTCTAGGCATGGAGGGCAGGCACTGTCAGGGACCCCAAAAGGGAGATAGAGTGTTATATAAGGAATCAAAAGAGGTCCAGCAGAAGGGGAGTGATATATAACAAGACTGGAAAGTAGGTTGGAGCCAGGTTGTCAAGAGCTTTGAAAGCCAAAAAAGGCTTACTATTTCCTACTGTGGCAGATTCACTAAATACTGAGTAGCAGAGTGATACAGTCAGACCTTTTTTAAATAAAATTACTTTGGTAGCTATTTAAGATTTTAGGGTGGGAGAGATGAGGAAAAGATATCAATGGGAAGGCTATTGGAGTAGTGTCAGCCTCTCTTGAGTGAATGTAGAAAGGTACGTTCAGCATTCTGTTCCGTGCATGCACAGTATAACATGAAATGAAAGCTTAGTAGATTCAAGTTTTCTAAACTACAGACCTCTGTCTTAATTCTCATCTTCTAAGTGTTCATTTAGTGACTCATACATAAATGCTTCTTACACCTTCAGGGGTTAAGTAAGTGTACTAACTTTTTAGATTGTATTACATACAAACAACCAGGTGCCATGAGAACAAAACAGATTAAACTCTTGCTAGCTTATTTTTAATAATTAGATTATGAAAGTATTAACTCCTATGTAAGCAGATATTTAAATATGTAGTTCAACTAAGATTTCCCCTTAAGTCACAGGATATTTAAAAAGGGAAATAGTCTTTTAAAAATGTCCTTGTAAGTAAGCATTTTGTCATTTTGATTCAAGTCATGATGGGAAAGTATATGACAGTGGAAGTAAAGTATGACCCACTGAGTGTTGTACTAAAAACTGGTCAGATGCAAATGTTTTTTCCCTGACACTGTTAGTATGACTTGGTAGCATTCAGTGACAGAAGTCTTTGAAGGACTTTGAGGGACATTACCCTTTCACAGTCAAATATACAGTCCTTTATTGAGGAAAGGGCCACTGTTTTAGGCCTGTGTTCTGCCTGGAAAGAAAAGGACAAATCCCGGAGTCCCACTGAGGAGTTTCAGAGTACTGGCTGCAGAACAGCAGTGAAAGTATCTCACTCATTTTCTATTTTTTTAATTCAATTTTATTTTTCAGTTCTGAATTATCTTGCTTCTCCTCTCTCAATCCCCTATCCATTGAAAGTAAGAAAAACTAAACCCATTACAAATATGTGGTCATGCAATTAGCCATGTGCCCCACCCTGATTTTGTTTGTTTAAGAAAAGAATGCTTAAATTTGCACGTGAGTCCAGCAGCTCTCTCTGGAGGACAGCATATTTCATCATGAGTCCTTTGGAACTGTGCTTGGTCCTTACGTTGATCAGAAATTGCTGAGTCTTCCACAGTTGATTACTTTTACAATATTGCCATTAGCATCTAGATCAATCAGTTCATATAGGTCTTCCCAGGTTTTTCTGAAATCAACCCCTTCATCCATCCTTCATTATTTCTCACAGCACAATGTATTCCAACATATTCATATGCCATAACTTGTTTAGCCATTCCCCAAGTGATGAGCATCCCCTCGGTTTCCAGTTCTAAACCACTACAAAAAGAGCTGTCTCTCATTTTCCACTTTGCCAACCAAATATTCTGTTGAATCTGAGACCCCAGTGTTGGTCTAATCAAGCCATCCCCTTCCAAGGACCTCTGCTGAAAGTTTTTTGTTGTTGTTGTTGTTTTTGGAGGAGAAAGGCAGGGCAATTGAGGTTAAGTGACTTTGCCAAGGTCACATGGCTAGTTTTGTGTTACGTGTCTGAGGCCAGATTTGAACTCAGGTCCTCCTGACTCCAGGGCCGATGCTCCATTCACTATGCCACCTAGCTGCCCCTCCCAACATCCTATTGATGCACTGTGCCACCAGCACTGAGGATGGGTTGCTCTTTACAGTTAAAGGGAAGGAAGAGAAGGGGCAGAGGGCTTCAGAGGGGGAAAATAATGAGTTCTGTTTTGGACAGTGAGCTCAAGAAGATGTCTGAAAGACAGTGGGAGAAGTGAGGTTAGAGGTCAACAGAAAGAGTGGGGCAAGAAAGGTGGATTCGAGAATTATCTGCATGGAAATGGTAATAAAAAATCCATGGAAGCTGATGAGAGATCTCTGAGTGAAGGATAGAAGAGGCAGCAGAGACACCCTTGAGTGACACCCACCGAAGGCATGGTCTGAATGAGGATCCCGAAAAGGAGACTGAAAAGGAGCAATCAGGAAGAAGCAGGGAGTGAAAGTGACTTTCCCCTGATCTGCTGACTAGATGTGTTCGGTCTCACCTTTCTAAAAGACCGTGGCTTAACTTCTGGGCTCTAAGAAAAGTGGCAAAGGCCACACTTGAGGAAAGAGCATCTACTTCAATTGAGAGGACTCCATAGGGTGGCCAGCAGGTGGCAGCAAAGAACAGCCCAGGAATGAAGGCAGCTCGCGTAGCAGAGGCGGGACCAAGAGAAGACCCAGAGAGAGCCTCTTGATGAAATGTAACTAGCCTGGCCCCGAGAGAGTGGGCTAGCGCAAGTCATTTCATATTAAATTTACTTATAATTTCTCTGTGTCCTAGCACATGGTATATTTTTGATAAAGTACTGAAAAAAATGAATATTCTTTTTAATTCAGAAGATATCATAAGTCAGATCTACTTTCTCCAGAAGTTTGGTGGGGTTTTTTTTATATTATTTGTCTTTCTGGATAGATTGTTCTAGCACTGAAGAAAAGAACAGTAAAATCTCCTTAATATTATATTACCTACTATCTTTTTTTTTTTTATGGTTCACTTAATTTAACTACAAAACAGAGTGCTGACTTTTAACTAGATGTCAATAAGACAATAAGCAATAAGCCTATGCAGGTATCAGTGTGAGATTTTTTCAACCTAGATAGCAAATGGAGTTTTAGCCTACAGTAATAGTCCACTTGCTTTTATATTCAAATGATTAAGCCTGTGTTTTAGGACGTTAAAAAAGAAGGGTTAGGTTTCTCATTTATGAACTATTGTGTTTCATATGGTGCTTGTTAGCTTAAAGAGGCACCTGATTTAGTTTTTTAAGGTTTTTTTTTTTAATATCAGACTACAGAATAACGTGATAAGTTCTAAACATTCTTTGGAGTTCCAAAAATCATAGTAAAAACAGTAGCTATAAACGTTTACCTTCACAAACCTGGTTTATAGGAAAAGTGAAGTATACTCACAGTACAGTGCTAGTAATGAACACAACTAAAAACACGTGAGCACAACTTTAGCTTTGCCGGTTCACAAGTCAGACTCCTCGAGGTGTCTTTCAGCTGATTCCTGCTGGGTAGAGCTTCTATACTGGGCTTGCTGCTCACAAGAGCTCAGCATTTCTAGGACAGGTCACTCTGTTGAGCTCCTTGGATTTACTTCTCACTGGACAACTGTTATCTCTCGCCAACTTCAGGCTCAGCTACATCTCTTAACTAGTCCATCCCTGAAAGATAAGCAAGTATCAGAAACAATTTAACTCAATAACCTGGTGTTTGATCAATTCAGGAACTAATTTGACAAAACTATTGGTTGCTAGACCAACATTTTATCATTATATGCCATAAGTTCAAAAAGGATGTGTGACTTTCATATAACTGGTCATCACATAAAAAGAATTAGGAGAGAGCAGGATTGGATGCCCTTGACAACTATGTCTTGGAAGAAAATTTTAAACCAAGCAGAGAATAGAGGATGCCAGATAGATAAGAGAGCACTTCAATTACTTTAAATTGAAATGTTTTCCCATGAACACAATCAATGCAGCAAAGATAAGGGAAATCATCAACCGGGCTAACATCTTTGCATCAGCAAATATTTCTGATAGTGAAATACAGGGAATTAACAGAAATACATAATGATGACAGCCATTCCCTAGTAGACAGTTGGTCAAAGAATATAAACAGGCAGTTCTAAAATCAAGAAATCCAAGCTATTAACAGTCATATTAAAAAAGAAAAAGCACCAAATCACTAAGAATTAGAGAAATTCAAATTAAAACAACTCTGAGGTTCTACTTCACACTTCTCACCTTGACAAAGATGACCAAAAAAATTGCAATTGTAAAGAAACTTCAAGAGGTTGGGCACATTAATATACTTATTGGTGGAGCTGTTAAGTAGTCTGAACTTTCTGGAAAACCAAATTGACTCTAGGGTTCCAAAGTGAATTATACCCAAGAAAGTCATTAAATTGTGCATACTCTGACTTTGTAATACCAGTCCTATGCCTATACTCCCAAAAAAGTCAAAGAAAGAGAAGGACCCATGTGTACAAAATATTTATTGCAACTCTTTTTTTGTTATATCAAAAAACTAGAAACAAAGGGGAGACCCATCAACTAGGAAATGGCCAAACAAGCTATGGTATATTGTGTAATTATGGAATATAATTACTCTCTAAGAATTTATGAAAGAGATGGTTTCAGAGAAACCTGGAAAGATTTGTATGAACTGTTGCAAGTGAGAATAAGAACCACTTTGTAAACATTACTATCTTTAAGTCTTAAGAACTCTGGTCAATGCAATGACCAGTCACCTCCCCAGAGGAGTAATGAAGTCTGCTACTTACCTCCTAACAGAGAGCTAGCTGGAAGTCATAATGAGATATACATTTTTTTTAACATAGCCAATATGTGGATTTGTTTTGTTTAACTATGTATATTTGTTACAAGGGCTTTATTTTTCTTTCCCCTGTCCCTAATTGGGGTTGGGGAGGTGGGAAGGAATCTAGTGATGGTGTCACCAAAACATAAGAAAGTTAAGAAAGAAGAGTTATTCACCGGCTGTGGAGTCAGGAGGATCTGAGTTCAAATCCAGCCTCAGACACTTAACACAAAAACTGGCCATGTGACCTTGGGCAAGTCACTTAACCCTAAATGCCCTCCAAAAAAAAAGAAAAAGAAAAAGAAAGAAGAGTTATTGAAATATTTTAAAATACAGATAATATAAGGAAGTTGATAAGCAGAATTGCTTTATCAGTCACTAAGTAAACACTTATTAAACACCTACTATGTGCCAATCACTGTTCTAAGAGCTGGGGATACAAAGGAAGGCAGAAGTCAGTTTCTACCCTAAAGGAACCCCCAGTCTAATAGGGTATACAACATGCAAACAACTATGGAAAAACAATTTATATACAAAATAAGTTGGAAATAATCAACAGAGGGAAAGCACTAGAATTAAGAAGGATAGGGAAAGATTTCCATTAGATATTTTAGCTGGGACTTGATGGAAATAACATGTGGAATTTATTATATAACTTTTATAAAAGGACAAGCTGCAAGTAATAGTTTCATAGTTTCATATATGATCTTCATTTTCTGTTCTATTTTGTACATGGAAAATTTGGTTTTTTGGCACTCTTGAAATTTACAATAAAATAAAATTTTGATATATATATATATATATATTTTTTTAATTGCCCCATACTATTTCTCTCTAATTCTTAGTCAACAATAGGAAAGTGAATAAGTGAAGGAAAAAAATGTTTCCCCATCTAACATTCAAATACCTAGTTTATACTTACCTGCCTGCACTTACTACCTCTTTCTGCAAGTAGGAAAAAGTTGAGTGAGCTATTTGGTTCTAACAGAATTTGAGTGCCTCTTAATGGCTCATTGATTGAGATCTGTAATCTCATTAATTCAGGAGTTCTTTCCAGTAGTGCAGATTGCAGTCTATCCTGGGAGACTCTTGTCCAAGTTATCCTAAACATTCAGTCTTACCCAGTGGAGGAAGAAAAGCATTTCCTTGCATTCTCCCAGCATCATGAGTGCTCTGGTTGTCCAGCTATCAGCCCATTTGCTCTCTTCCTTTCACACGATTCCTTGATGGCATCCCATCACTCCGGATGTTCTTTCTTTCCTTCTTTTTGAGTTCCTTCTTGCTTATGCTGTGTAACCTGCTTGCACCCACTATGTGCTCCTCAGTGGTCCTCTGTGTGATACTTATCCTGAGCTCCTTAGAGGCAGTGGTGTTCCATGTCTCACTGCCATGCAGTAGGACCAGTAAAACTTAGTATTCAAATCACTTAATCACTATCTACCTAAGTTTCCTCATCTGCAAAACTTCCTAAGGTTGTTGTGAAGAGAAACCTGAGATAATATTTGTAAAGTACTTTGCAAAACTTTAAGCGCTATAAAAATATAAGCTCTTATTGTTGCTGAAAAGATAGACCTTTTGCTGGGCTCAATAAAGGAACTTTGCAATTTCCCCAAAATAATACAACTCACTCTCCTCCTTTTTTTGTCTCTGGGCCTAATTTATTAACTTTCTATGTAGTCTGTCTCAGATATACACAAGCTTTACAGGGTATCCCTCCAAATCCATGATGAAATCTGGTCAAATAGATATTCTTCACCTACTTTGTCTTTTCTGTGTTCATAGATAGGCCTAACTCCTACATAACTGCCTACTGAAGAAAAATTTTAAAACTCACATATAGGTGGTGATTGAGCCTACAAACATTGTACATTTATGATTCCCTTGGTAGAACAGGAAAGAGTGAGTGTCTAGTAACTACAAAGTGGGCAATAGAGTTTAATATTATGAAAACAAGGGCTGAGAATAGGTATCCACAGCAAGGGAATGAATATTGGTGAATATGTGAGTGGAAAGACTGCTTAGAATAGGCACCAAATGGGTGGGGGGGGGCATTTGTGGGGAGTGGTAAAAGGGAAAGGTAGACCAAGAAGGATGGTTACATTTAGAAACGGTGTATGGAATAGAATAGGGTGAACATTAGGGAAAGCTCTCCTTAAACTTTGCCAGTTACTGTAGAAAGATGATATCTTTTGCTTTCAAAGTACCCTAAAGATGAAGAACCACCTTTTTGGAAGGTCAGTTTACATCTGTTTTCTATTTGTCACTTTCTGTCAGCACTTCTGTTGGGCTCAACTATTATGCCAACCTTAAAAACAAATAGGCAGCTGGATACCAGGGCTCACACCTCCTGAGTGCTCCTAGCACCATTGTCTATAACAATTTATTTCCCCCATTTCATGTTAAAAGTCTTTTTAATATTTTTTTAAGTTTTGAGTTCCAAATTCTACCCCTCTTCCTGCGCTGAGATGGTAAGCAATTTGATATAGTTAAAAAATTTGATATAGTTAAAAACATTGCTTTTATGTCCCTAGCACTCTCCTGCTTCTCCCATTTCTCTCCCCCCTCAAAAAAAAAGAATCTTCCCTTATAACAAAGTATAGTCAAGAAAAACAAATAATGTATGCCTCATTTTATAGCCATAGTCGATCACCTATCTGCTGAAAGATGGAAAGTATACTTCAATTTCAGTCCTCTGAAATCATGACTATCTACTGCATTGATCGGTCTTGAAGTATTTCATCATTGCTGTCCTTTACATTATTGTCATCATCATGTAAATTGTTCTCCTGATTCCAATTACTTTGTTCTACATTAGTTCATAAAACCCTTTCTTAAATTTCTCCAAATGTCCCACATTTGTCATTTCTTATAATGCAGTAATACCCTCTACATTTGTACACGACAATTTGTTCAGTTACTCTCCAGTCAGCATCGACTTTCCTTCCGGTTTGTTTCTACTGTAATGTGTTTTCAGGACTGCCTTATCATTCTGCATTTATGTTGTGTGCTGATTAGATTTGTTGTTAAGCAAATAATGAAATCCAAATTAAATTTGCCTCAATTTCCTCATCTGTAAAATGAGCTGGAGAAGGAAATCGCAAGTCTCTCTAGTACCTTTGCTAAGAAAACCCCAAAAGTGGTCACAAAGAATTGGAAATGGGGGTGGCTAGGTGGCACAGTGAATAGAACACCAGCCCTGGAGTCAGGAGGACCTGAATTCAAATCATCTTTCCAGATTTCAAATGTATCCCATGAGAGGGAATGAATATCTATATTCAACTAAAGCTGGTCAAGAGAATAATTGTCTGGTCCCACAGAAAAACACAAATCAATAATTTCTGCAGGTAATCACTGACCTAATTATGGTCATCATAGCTACAGAAACTGCAAATAGTAGAGAGCAAGGAAGGTGAAATAAATCTATTTTCAGCCTTTGTGTATCTGCCTCTTTAACTTAATGTCTCTGGTTTAGTTAACATTTCTATAGCACTTACTATGTGCCGGGCATTGTTTGAAGCACTTTTATAGTTATTACCTCATTTGATGCCCACAACAATCCTGGGAGGGAAGTGCTATGATTGCCCCTATTTTACAGGTGAGGAAACTGAGGCAGACAGAAGTGACTTACCCAAGGTTACCCAATGTGAGGTCAGATTTGACCTTGCAGCTTCCTGACTGCAGACCCTGTGGTGCCCCCTCCACAGCGCCCCTAGGTGACTGACATTCTGGAGCAGTCTGCTGGCTCTTAATGGCAGAATGGTTTGGTGGAAGGTATCCTAGACTCTTCATGGCGCTGAAAAATCAACTTCATCAAGCTGGAATGAGGAAAGAGCTTTGCTAATTGTGTTTCTCCCACAGGGTCTAGTATAGTGCCCCACATAAAGACATTCCATATGTTTGCTGAACTGAACTGAACTGGGTAAGATTATAGAATAATCTATAACTGTGAGCAGTGAGGAGGAGGAGGAGGATGACAGCTGTCCACTAACTTTTAGCTTTTGATGATAATGATCATTAATTTTAATAATTTATTAAATAATTAATTTTGGTGATAATTTTGATGATTAAGCTTTTATTTGGGGATAGATAGATAGATAGATAGATAGATAGATAGATAATGGCAGCCATGCTGGTAATCAAGGCAAATCTGAGTAGTAAAGGTTAAAGGATTTGTAGTCCAAAGACACGGGTTCAGTTCTCAGTTCCACTTACTAGCTGTGTGACCTTGGGCAATTAATTTTCACTCCTCTTGGCTTCATTTTTCTTGTCTATAAAGAGAAGGCATTGGATCCATGGCACAATGAATAGAGAGTTGTGCCATGTAATGGAGAAGACCCAAATTCAAATCCTGCCCCAGATATGTATTAACTGTTGAGCAAGTCCACTGTGCCTCAGCTTTCAGATCTATAAAATGGGGGAATTGGAATCAGTAGCCCCCAAGATTCTTTTTAGCTCCAAATCCATCATCCCTATGACTAGGGAGCTGTTGAGTTCCCTTCTGACTCTAAATCTGAATTTGTAGATATAAACACAAAAGTGAAAACAGTCCTGTCCTCAAGGACCTTATATTATAATAGGGATAGACAACAACCACAGGATACTGGTAACCAGGGAGGACTATTGTGCTTTTGAAAAGCTAGAGGGATCTCGAGTGGAGCTGTAGGCGGGTAGACTGACACGCCCTTTCTAGAAGCAATGGCAGAACTGATCTGATGATGGTTCCAGGACTGAAAAGGGGATAGGGTGATGGGGATAGTGGCTGCTGACCAGATAGCCAAAGAGAAAAGTGAAGTATGTCTGGACCTGGACATGAATGATAACTGTTGTTGCCATTGTTCAGTCTTGTCTGACTCTTCATGACCCCATTTGGGGTTTTCTTGCCAGAGATACTATAGTGGTTTGTCATTTCCTTCTCTGGCTAATTTTGCAGGTGAGAAAACTGAGGTAAACAGGATTAATTGGCTCACCCAGGATCCTACAGCTAGTAAGTGTCTGAGGCCAGATTTGAACTCCAGAAGATGTCTTCCTGATTCCAAGCCTACAACTCTATCCACTGCACCACCCAGCTGCCCCTGAATGACAAATGAGGCAGCCCTTAATTAAAACATCAGGGTCTCAGAACAGGGGTTCCAGGAATTAAAGGGTTAAGTCCTCAGGGGACCTGGATTTTGAATCTAGAGATGTGGTGGCTCACAATGAGAGGAGATGGACAAAGAAAGAAGTGAATAAAAGACTAATATTATTTAGGTAAGATGTGAAAAAGTTCTGTTATAAATCACAGATCTTGTGCTGGAAGGGACCTCAGAAGCCATCTAGTCCAACTCCCTCAGAAGCCATCTAGCCCGACTCCAGATGAGGAACCTGAGGCCCAGGGAGGTTATAACTTGTCCAGGGTCAGAGAAACAGTAAGCATTTTTTTGTTTTTGTTTTTGACAGTGAACATTTAAAAAGAAAATTAAAAAGAAGTCACACACACACCGAATCACACAGAATGTCTCCTCCTTTTGTCTCTAGAATTATCTGTATGCTCCATTTGCCATTTTTGTGATTTAACCTTAATAAAAATTAAGGAACTTCGAGTTTTATTGATAATTATTCCCACACTGTTTTTCCCATCAGAGATAGGCTGATTTCCCTGGCTGTTATTTGTTGAGTTTTCTGTTAGAAGAGCAGCCAAACTGTTATTATAGAAATATCCCCAATTGAAATCAGCGGGGCTTAGTTTGATGTTGGCATCTGTGCTGCTCGCCTCCCTGGGAAAGCTTGACTTCATATTTTTACAATAGCAGAGGCAATAAAACCCTTTGAAGCCAGATGTCCTTACAAAAACAGCACTGATGGGGAATGCTTTTCACCACAAAGGAGGAGACTTTAGTTAATATGATCAAATGAAATAGGCCACATTGAGAGTTCTGGGTTTTTTGGAGCTCACTCAAGAAAAGCTAGGGATCCTAGTGAAGGAATCCAAGGTCATCCTTCTGCAAAGTCAGAGGAGTCCAGTAACTGTCTTCTGTTGAGAAGATCAGTCTAGTAATGACTTCAGCCTTGGCAGGTGATGATGCCGTTAAAGTCATGTCCAGAGGCAAAGAGGGCTTCCAAAATATTAGCACTAGTTTTTTTGGAATAGAGGTGCTGTAGATGCAATATGTGTGGAGAAATTTTTTCTGTGTTTCTTTGAGTTATCTAAGGTCTTACTTGCCAAATCTCCATCCAAGTGAAATAGTTATCTGTAATAAATAACTGTGTTTTTATAACAGCAGCAGTGTTTTTTCTTGAATTTGGAGTTAGATTGCTTTAAAAGCTCACTTTACATTTGTTCCTGGGTGCTGGCCACTGCTGGGTAATACAGTCTGCTCTGTTCTCTATGCTAATAAGACAGATAAATTGAACTCTGAGATAATCTAAATCTCATTTGAGCCAATAGTTGTAACCTCAGCCATCTACCACCACTAAAACTTCTAAAGCAGGGGTGGGGAATTTCTGGCCTCAAGGCCACATGTGGCCCTCTAGGTCCTCAAGTGTTGCCCTTTCATTCCAAACAGAATGTGAAGTTTGGATTCAGTCAAAGGGCCGCAGGTTCCCCACCTCTGTTCTAAAGAATAACGACTGTGTCTTTTATTTCACCAGTATAAAAAACTCTCAGGTAAGGAAACTCCTTCTATCAGCACCTTTTCTGAAGCCTCTAGTCTCAGAAAGTTGCCTAGGGAGTTGAGAAGTTAAGTGACTTACCCAGGATCACTGGTCAGTATGTATTAAATGTAGGATTTGAACTCAGATCTTTTATTAGATAATGAACCCCTTGAGGGCAGGGACTGTTCCATTCACTGTGCCACCTGGTTGCCCCAGTTATCTTTTTTAACACAGTGATCTGTTACAGATATTATTTGACTTGGATGGATAGCTGACAAATAAAATTTGGGATAGCTCAAGAAACTCATCAGAAAAGCATGTAGGAACAAGAGAAAAGTTTTACAGATAGGGGGAGCAGGAAAGACATCATGAAGAAGATGGTATTTTGATATACCAAGTTTCTCAGAGAGAAGAGGAAGAGGAAAGTATTTTAGACAGAGGAAAGTATTGATCAAAAAAAAAAAGTCAGATTCCAATTGACCAAATGTATGGCAATAGTGAAATATAAAGCTAGAGAGGTAGATTGAGGCCAATACCAGAAAGGCTTTTAACGCCAGGAGGAGGGACCTGGACTTCCTTAGTTAGCCAATAGGGAACTATTGAATGTTTTAGAGTGGTAGAGTGCATCTAGAAGATTAATCTGATGGTGTTAGATAAGATGGGTGGGGAGGAGGAGACTCCAGAGTAGGGAAATGAATGGGGAAACTAGTCTAGGTGTGATGTTAGATAATAACTGCAGTGGCTATGGGGATGGAAGGAAGGGACCAATGAAAGAGGCACAGAGAAAAACCAGAGTCATAGACTCAAAGGTGGAAGTGACCTTAGACGTCTTTGAGTTCAACTTTTTCATTTTACAGATGAGGAAACATAGGCCTGGTTGTATCAATGATAGTTTAATAGCTGCTGGTGGTGCAGTGAATAAAAATGATGTCAAGAAGACTCTTCTTGCTGAGTTCAAATCTGGCCCCATAAACCTTACTAGCTGTGTGTCCCTGGGCAAGTCATTTAATCCTGTTTGCCTCAGTTTCCCCATCTGTAAAATGAACTAGAGAAGGAAATAGCAAACCACTCCAAGATCTTTGCCAAGAAAACCCCAAATGGGATCACAAAGGGTCAAATGCTAATTAAAAAAAACAACAACAAAAGCATTTATATAGTACTTTAAGGTTTGCAAGGTACTCTACAAATATTATCTTATTTTGTCCTCACAACAATCCTGTGAAATAGATGCTATTATAATCTCTATTTTACAGATAAGGAAACTGAGGCTGTTAGAGATTAAGTGACTTGTCCAGGGTCACACAGCTAGTAAGTGTCTGTGGTTGGACTTGAACTGGAGTTCTCCTGACTCTAAGGCCAATATTCTACCCACTGCACCACCTAACTATCCCCTGAGGCTAGATTTGAATCCCAAGTCCAGATTGGATTCCAAGTCAAGAACTCTAGCTATTATGTCACTAGATGCCTTAACAAAGTAGAAAGCAGAGATTATGCCTAGACTTCAGACCTACATAACTGGAAGATTCATGATACCATAACAGGAATACAGAAATCAAGATGAGAATCTATTTTTTTCTTGGTGGGTTCAGGTAGTAGGGAAGACTGCAAATGATATCAGTATTAAACATATTGAGTTGTTATTCTAGATATATCCAAGTGGAAATGTTAAGCAGGAGTTGGAAACATAACAGGAATTTGGAAAAGAGTTTAGAACTGGAGCCACAGATTTGGATGTCATCAACACAGATGTTGGTATAGCAGGTTGGGAAATAAATCTCATTGGCTAGGGAGTAGGAAGGATGGGTGAGACCATTTTGCCAAGTGAATACACTAGCATTTCCCCCATACTGAGGTTATGGTCTTCCTCCTCAAATTTTCCTAGAGCATTTTGTCTGCATTTTTTCTTTTGCCCCCATCACACCTGTAGTAGGAACAATATCTGCCATATAAGATTAACATTAACACTGTCCCTGAGACTTAATTGGCTCAGGCCATTGGCATTGATTCCTGGTGGCTTAAGTGTAGAAAGTCATTGTATTAAGAGGCAGCAGGTTTTCTCACAAGCTTCTGACCAGCCTTGATGAATGTCTATTCCTTGCTATGGCTAAGTAAAACTTCTTTTGTTACTGTTAGGTGTTCTACAAGTATTCCATTTTATTCTACTTTCTAAACCAAATTATTGAACTGGCCTGAGTCAGGTCTGGTCTACAACACCCTACCTTGTATTACACTTGTATCATAGATGCAGTAGAGGCATCATGGATTGAATGTTGAAATTGGAATGAGAAAGATCCAGGTCTCAATCTTATCTCAGACACTAGTTGTGTAGTCCTGGGCAATTTGCAGCTTATATGTGCCTCAGGTAACTCCCTTACATTTACCTAAGTCATAAATAACTTGATAGAGAGAGGGCATATTTTTATATGCAAAGCAGATTCTTCTCACCAGTCCCCCCGCCCCTAAACACACAGAAACACTTCAGTACAATATAAGCTCCCGGGGCAGTGAGGTGTCGCAGTGAATAGAGCACCAGCCTTAGAAGCAGGAGGACCGAGTTCAAATGTGATCTCAGACACTTGACACATTTACTAACTGCATGACCTTGGGCAGGTCACTTAACCCCAATTGCCTTGCCTTCCCCCCTCCAAAAAAATAAAAGAATATAAGCTCCTTGAGGGCAAAGAATGATCTCATTATTCATTTGTGAATGGCATTCACATGGTAAATGACTGTGATTATTCATCATTTGTACCTTGCACATAGTAGGTGCTTGATAAATATTTGTTAAATTGCTGCTATATCATGAATGCCCTCCCCTATTCTGCAAATGCAAGCATCCTAAGGTAAACTGAGGAGGGGAAAAAAACGGCAGATAAGATTCCAGTTACAGTGAGGTTGCCTAGTCACAGTGATACTGAATTCCTAGGAGTGTGTTCTTTTATGTATGAGTTTAATATTCTTGGATGGTGCAAAAACCCAACCAGGAAAAGAGAAAGGAGAGTAGATGGTTTTGTGCTTGTCTCTCCTAAGGTTATCTCCCTTGTCTGGCTCTGTGCTGACATGGTGCTCCAAAGTCCAGGCACAGTGAGCGTTAAGCTTAGCCCGTGGGTTCTGGGCAAGAGAAAATGAAAGCTTTCCTATCAAAGCCCATTGAAATTCACCTTCACCTTCATTGAAATTTGCCATCCCTACACCCCTTTCCCAGGCCATTAGCCCCTCTCTGACTTCATTTTCTTCCCTTTCCACTCTTGACCCTATAATTAGCCATTTTGACTCTACACTGCCTCTGCTCTTGAATCCCTTACCCCTTTTTTCTTATCCTCTGTTATCTCTTACCAAACCTGTCCTGAATTACTCCTACCATCTGCCTCCTCTTCTCCTACACAGCTGAACCAAACTGGAAGAAATGATACAGCAATGCTGCTTGAATATGCTATAAATTCATGTTATCTAACTTCAAATAGGCCCACACAGCAGTGAGGTAATGCTTTATTGTTCTGCCTTAATTGATTCCCTTTCTCACACCCCACAGGAGCTTTACCAAACTTTCCCTTTCCTCCTCAACTCTCTAATACTTCTCCCTCCTCCCAACCCCTTTCTCCACTAAGGACCTTACCTCTTTACTGAGAAAACTAAGCCATTTGATGTGAGTTACCTCTTCCCCTCATTTTCCATCTTAAAACTCCTCAATAACACCCACCACTTTCTCCTCCTTTCTCCCAATCTCTGACGATGAGGTGGCATCTCTCCTTACCAAAGTCACCCCTCTACATCAATCCCAGATTGTAGCCTCTCTTTCCTTCCCTCTTTATCAAATCTTTATCCTCTTTGTATCTTCTGATTCTTTCCTTACTACCTTCCAACATGTCCAAGTCTCTGTCATCTGTAAGAAAAAGTTTCACTTGATTCTACCATCCCTTCATGATATCATCCTATTTCTTTTCTCATAAACTCCCTGAAAATGCTTCTCATTCATTCTTTGACCCTTTGCAATCTGTATTCTGACCCCAAACTCCTTGAAAAAGCTATCTATACCCACTGCTTCCATTTCTTCCCTACTCACTCATTCTCAACCTCCATCTTCTGACTTGGGCTTTAAATGAAAGTTCTAAACATGACTAATGATATTACAATCACCAAATCTGATGGCTCTTTCTCAGTCTCCATCCTTCTTGACCTACTTGCTGCATTTAACATTTTTAACCACCCTCTCTCCCTAGGTATCTTCTCCTCTCTGAGTTTTTTGTAACACTAGTCTTTCCTAGTTCTCTTTCTTTCTGTCTGATTGCTCTTCCTCCATCTCCTTTGCTGGCTCTTCATTCATATGATTCTACCTAACTAGTTGGTGAGGAGTCCTAAATGTTCTGTCCTAGGCCATCTCTTTCCTCTCAATACACATTCTCTCTTATCTCAATCAGCTCACATGGGATTATCTATCACCAATAGGTAGAGACAGAGAGAGACAGAGAAAGGTAGGTAGGTAGATAGATAGATAGATAGATAGATAGATAGATAGATAGATAGATAGATAGAAAGGAAGAAAATAGATATCCAGCCCCAATTTCTCTTCTGAACTTTATTCTCACATTGCCACCTGCATACTGGACATTTCAAAATGGATATCCAAGAAACATCTCAAACTCAACATGTTCAACACTGAAAATAGTATCTCCAGTTCTGAGATAACTCTCAAACTCTCCCTTCTTGAAGACTTCCCTAGTTTTGTCAAAGGCACCTTATTCTCCAATCTCCCAGATTTCCACATTATCTTCAATTCTTCATATTCCCTTACCTTCCATATCTAATCAGTTGCCAAATTTTATTCTTTCTACTTCTCTAACTTTACCCATATTTGATTCGTGCAGCTACCACCTTAATTCAGGGTCTCATTACTTCTCACCCAGTTTATTGCCACAGCCTCCAAACTGGTCTCTCGATCTCATTTAGAATCCTCTACTCTAGTCCATCCTAAATGCTGCTGCCAAAGTAATTTTTCCTTAGGTACAGATCTGACCATGTAATTCCTCTGTTCAACCAATTCTGGGAGCTCTCTATTACCTCTAGAATTAAGTAAAAACTCCTCTGCTTATCTTTACAGCCTTTCACAATCTGACCCAATCTCAATGAACACTACTTTCCTTCTCCAAATCTGCACTATACCCATATTTGACCTTTCCTCTGGTCCTTACACACAATGCTCCATCTCCCATTTCCATACCTTTCTTTCTGGCCATCCCTCATGTCTTAAATGCAATCCCTCTTCACCAAATCTACCTCTCGTCCTTCAGGACACAAGTTAAGCACCACCTTCCATGTGAAATCTATCCTTATTCCCCAGTTGCTAATGCCCTCCCTCCCAAACTAACTTATACTTAACTACTTTGTTCACATTCTTGTTCTTGTATGAATTGTCCTCTTCCATTCATTCAAACCTATGTCCTCATTCCTTTTCTTACCCTTCTTTCACTCGACACTCAAACCTTGGATCTCAACCCTTCCCCTCTTTTCTGTGGCCTTGATTTTTCAATCCTTTCCCTATTTTTATGCATCTTCTATTTGCTCTTTTCCCCCTTAGTATACATACATACTAAAAAAAAAAAATCCCACATGCTCTTTTATCCTCTGCAATGCTACCTCTCTTTTCCATTTCAATACTAGAGAGTATTTCACTTTTGATTCACTTCTGGACTAACTACTTAATCCAAAATCCTTTGTTATCTAAATTCTATGCCTATCACTCTGAAACTCACAAGTCACTAATGACTTTATCATAACCAAATCCAATGGCTTATATTAGCCTTTTACTCCTTGACTGCTCTGTACCATTTCTGTTACTAATGGCAGCAGAAAAGAAAGCCATGGGGGTGGTTAGGTGGTGAATAGAGTGCTGGCCCTGGAGTCAGGAGGACCTGAGTTCAAATTTTACCTCAGACACTTAACACTTACTAGTCGTCTGACCTTGGGCAAGTCACTTAACCTCAATTGCCCTGCCTTACCCCCTCCAAAAAGCAAAAAAAAAAGGGGGGGGAAGGGAAGGGAGGAAAAGAAAAGAAAGCCAGTTTTGGATGTATACCTCAACTCTTGAGAGAGAATTGCTCTTTGCCTCTTGGTTGAAAAGATTTCTTTTTCCTTTCTCGTCCCTCCCACCAATAAGCTGTGACATCTTATAGCAAAGCTATTTACCTAGAAAGAGACTTGCCCCAGCAAGGAACAGACCAGTTCTTCTAAGAGAGCTCTCAGGAATGCAGCCTCTGATAGTAGAAAAGAAAGACAGTCATGAAAGAAGAGTTAACCCTGGAAGTTGAGATTGAGTTGAGTAGAGAAAGAAGCAAAGGGAACTCATCTGAGCAACCGATGCAAAAGAAATATCTTAAACCATAGATAGTAGTCAACCTCCCTGGGACCCCAACCTACAACATGGTTAGTGATAAATGGAGGGGAAGAGTATGTAAGGTGATAAAAAAAATGGATTACAAAGGACAGAATGATTCTTAAGGGTAGGGACCATAATCGTACTCATTTTTAAATCTACAGCCTGAAGCGCAATACCTCGAACAGATTAGATGGGATAAATGCTTGTAGAATTTTGAATGGTGGTGGCAGAACAGTGAATAATGAACTATGAATAAATAGATGGGTGGATGGATGGATGGATAAAAAAGTAATAGGTATTTACAACTACATTTATAGCACGTACTGTATTCGATGGATCCTTACTCCTAAAATTAATGGCTGTGAGCCCCGACCAGTATATTTCCCTTTAATAATTAACTAGTAATCATAATTAGCTGAAAACAAAGGTATTTACTGAGATGGCTTAGTAAGAACACTGGCTACAAAACTTTTTCCCTATAAATCTGAGGTATGTCTCCCATATATATGGGAAGAGTGGGTACATACATAGAGTATACTAGTAGTGAGGGAGCTCATATGGCAAAAAGCAAGTCACACCTTAAGTAGATAGTACCCAATGTTCATTCTTTCCAGGGTGTAAAGTGAAGTCTGGCTGGAACCAGTTAGATATAGTGGGTTATATAAGACATTTACTTAGGCTTGTATATGTTTAGCAACTGGTTTTCCAGGGAGAAAAAACATAGGTGGGATACTCTCTTATGTTTAATCTGTATTAGTAACATTTTCTTCATGACTTTTTTTTTATGTACATATGGGTAATAGTTATTTTATTTTTTCCAATTACATGTAAAGATATCTTGTTTTCAACAATCATTTCTTATAAGATTTGGGTTCCAAATTTTTCTCCCTTCCTCCTTCCCCCCCCCAAGATGGCAAGCAATATGATACAGGTTATACATGTACAATCATGTTAAACATATTTCCACATTAGTCATGTTGTGAAAAAAGAAACAAAAGGGGAAAAAAACACACACATGCAAGTAAAAATAATATGCTGTGATTTACTTTTAGACTCCATAGTGCTTTCTCTGGATGTGGATAGCATTTTGGAATCATCTTGGATTACTGTATTGTTGAGAAAAGCTAAGTCTATCATTGCTGATCATTGCACAATGTTGCTGTTACTATGTACAATGTTCTCCTGGTTCTACTCCAGTCACCATCAGTCCATGTAATTCTTTTCAGGTTTTTCTGAAATCTGCCTGCTTACCATTTCTTATGGAACAATAGTATTCCATTACATTCACTATCCACAACTTGTTCAGCCATTCCTCAATTCTTTGCCACCATAAAAAGAGATGTTATAAATATTTTTGTACAAGGAGATCCTTTCCCATTTTGTATGATCTTTTTGGGATCCTTCTAGTGGCATTACTGGATCAAAATGTATGCAGTTTCCCCTTTGGGCACAATTCCAAACTGCTCTCCAGAATGGTAGGATCAGTTCACAACTCCACCCAGCAATGCATTAATGTCCCAGTTATCTCACATTTCTTCAACATCCATCATTTTCCTATTTTATCACATTAGCCAATCTGATAGGGACATGGTGGTACCTCACAGTTGTTTTTATTTGCTTTTCTTTAATCAATAGTGATTTAGAGCATTTTTTCATGGCTATAGAAAGCATTAATTTCATTTGAAAATTGCCTGTTCATATCCTTTGACCATTTATCAATTGGGGAGTGACTTGTATTCTTACATTTGAGAAATGAAGCCTTTATCAGAAACACTTGCTGTAAAAATTGTTTCCTAGCTATCTGCTTTCCTTCTAATCCTTGGTTCCACTGGTTTTGTTTGTGTAAAACCTTTTAAATTGAATGTAATCAAAATTATCTATTTTGCATTTCATAATGTTCTCTGCTCTTCTTTGGTCATAAATTCTTTCCTTTTCCATAGATCTGACATGTAAACTATACTTGCTCTCCCAATTTGCTTATTAATTTTAAATCTATTTCCATGGTCCTTTGTTAAGTGTACTTTTTAATTGCATTATGATCTGAAAAGAATGCATTTAATATTTTTGCATTTAATTACAGTTTTTATAACCTAATTTATGGTCAATTTTCATAAAGATGCTATGTACTGCTCAGAGAAAGGTATTCCTTTCTGTTCCCATTCAATTCTCTCCAGTTATCTATCATATCTAGCTTATCTAAGATTCTATTAATCTCCTTGATTCTTATTCTTTTTCATCTTCTTCACTAGATTTATCTAAGTCTGTGAGGAGATTCGAATACACCCATTATAGTTTTGCTATTTTCATCTATAATTCATTTATCTTTTCCTTTAAAAACTTGAATGCTATAGCATTTGGTGCATATGTTTAGTATTGACATTACTTCATTATCTATGGTATTTTTTAATATAAGTTTTCCTGCTTATCTCTTTTAACTAAATCTCTTTTAGCTTTAACTTTGTCTGAGATCATGATTGCTACTCCTGCTTTTTTTTTTTTAACATAAACTGAAGCATAATAAATTCTATTCCAGACTTTTACTTGGTGTATCTTTAATTTTTAAATGTGTTTCTTGTAAACAACGTATTGTTGGGTCCTAGTTTTTGATCTATTCTGCTATTTATTTCCATTTTATGGGTTAGTTCATCACGTTCACATTCAAAGTTATAATTACTTGTGTATTTTCATCCATTCTATTTTCCCCCACTGTTTTTCCTTCTCTGTTTTTGCCCTATACCTCCTCAGAATTCTAATTGACTTCTGATTACTGTCCCTCTAATCTGCATACCCTCCTAAAAGGCCCTCCCTTATTTTATTCCCTTGCTCTATTTTTCTCTATGTTATGTTAGGCAGCTAGGTGATGCAATGGATCTCCTAGTATAAATCTTTCCTCAGACATTAGCTCTGAGATCCCAAGCAAGTCACTTAACCCTGCTTACCTCAGTTTCTTCATCTGTGAAATGAAAAGGGGAAGGAAATGGCAAGCCACTCCAGTCTCTTTGCCATCTCCTTTGCTCTTTAGAATATGATATTAATATTTAAGTTGTTTCTTCCTAGTTGCTTATAACACTTTCTCTTTGACTTGGGAGCTTTGAAACTTAGCTATAATGCTCCTCTGAGTTTTCATTTTGGGATCTCTTTCAGGTGGTGATTGGTGGATAGTTTCAGTTCTTTTTATTTTTTTGCTGTCTTACAAAATCATTAGCTTCCCCTTGTCCAATCTGATTTTTTTTTTTAAACAAATGCTTTATTAACTTCTGGTTTACATCATTCATTTCTGCCAGATTTTGAGTTACAATTTTCCCCCATTTTTCCCCTACCCACCACCCCAGAATATCAGTCCCACAAGATATCCCCTCATCCAATCTGCTCTCTCCCATATCTTCTCCCATACCCCTTTCAACTTTACCATTAGGGCAAGGTGAATCTCTGTGCCCCAATGCCTGCACATCTTATCTCCCAATTACATGCAAAATAATATTAATAATAGTATTTATATATATTCAAATTCCAAATCTATTCCCTTCCTCCCTTGTCACCCACTCCCTCTGGGAAGATAAGCAATTCAGTATGTGTTGTACATGTATAGCTATGCAAAACATTACCATAGTAGATATATTGTAAAAGACTGCTTATATTTCCCTCCCACCCATCCCACCCCCCCACCTGGTCCATTCCCTACTTTGATCCTGTCCCTCTTTGAGAGTGGGTACCTCCAACCTCCTCTCCCCACAGAATGCCCTCCCCTCCATCATTCCCCCTTTCATCCCCCTTCCCCCTACTCTCCTGCAGGGTGAGATATCCCATTTAGTATGTATGTCATTCTCTCCCTGAGCCAAATTCAATGAGAATATGGTTTTGCCTTTTTGCCTTCCTGTTCTTCCCCTCCCCTGCAACCACTTCCCTTTGCCTCTTCTACATGAGATAGTTTACCCCACCCTGTCTCTCCCCATCTCCTCTTGCCACATTCCTCTCTCACCTCTTAACTTCACCCCTTAAGTATCACCCCTTCCCACCAAATTCAACCTGTGCCCTCTATCCATGTATACCTGTAAACATATATACACACATTCACATATGTGTTCATATGCCCATATACTCTTCTTCAATTATTTTCGTACTGAGAAAGGTTTCATCAGTCACCGTTATTGCTTTTCCATGTAGGAATATAAATAGTTCAACTTTGATAAGTTCCTTTTGATTTCTTTTCCCTGATTACCTTCTCAAGCATCTCTTGCTTCTTGTGTCTGGATGTCAAATTTTCTATTCAACGCTAGTTTTTTCCTCAAGAATGCTTGAAAGTCCTCTATTCTACTGAATGACCATATTTTCCCCTGAAACAAAATACTCAGTTTTGCTGGGTATGTGATTCTTGGTTTTAATCCCAGGTCCTTTGCCCTCTGGAATATCATATTCCATGCCCTTCCATCCCTCAGTGTAGAAGCTGCCAAGTCCTGCACTATTCTAATTGTGTTTCCACAATATTGAAATTGTTTCTTCCTGACTGCTTGTAGTATTTTCTCCTTGATCTGGGAATTCTGGAACCTGGCTATAATATTCCTGGGAGTTTTCTTTTTGGGATCTTTTTCAGGAGGTGATCTGTGGATTCTTTCAACCTCTATTTTGCCCTCTGGGTCTAAAACACCCAGGCAATTTTCCTTGAGAATTTCTTGAAGGATGATTTCTAAGTTCTTTCTTTGATCATGGCATTCAGGTAGTCTAATAATTTTTAAATTATCTCCCCTGGATCTATTTTCCAGGTCAGTGGTTTTTCCCATTAGATATTTCATATTGCCTTCTATTCTTTCATTTGTTTGGATCTGTATAACAGTGTCTTGATTTCTCATAAAGTCATTAGTTTCCATTTGCTCTAGTCTAACTCTGAAGGAATGAATCTCCTCAGTGAGCTTTTGAGATTCTTTTTCCATCTGGCACATTCGGCTTTTTAAGGCATTCTTCTCCTCATTGCCCTTTTGAGCCTCCTTTGCCATTTGATTTAGTCTGTTTTTTAAGGTGTTATTTTCCTCAGTTAGGCTGTTGACTTTAATTTCATACTTTTCCTGCATCCTTCTCATTTCCCTCCCCAATTTTTCCTTCACTTCTCTTATTTGGTTTTTAAAATCCTTCTTAAGGTCCTCTATGGCCTGTAACTCGCTCATATTTTCATTTGGGGCTTTTGGTGCAGGATTGAGTTCACAGTCTTCCTCCTCTTCCATGCTTTGATCCTCAAAAATAGGAGTCTAATGTTGAATTTTTCTGTTTATTTTGTTTCCTTTGCCTAGGCATGTTGCCACTTAATTACTTTACTTTTGAGCTTGTTGCCACAGTAGGACTCTGCCATCAGACAGGGGAGCTTCTGTCCCAAACGTTGGGGTCTTCTCAACTTCCGGAGGTATTAGTTGGGTGGCCTCTGTGAAGCCTCCAAACACTCTGGCAAGCTGGACACACACCCCAATACCTCCACCCCAGACTGCAATCCAGATCCAGGGAGATTAAAGCAAGAGTGATTACCCCCCAAGACTGATCGCTGGATTGCCCTACAGTTTGCAGGCCAGGAACTGAAGCGGCAACTGAAGCTGCAAAATGGTGGCTATGCAGCAGCTCCTCAGCCACTTCTCACCCCCAGGGGAAGAAGCTGATGGGTTCCCACATACTGGTCCCAAAGTCCATAGGGCACTAACCTCTCACTTTGTTCTAGGCATCTATGTGTTGATAATTCTGTAATTGACACAGCTGCTGGTGTTCTGGGGTCCCTCCAGCCAGATGCTGGCCCAGCCACCCTGGGACTAAAACCACAACTCAGGCAGGCCTGGGCTCAGCTCCCAGAGTGCTGTGCTGGCTGCTTCCTGCCAGGCTGCTGGGCTGTCCTCAGTGGGAGGTTAGCTTCTCTGTGTTGTTCTGTGGGTGCTGGAGCTCCAGAAGTTGTTCAGAGTCCCCTTTTACATGGTTTTGAAGTGGTGTGGACTGGAGCACTGTGGAAGTGCAGTTTCTACTCTGCCATCTTGGCTCTGCCCCCCTCTTCATGACTTTCTTTAGCCTAGATAATAAACAGAATGCTAATAACGCATTTATACAGTGCTTTATTATGTGCTAGGCAGTATGATAAGTGCTTCACTATTATTATCATCTCATTTGACCATCACAACAGTCCTGGGAGGTAAACACTATTATCCTGACCATTTTACAGATGAGAAAACTGAGGCAAACACAAATAAGTAACATGACCAAGATAAAGCTAGTAAGTGTATGAGACTGGATTTGAACTCAAGTCTTCCTGACTCCAGGTCCAATGTTCCATCCACTGTGCCAGTCTCTGATTTATAGCATTTGCCCTTAACAATCAGCTCTCCCCCTTTGGCTCCAGCATACACCTGCACTCACCAATCAGGACAGCTTTATAGAAATTCCAGACCTGAAAGAATGAAGCTCCCAAGTCAGAGTCTCTAGTCAGGAAGCGACAGGTAAGAAGATGCCTGGGGTATAAAAAGACCAGAATTCCTACCAAAGATCAAGGTGTTTAAGAAGAGAAGAGTGGAGCTAGGACACAGTAAGTGGTTAGTTAAGGGACAAAGGAGGTGCAGGACAACCAGGTGACGGGGTGGAGAGAGAGGCAGGCAAGGAAGGCAGGATGTGACCTCAGACATTTACTGACTCTGTGACCTTGGGCCAGTCACTTCCCTGCCTCAGTTTATTGTAAAACATGGATCATGATAGTACCTGCCTCCTCAAGTTGTGCGAATCAAATGAGACAGTGCAATTGAAAAGTGTTTAGGACAGCCCCTGGCACAGAGCAAAGTACTATGAAATGCTAGCTATTGTCATTACTAGCTGTGTGACGCTGGGCAAGTCACTTCACCTCTGCTTGCCTTAGTTTCCTCATCTGTGAAATGGGAATAATAGGAGCACCTACCTCCCAGGATTGCTGTGAGGATCAAATGAGAAAATACTTGTGAAATGTGTAGCACGTGACCTGGTATATTGTAGGTGCTATTATATCGATGCTGGCTACTATTATTACTATTACAGAGAAGCGACAGGTTAAGGTGTATGAGAATGTAAGAAGATGTCCTAGGGGAAGAAGCTGCACAGGCAGACATGGAGTCAGTGGAGGAATGTGGGTGGTTTAAAGACCCAAGCTTCCAAATAGAACACACACATTCCTCGGCTAGGTTGGGGTGGCTGAGGACGCTTTCAGTCTTTCCACTTGGTGAAGGAAGCCCTGGCTAATGACTAGTGTGGGTGTGGACCCTGGATGACAAAAAGGAAGCCTCAGAAGGGAACAGAAAAAGGAAGAGATGGAGATGAGCTGGTTATGATCATCTGGTGAGTGAACCGTTCCACCCCGCCCCCCACCTGGATACGCTGACCCTAATAATCAAGTTGTTGGTATATAACTGTTACTTGTCTTAAATCCGGCTTGCAAAGAAAAAAAAAAAAGCATGGTGAGTATTCTCTACACGAGGTATTTGGCAAGAGATGAAAATCATTGTTCATTCAGCAAATATTTCCAGAGTACCTACCGTGTCCAAAACACCGAGCTGGGAACGATAAGGGATGAAAAGAAATGTGAAATACAGTCCCTGAAGTCAAGGAGCTTAAAATCTAGTGCATGTAGACAATTTTAACAATAGTTTAAAAAATTATTAACAGTAGTTAAGGGAATTTTGTGTTGCATTACCCCCATCCTTAATAAATAAATAGAAACTTCTCTTTAATGGATACCCTCCAGTGACATTCATTCCTAATATTTGTGAAGTCAAGTGAGTTAATAAGCATTTATTTAACTCCTGCTAAATTCCAGGCACTGTGCTAAGCCCTGGGATACAAAGAAAGACAAGACAATCTATGCCCTCAAGGAACTCTCAATCTTTTGGAAAGTGAAGGAAAGAAGAAATATATGTGACTAGTAATCAAAGGCTCCATCAGAATTGCTTGCATGAAGATAATTCTCAGCTGGACAAAATACTCAGCTGCACACAGATTTTCATTATTTATGCCAACATGCAAGTATTGTTCTGAAGCCTCTCCCTGGTACAGAGCTTGTTCCTGTGTTCTTGAAAGAAAGATACGCCTGTGGGATATATGTCTAGGTAGGATCTACTAAGCTGAAAAGTTTTCTTTCCTTTAATTTTGTTTTTATTCTGAATTTAAATGCCGAATAAAATGGATATGTCCACGTATAGAGCAGAACAGAAAATGAGAATTGCACATGAAACTGTGGATTTATATTATGTACAGCTTACTTTTCTTTTAAATATATAACCGTCTTTCACAATTGTTTTAAAGTAACTTTCAAAGATGTACTGCTTGTCTCTGATTCTTTCTGACTTTTGTTCTCTTCTATGCATTAAAAAAAAAAAACTTCAGTGACCCACTTAAAAAAAAATTTTTTTAGGTTACCCTATCTTTAACTCCCTTCTTTCTCCCACTCCCCTCCCCCCACCACTGAAAAAGAAAAAAAGACTTAAAAGTCATGTTTATTTCTATTCAGAAGCAACAAAGTCATGGTGAGCTTAACATCTTTTTGTGAGATACTATATTTTGTATCAGTAGTTGTTTATTGTGTTGGCAATGTGTTTTAAATAGAGAACAGTCTTTGATATGGTTATCAAATACTCTAGTATTGTGACTAGGCTTAGATCTATTTTACATATTTGCAATACATGATTAAGCCATGATTGTGGGACTGTCAAAGTCTTTGTGTTAATTAATAAATACATATAGTGTAAATGTTAAAAACAAAAGACAAAAGAAAAAGAAAAAACATTGTAACATTGTTAATGCTATTGTTGATTCATTCTGGTTCTGCTCACTTCACTCCCCATCAATTCATATAAGTCTTCCAAGGTTTCTCTGAAATTATCCCTTTAGTTATTCCTTACAATGGAATGCTTTTTCATTGCATTCACATGCCAAAATTTGTTCAGCTATTCTTCAGTTGATGTGTATCCCCTTAGTTTCCACTTCTTTTTTATAACATAAGTAACTACTATACATATTTTTGTACATGCAGGTTGGAAAGGTTTCAAGTACAGGTGTGGTGACAAATATATGTCAACCTGTCATCCGATGAATAACTTTTCTTGAAGGAGTCTTATCACTGAAAGATTAGTCACTGCATGGTAAATATTTTTGGCCACAGCAGCTCATGAATAATGACTGTGAACTGTGTTGGTGAAGGGAGTAACCCATACTGATTAAATCACCAATTCTTAAAATATTCAGTTACAGTACTGCCCTTCATTGGTCCAAGGGCCATGACTATGACAGGAAAACCTGGACTATATGCCCCTCACTGTTCCCACCATCCTCTCAGTGCCCTAGTCTCCTATTCTAGTTTGTCTCCTATGACATAGAAACTGAAGTTCTTCTAGTGAATGTCTCTTTTTCACTCAAAAAACTCCCTTTGACAAGAAAAAAAATTAGGGTTCCAAATTCCAAATGACTTCTGAAAGCATTTATATTGACTTATGCAATTAGGTTGTCCTGACTTTATTGTTGTCATTAACTAAATACATTTGCAATGTACTCTAAGGTTGAGTGGGATGACTTTCATTTTCTATTTCCTTGTTCATTCATGTATTTATCTCAGACTATTGAAACTAGGAAAGTACAGCAAAGAAACTAAACAAACTGATCACTAATTCATAGAATTATTTTAAGTGTCCCTTTACGTAGCTAGGTTTTTATTGCCTTAAAACTACATGGAGGAGCATTCTTTCAGTAATCTGATAGATTTGAAATCTCAATGATATGTGTTCTCCCTCGAATGGTTCAGATGCATTCTAAGCCTTCTCATTCCATTCAATGCTTTCCCTCTTTTAATTATTTCCTATTTATCTTGTATATAGCTTACTTTGTATATATCTGTTTGCATGTTGTCTCTCTCGTTAGATTGTAAGCTCCTTGAGGGCAGGGACTGTCTTTTGCCTCTTTTGGTATCCCGAGCATTTAGCACAATACCTGCTACATAGTAAGTGCTTAATAAATATTTATCAAGTTGAATTTAATTAAACATTTATAGAACTTTCCTACCTGCTTCTGACTAACCAAATGTGTTAACTCAGAGTTTGATGACTTTGGAGAGTATGATTCTATTGACTGGTTCCATTGGCTATGTGTGAATCAATGTAGATACTTTGGGGATGAAGAAGAGAGAAGGAAATAAGCATTTATATAGCACTTTCTATGTGCCAGGCACTATGCTAAGTGCTTTACAAGTATTATCTCACTGGATCCAGACAACATAAGAGGTGGGTTCTGATTCCTATTTTATATAGTTAAGGAAACTGAGGCAGACAAGGTTACGTGACTTGCCCAGGGTCCCACAGCTTATAAGTATCTGAGGCTAAATTTGAACTCAAGTCTTCTTGACTCTAGGACAGCACTCATTCCCTGAGTTACCTAGGTGCTTTATTGGCCACTAAGAAAGAAGATCTGATTATTCAGTGGATGTTTAAAAAGAGAGTTACTCTCCCTCTGGCTCTTCATCAGGTGACGTCTTCTAACTTACTGAGACTTTCTGTGATAGATGAAGGAGCTGCCCCACTGGGGACCCAACTGGAACTGGCCAACTGGACAACATAGCTCTTTCCTTTTCTTTCCTTTCCTTTCATTTTCTTTTCTCTGTCCATATAGGGTGTTATACCCTTACTACTCTGCCCAAAGGGATGTAAATTTTGATCTTTGAAACATTTTTTTAAGAACCAGCCTTAAACCCAAAGCACTTTGACTCTCATTAATTGGCCGACAACAGGTCCTAGTTCAAGCCCTAATTGACCAGTGTTGTTCCAGGCATACTTTCCATCAGACTGCTTTCCCAGTTTTCCCAGCATTTTTTGGTCCAATAGGGAGTTATTGCCTCCCCCCCACCCCAATCTTTATCAGATAGTGACTATTCTCTTATAAACTTTCTAGCTTTCATCTGTTTATTTATTTATTTTTTGCATCTGTTTATTTTCAAAGGTTTTATTAATGTACTTTTCTTTCTGGTTTTTTTTTTTTTGGCATCTTTGTAAGTACCCACTAACTCGCTTCCTACCTTATATAAGCTTTCCCTAGTATTAATAGCTGCCTTACATATGTTATTTCATTTGATCCTCACCACAACCCTCTGAGGTACACGTTATCATTACCCTCATTTTTAAGGCTCAAGGAGGCTAAATGACTTGCCTAGGGTCACGGCTAGTAAATCTTTGAGATAAGATTTGAACTCAGGTCTTCCTAACTCTGAGGTCAAAAATATAGTCAAGCAAAATAAAGGAATATATTAGCCATGTCTGAAAGTGTATGTCTCATTCTACATGTCTAATCCATTATCTCTGTCAAGAAATGAGTGGTAAGATTCAGCAGCAGCATGTGGGACATTTCCACAAATGAAGAAGTCCATTTTTTATTGATGCTATATAGGGATCTGAACTCTGGACTTAAGGGCACGAAATTAATTCTAAAGATAAGAACTTTAATTAGCTGAAACACTGAGCTGTCATAGCTTGATAATAATTACTTTAATGTGGTTTAATTTCTTTAGGCATTAAGCTTGTGTTGACAAGTTTCTTGAAAGAGTTGGAGGAGTCTTTGAAATACACATAATTATCCTAAGTATACTATATGTCCCAAAGCAATCTAATATCAATTAGAGCAAGTGATCTTAGAATCTGGGTTTCTTTTTTTAGACAGATGTGAAATCCTGTTCTTCTTGTTAAACATTCTCTCCTTATCACAGCCATCTCTTTCATGTAGATTGCAAAAAATGCATATGGAATTTCTGTACCAAGTGTATATGACCAATTGAAATAGATATACTCAGAAAAAATGATTCTTTAGGTTCAGTGGCAGCAATAATTATTCTTAATTTGCAGATGCCCACCCACACAGGCATCTTGGACCATTAACCAAAATAAATGGAAAACATAATTTTCTAGAGAGACCAACACAATCAATAAGATTTGAGAGAACAAACAAAGTTTGCTCCTGCCAAACCACTCCACACACAGGCTTGCATGCACACACACACACACACACACACACACACACACACACACACACACACACACTGAGAAGGAAAAATGTAGAAACTTTGGACTCAGTCTAGGAAGAAGAAGAAAAATAACCCAGTAGGGAAACTAATGTACATCGAGAGGAGAAGACCAAGGAAAAGTTGGATATATCAAATTCCACAGGGAAAAATTTTGTTTGGCAAAGTTGCTTTTCTTGTTAAGTCATTTGAATTTCAAATTGTTCTACCATGCTTTCTTGAGAAAAGAAATCCTTCCAGGACCGCAGCAGATGAACCTAGGATAGAGGTGCCATTCATACTGAAATGTGTACATGATAAATAGCCAAGTTGCCACTATCCATCATGCTAATGGGAGAGAGGGGTTAGCCAGGATAAAAATCAATCAGCAAATAGTGTTTGAGTGCTAGGCACAGAGAAGTACAAAACAAATATAAGAAGACTCTCTGTCCATCCAGGGCTTACAGTCTGGTTTGAAGAGGTTTGACTATATTGTTTAATTTAATTTAAACTTAATATAATGTTATGGTATTTATAGAATAATATAGAAATAATATAGTATAATAACATAGTAATTTTATAGTAATACTATATGTAATATAGTGCTAGGGAACAGAGTGGGCTCCATGCTGGCAAATTGGGCTTGCTCAAAAGGTCCTTCAGGGGCATTTCTGTATTAGAACTGAGCATGCCCAGAGAAACCCAGGTTACATATGTGTTTGTATATGTTCATACAAATAAAGGTATTCATATATGTAACAACATTCTAAACTGCTTAGTTGCACTGCTCCCAAACAGTGAGAGAACAGGATGGTCTGCACCCAAGTGCTGATCTGGCTGTACTGACAATAAATGCAAGAGGAGGTAGAAAAGGAAAAAAATGAACAAGGGCTTGTTTTATTAGGGAAGGTTTTGTGGAAGAAGGTAGACAAACTAAGCCTGAAATGTGCAATATGGGAAAATGGAAAGGAATGAAAAGAGCATTGTCAATTTAATGATTGGATTAAGGGAACTCTCCAATCAACTTGATTTTATTGGGTAGGGAAGCCTTTGTTTGGAACTTTGAAAGCATCTCTTTATGGAGGGTGAGGACATGCCCATTAGTATCTTGTTGAGAAAATAAAAGACGTCTCCTAATTCAGTCTTAGTGACTGGGGCTACCTGTAATGGACATGCAGATTTGAAGATCTTCCCTGCCCCTAGGCCCTTTGATTAGCTTAAGAGACTCTGAGAACCTTCCTTGATTTGAAAATATACTCTGCCCCCTAATAGGCTGAATGTGGTCACATGGAGCCTGTGGTAGGAGGCTTGGTTTTCAGGAATGACCACACCTTGATGCTGTGTGATTGGGCAGTGGGTCAAGAGGGTGGTTATATTCTCTGAGCCAGGAGAAGGCTATATAATTCCTGATGTGAGGCTTTGCTTTGTGGCTCACTTTGAGAAGTCTTGTGTGATTTGACCAGATGAGACTCTGGGCAGCCGTTGGGAGCCCCCCAGCTTTGAAAACCCAGATGTTGATGCTTCCCTCTCTGGTAACTGTGATTTGGTATTGATAATGGTTGGACATTTTGGAAGCCTGTCTGCTTGATCTGTCTGTACACTCTGAAGTTCAGGGTGCTGACCTTTGTAGCGGCAAGCACCCCAATATCCCCAGGGTGACTGCCAACACAGGTTCTTAGATCTGCTTTTCAAAAGGAAAGCAACTCAAAATGGGTTAACAAGCTTACTTTAATCAAACAAACACACATTACCTAGTTCAGGGGAAAAAGGTCAGCACCTCAAACTTCAGAGTTACAGAACTTACAGATCAAACAGACAGGCTTCCAAACTGTCCAACCATTATATCAATACCAAATCACAGTTACCAGAGAGGGAAGCATCAACATCTGGGTTTTCAAAGCCGGGGGGCTCTCAACAACGGCTTCCCAGAGTCCCATCTGGTCAAATCACACAACACTTCTCAAAGTGAGCCCCAAAGCAAAGCCTCTCCTCAGGGCTTATATAGCCTTCTCTTGGCTCAGAGAATGCAACAACCTCCTTGACCCACTGCCCAATCACAAAGTATCAAGGTGTGGGCTTTCCTGAAAAACAAGCCTCCCACCACAGGCTCCAGGTGCACTTAAGCTAGGGGCAGGGAAGATCTTTAAATCTGCATTTCCATTACAACCTTTTCCCCCTGAACTAGGTAATATATGTTTGATTGAAGTGAACTTGTTAACCCATTTTGAGTTGCTTTCCTTTTGAAAAGCAGATCTAAGAACCTGTGTTGACAGCCACCCTGGGGATGTTGGGGTGCTTGCTGCTACATTACCCCAAGAAGAATGGTTTGGTTTGGCCTTTGGGATCTCTTCGGGGATAGGTTCATAAATATAGAACCATCTCAAGATGATTCCTATTGTTGCAGGATGGCGAGTTTGGGGATGATCCACTACTTTGCATTGTCCTATTAAAAAAAAGAATCAACAGGGGCGGCTAGGTGGCTCAGTGAGTAAGAGCGCCAGCCTCGGAGTTGGGATGACCCTGGATCAAATCCGGCCTCAGAAAATGAGCACCCCCACATAAACAATGACTGGCCGGGTAACCTTGAGCAAGTTACTTAACCCCAATTGCTTATTAAAAAAAAAAATCAACAGATTGTATTTAGTGCTGCCCCCCCTTTGGGAGGAGGAGCTTTTCATTCTTTCCCCCCTTCTATCTTTATTCCAGAGGAATTCTGGGGAAACCAGAAGTGTGCATGTACAGGGAAGAGGAAAGTTCCCCCACCAAGAATCATTGATGGTTGCTTTGTGACAGAAGCAGATATGTGTTTGCCCTAAGGACCCAAGAAGGAAGTTCCTAGAAATTGTTCTTACTAAATCCCTGCCTCCTTCTTAGAGGGAGAAGAAAACAATTGTTGGAAGGACTTGGCACACACTAAGGCACTAATGGTGGAGTTATGAATTGGTCCAGCCCTTCTGGAAAGCAATTTGGAACTATAGTTCCCTCCTCTTTCCCATCCCCATTCCATCACTAAACTGTACATAGCCTTTGACCCAGTGATACCAATACCAGACTAATGCCCCAAAGAGTCAAAATAAAGAGAGAGATATAAAAATCTTTATAGCATCCCTTTAAGAACTGGAAACTAAGGAGGCTGAGCCAATCATGGTATGTAAATATAATGAAATAGTGAGCTATAAGAAACTGCAGGAGGTGATTCAGAAAAACCTTGGAGGAATTTTATGAACTGATGCAGAGTGAGGTAGAAAAAAACTCAAAGAACACTATAAACAATGACTATATCACTGTGAAGAACAACTTTGAAAGACTGATCAATGCCACGACTCCAGAGACCCAATGAAGAATCATGCTTTACCTCTTCATAGAAAGACACTAGACACTAGAATGATACATACATTTCCAGATTTCACCAAGGTATGGGTCTGTTTTGTTTGATTATGTTTATTTGTTGCTTTCTTTAGAGGTGTTAAATTGGGGAGGAGGAAGAGAGGAATAATGCTGATGATGCAAAAACATGATTTGTGTCAATGAAGCATTTTTTTTTAAGTGCACAGACCAGAACAGAGGTAAATTCAGAGGGAAACATAGAAAAGTGGGATAGCTTTGGACCTAAAATGGTCAATGTATTATATACTTTATAAAAATCAAGCTGTATATGTTAAAAATTTGCAGTTTCGTGCACCATTCTTTTTTCCGTTCTCTCTTTGTATATGGGAATGCTCATTATTTGCTAATTTCTGTCAAATGCAGAGCAGTGTTGTCCAGCAGATGTCAATGTAGAGGGCAATTTCTCCATTCCCCACCCCACCCCTTTGGTGGAATGGGTAGAATGAATTCTCCCTATGTCTCTACCCTCTAGGGCCAACTTAAGATGCAACTTTCTCAGAAAGTTCTCTTCTGTTACTTCTTTGTCTCTTTTGCCTCAAGAGCTAGAGAAAATCCAAAGATGGAGGGTGATACGTTAGCTGGGAAATAAAATTATTAACCCAAAAGTTTTTAAGGCAAGGATCCCAGCTTCATGTGGCTCCTTAGCCATGTAAAGTTGGAAAGCTTAAAAACTGTAGAATATTAATAAAATTCATAAAGTTCTGGGTTTTATGGAGGTAATTCACCAGACTGGAAGGAGATTTCCTGGCCAGTTGAATTTAGTAAATCAATTATCCACAGCTTCTCCCCTCCCTCTTATTAATTCTCTGTAACAAAAATGCACCTCAGGATGCAATTAAAATTATCTTTTAAAAAAAAAAAACAAGAAAACTTTAATTAAAAATACAAATATCCAGTAAGCAAAAATTTTAAATAGTAGAGAAACACTTAACTATGTGTAATGGAAATGCAGATTTGAAGATCTTCCCTGCCCCTAGGCCCTTTGATTAGCTTAAGAGACTTTGATTGACTTAAGTGACTCTGAGAACCTTCTTTGATTTGAAAATATATTCTGCCTCCTACTAGGCTGAATGTGGTCACATGGAGCCTGTGGTAGGAGGTTTGGTTTTCAGGAATGACCACACCTTGATGCTGTGTTATTGGGCAGTGGGTCAAGAGGGTGGTTACTTTCTCTGAGCAAGGAGAAGACTATGTAATCCCTGATTTGAGGCTTTGCTTTGGGGCTCACTTTGAGAAGTGTTGTGTGATTTGACCAGATGAGACTCTGGGCAGCCGTTGGGAGCCCCCCAGCTTTGAAAACCCAGATGTTGATGCTTCCCTCTCTGGTAACTGTGATTTGATATTGGTAATGGTTAGACAGTTTGGAAGCCTGTCTGCTTGATCTGTTTGTTTCTCTGTTTTGAAACTACTGTTTGTATACTCTGAAGTTCGGGGTGCTGACCTCTTTCCCCTGAACTAGGTAAATGATATATGTTTGTTTGATTAAAGTGTGCTTGTTAACTGATTTTAGTTGCTTTCCTTTTGAAAAGCAGATCTAAGAACCTGTATTGGCAGCTACCCTGGGGATGTTGGGGTGCTTGCTGCTACACTATGCCATCCATTGTATAAAGCAATAAAAGAGAAAGGAGAGATAGAGAATAGAATAAATTCACCATAATTCAGTAACTCTGGTCAAACTCTCTTGATAAGCTGAATGAGTGAGTCAGGGAACAGTAAATACTCCAGTCACTACAAGGCTCAGAATCATTTTCCTAGAAAGCATATTCCATCTGCTGCTGCTTCTAGCCCTCTCTCTCCAAATCTCTCTCTCTCCTTTTTTTTTTTTTGCTTATGTCTCCAAATTGATTTAAATACTTGCCCCTGCCATGGAAAACTCCCATTTCCAGTCAGATCCTATAATCACTTCAATTTTTCCCAAGCTGGGAATAAATACAACTCCCAGAGTCTTTAGCAACTTAGCACCCTCTCAACCCCTCTCAAGGCAGCCATTCCAAACCTTGCCTAAATGACTGTTACATTCCTCCCAAGGGTTTGGAATTTTGCAGTTCCTTGTAAAATCAGTTGCAATCAACTTAGCATCTAGAGTAACACAGCATAGCATTAAAATGTATAGCAGTCCTTAACAGCACAAAGATGATTAATTAATCCAGTGGTGATATGCCCAGGTAATAACCTTGGGGTTCTATCAACAATACATATGATTGGTATAGCACAATGCAAAGCATCCCTTAAGTTCTTTCCATGACTACTAGAGGTCTAAATTACATGCAGACTATATATCATACGTACATGTCACAATAATGTATGGATTCATATCCATGGAGCACAGTAACAAACTAAACTCAAGTAATAATATTTTCAGTAAGCCTACAAAAGAGCACAATATGTAAAACAGGAACACATGAGTAAAAAAAAAGGACTGTGAATAGTTGATAGTCACACAGCTATAACACATGCATGGTACCAACACAAAACAGTTAAACATAAACAAGAAAAATAGTAAAATAGAAGCATGTTTAAACATGCATTAATGAAATGAGTTATCAATGAACAAATCCAGTTATATGCAAAGTGCACGTTGCACGATTGAACATTTTGCTAGTTTTGGGGGGACATCATAAGTTAATCTGGTCAGTAGTCTTTATGAACTGCTGTTCTGTCTACCCCTATACTGGGTGAATGTATGACTCGATTATAATTCTATATTTATATATAGATATATATATGACATATATAATATATAAATATTTATATATATATAATTCTATAATTATAATTCTAATGAGAATTAATGTCATACCCACTAAAACCTGAATGTCTAGAAAACCAAGGTTGGCTAGACAATATACCATGTTCTGAAGGATGTTTCTCTACCCTAGTAGTCTCTATAGATGAAGCATTAGTCATCAAAGGCTTTGCCTCTGTGTTTATTCCTCTTCCATTAATAATTATTGGGGCATACAGTACACAGGGACTTCACTTGCAGTGTTTGTTTCTGAGCCATTGGCTGGGTCAGACACTCTTTGTATGATTGGTAGGTGGTCTCTTTTGTTTAGAAGCCAAGGAGATAAGTGCCGGTATCCACTTGCCTATCAAGGGGTCCAACTGACTCACAAACTGACAATAAGTGATTGCAGTGAATTATCTTTACAAGTCTCTACTAGTCTTTGGAGCTGTTTTTTAAAATAGGCAAGTTGCCTGGTTTCTCCACAACTAGGCATAGAATAGTTTTCCATTGCATTAGTCTACTTATTTACAAGTCCAATGAACAGCAAGATTTCTCAGAATACTGTCACTTTTTTGAAGGTCTTGACAATGAACTCAAGCATCATACTGTCATAAATTTCTTTACCATTCTTCTGAGCTAAAGTTATGGTTGTGTTGTAAGCTCCCTTCAGCTTCTCTGTCAGTCAAGAAATATATTGGTTGTGGGGATTTGAGGTCTTTCCATCCTTAGAGATTCCAAAACTTAAGTCAGTAGGTAGGCATGGCTCACACTCAAACTTCAGCAGACAGAATGACAGCCAATGCCATCATTCCTAGTAGAGCTGTAGACCTTTAAGACTTTTGTTTTAGTATCAGTACCCCCAATATGTTCATTGATGTGTGATTGAAATGTTCAAATTGTGACTCCCATTGAAGAATATAACATATTATTCTAGATTTCTTGATTCTAGTCAAAGCTAACATCTCATAGAGCAGTGCACATTTTTTTTTAGGCAATTGGGGTTAAGTGACTTGCCCAGGGTCACACAACTAGTAAGGTATCTGAGGCTGGATCTGAACTCAGCTTCTCACTCCAAGGTCAGTGCTCTATCCACTGCTCCACCTAGCTGCCCCAAGCAGTGCACTTCAAAGTCTCTGTATTAGCCTGAATGTATCCCCTGGCAGGAAATCTATACATTATACACTACACATTATTTAAGCTGTTTCTTGGTTGGGTATGCTTGTTCATACATTATGAAGTGGTCAGTCACCATCAATATACAGCTTATGTTTTTTCTAGCTTTTTCCAGAAATAGAAAATCAATTCAGATAAGTTCCAAAAGTTTGATAGTTCTTACTTCTCCATTTATGTATGCAACTTAAGTTGGCAGTACTTTTCTCTGCATACAGTAAGTGCAAGTCTCAAACTTCTTGGTGATATTTGCAACAATATTTGGCCAGTTACATCTGTTTGTTACCAACTGAGGAGTCCTTTCTTTTTTTTCCTTTAAAAAAATTGATGTCTTTTTATTTACTTTTAGTTTACAACATTCAGTTCCATAATCTCTTAATCAAATTTTCTCTCTCTCCCTCTCCTTCCCCCCCCATAGTAGCATGTAATCAAATATAGGTTCTACAAATACCTTCATGTTGAACGTTAGTCATGTTGTAAAGGATTATAACCACAGGCTGAACAATGAAAAAGAAGGGATAAAACAAAACAAAACACAAACAAGAGAGAGCAAATAGTTTGCTTCAATTTTCAGACTCTGTAGTTCTTTCTCTGGTTGTGGATATCTCTTTCCATCATGAGTCTTTTGTAGCTGTCTTCTGACCTTGTATTGCTGAGAGGAGTCCAGTCTATCAGAGTTAGTCATCACACATACAATGTGTCTGTAATTGTGTCCAAAGTTCTACTGATTCTGCTCTTGAGAAGTCCTTTCTTGAGCCATGCATCTCAAGTCATCTTGAAAAGCTCCATGTCCATAGAACAGCCAAATACCTTGAGTAGCACCAACAACTCTGATGACAGGCCACCACTGCACATTTCCAATGTCTGCCATCCTCTTACCAGTGACATGTTTTCAAGGTACTGGTACTTAATTCCTTGTCTATCTCCGTCACTTTGATTGTTCTGTATCACTTCATACAGTCCATCATTTATTTACAGACAACTGGGATAAAGAAGGTTGGTTCAATGAATTGAGGTTCACATAGACTCTTGGCATGCTGTCTGGTAGAAATTCCAAATTCTCAGCCATGTTGCCATTTGCTTGGGCTCTAATTCGTTGCTTGTTCCATGTAGCTTTCACTCCTTCCTTATATATCACCACAGCTGCAGTGTCTTGTGGCCTTTGGTTTAGCAAAAAATTCGTTCTCTACTTCTCTACCCCCAATCATGATGGATGATCAAGAGCATGGTGGGGAAAGGGACATTGATATAACGAAATGAAAATAATCTAGAGGCTCTGACACATAGTAGGTGCTTAACAAATGTTTACTGACTGAGTTCAAATATGCTACTGTTACAAGAAAAACTGGAATAGGAAATGTGGATTTAATGAAAATTTTGCTATGACTCTGTATATGTGAGTTGCCATAATGGCTAGCATTAATATTAGTGCTTTAAAGTTCATAAAGCACTTTTCAAATATTATCTCATTATCTTCACAACAACTCTGAGAGGGTAGGTGCTATTATTATCCTCAGTTTACAGATTGGGAAATTGAGGCAGACAGAGGTTAAGCTACTTGCCCAGAGACACACAGCTAGTAAATGTCTGAGGCCAGATTTTGACTATCCAGGTAGGCTGAAAATAATAGGACAATAGATTTGTGAAGAAACTTTACAAGAAAAATGGATTTAAAAAGAGAAAGAAGAGCTTTGGAGGGAACTCAGGGTGATGTAATCAGGAGGAGCTGCGTTCAGAAAGAAGGTCAGAAAGAGGCACACACCAGCAGGACAGCTCTCAAAGCTGTAAATTTATCTTATTATATGTTTAAAAGGAAAAGCAAGCTGTAACTGAGACCTGAAATGTTATGCACAGTCCTCTTTTCCCGTTCTGCCACGTATGTATGTGCAAGTGCCCACTCTATTTGGTGTCTGTGAAGTTCGGAATTAAAATAAAAAACTAAAATAACATGAAATGAAAACAAGAGAGACTTAGCTAATCAGAACTCTGGAAATTTATTAAAAAGCAGGAGTGGGAACAGGAACAAGACCAGAAGTGAAGAGACTCAGGAGCTGAGGTGAACTCAGGATGTGTTCATGAAAACTGTAAATTCTGCCTAGGGAAGCAGTATGGGAGGCCAGGGGCATATATCAAAAACTGAAGAAATAAATGCTTGTAAGAGGATCTCTGTGGAGGACAGCTATAAACCTACATGGCCAATGTGTGGCTAAGAAGGAGAGAGAAGAGAGAAATCCTCTACCCTCTTCTTTCAAAGATCTCAATCCACAATTGCTGGAGAAGCTCTCAGGTCTTAGTTATTTAATACTACCGAAGTCTGACTAATTTGTTTTCTCAGTCAATCAAGGAAGTCATACCTAGTAAAGGTGTAGATGTATCTCCATAATCAGTTTAACATCTCATTAGCACTTTGAGATTATTTTCACTCTGGGCCATCTGTGATTACATCAACTAAGGGGAAGAGTAGAAAAAAATTACATCTCCTTCATACCTATATCTCATTCAATCTGGATGTAAATAATAGTTGGGGAAGCTAAATGGTGCAGTAGATAGAGTAGGCCTGGAGTCAGGAAGACTTGAGTTCAAATGTCTCTGCAGATACTAGCTGGGCAAGGCACATAACCCCTGTTTGCCTTAATCTCCTCACCTGTAAAATGAGCTGGAGAAGGAAATGGCAAACCACTCCAGTATCTTTACAAAGAATACCTCAAAAAAGAGTCACAAAGAGTCAGACATGACCAAACAACTGTGTTACATATAATTAAAAGCATAATATTTCTTACTATGAAATAATCTAAGTGAATACAGCACCAGCCCTGGAGTCAGAAGGACCTGAGTTCAAATCCGGCCTCAGACACTTAACACAAAAACTAGCCATGTAACCTTGGGCAAGTCACTTAACCCCAATTGCCCTGCCTCTCCACCCCCCGAAAAAAAAAAAAGCCAAAAAAGGGCAGCTAGATGGTGCAGTGAATAGAGTGCCAACCCTGGAGTCAGAAGGACCTGAGTTTGGAGCCGGCCTCAGACACTTAATCCACACAAACAGAAACCTAGCCGTGTAACCTTGGGCAAGTTACTTAACCCCAATTGCCCTAAAGGGGCGGCTAGGTGGCGCAGTGAGTAAGAGCGCCGGCCTCGGAGTTGGGATGACCCGAGATCAAATCCGGCCTCAGAAAATGAGCACCCACACATAAATAATGACTAGCCATGTAACCTTGAGCAAGTTACTTAACCCCAATTGCTTTAAAAAAAAAAAAGCCAAAAAAAGTAGTAATAGAACATTTCCCTATTCATCTAGGGTACATTTTCCCAAAAATAACATGTGCCATCAATGGGAAGAATAAACACATGTGAGAAACGCATGAAAAGGCTGACACGTAGGGAATGTATGTGGCCATTTCACACATGAAAAGGCTTACATATACATTCAGGTCACCTTTGTAGGGGATAATTCACTTCTCTGACCAAGGGGGTCTTAGCTTCTTAGCTGCTCCTTCTGGGCATATTTCCCTTTGGTCTGCTGTGGTATGCAGTTTCTCCTAGGTGGATAAGAATGGCATATAATCCCTGTTAGGCATTGCTCCCTGCTGGTCTCATGTGGCTGCTGCTCCAGAGCGCCAGGTATGGATCCACTGTTTACTAAGTTGTAAAACTTCTTTCTCTTTCCAGTTTCTCACTTGGGCTGGAATTTTTTTTAAAGAAATATTATATTTATCTATACTTCCTTTTCCCCTCTAGAAATATCTTAACAACCACTTTTGGTATTATAGAAATTGGGTTTTGGTTATAGTTACATTGCAAAACCCACCATGAAGTGGTTAGTAAATGCAAAAGAATGGTGGAAAATACCTGGTGCTTCAGTGTTACTCAGCTATGGAAGTTTAGCTGCTCCCAATCAGAATCACAGGGGATAGAGATCTTTGGTCCTATGGTGAGACAGTTCTCAGTGGCTTCACTCCTCTGGCAAGATGAGGTTTTCAGTTCTCATGATAGTTATTACAAATTGTCAAGAATTCCTTCATATCCTCAAAGGACCCTAAAGTCTGGGGTGCTTTAAGATGAATTTTAGTGGGAAGGATGTCCAGTACTGGCTCCTTTCTTGTGATAGCTGGTTCTTAGCTCTTTGGATTGGAGACTTCTCATAGACAAGTTATCAGCTTTCCTTGGGGGACAATTTTCGTTGGTAGTTGGCTCTGCAGTAACTTGACTGCTGGTGCCAGGCTCTCTGCTCCCAGTTCCAAGTCAGGGTTTCCCCACTGCCACCACAGACACTCTGCTATAATGACTGACCAAGCTTCCTTCAACCCACATGTCAGCACCCTGATCTGCTCCACTATGGAAGAGGGCAAGAAAGCCAAGGGCAACAGCAAGATTCAACAACCTCTTCACCACCATTAGAGCCATTTCCTAGGCCTTGCATAAAGTAGACATATCCCATTTCTATGAAATGGTTAACTCCACCAATGTAACTGGCAACTAAATTAAGTGGGACATCTGCTTCCACAGCTTGATTATGAAAAAGCTCCAGGCACCCTTTGCTATATATGTCCTCATTTCCAAAGAAAACGCTTGTGCTATGATAATAGAACTAGAAAAAAGATGGAAATACATAGTCGGCTTTGATTCCTCTGGTTGACTTTCCTGACATCTACTACTTTGCATATATTGGCCATTTTTTGCCATTTATAGAAAGATGTAAACTGGTAAGTCCTCTCAGAACACACTTTGACTCATGGACAAAATTCAGTGTGGCCTTTGGGTTTGCTCTCTACAGTATTCATACACAACAATGGCGGTCTCTATGGCCCATGGGTTCAATGACTGTATATTGTACCCGACTTTCAGGGAATTCATTTTGGCTCAGGAGGATGTACAGATCAGCATATACATCAACGAATGCTACACCAGGGTCTTCGATCCTTTGAAATAGTCCCAGGACAACATAGTTCCCTATACTATAAGGTACTTGGGGTTCTATGGTGTCAGATGTACACCAGACCATGGTGTGTGGAGGAATCTTTCTGTATTTGTGCAATGAAACTTTAGTTGGAATCTGAGATGATGCCTCTTCACTATGAGAGGAAGGGTGGGCTAGGCTCTGCCATCTTTTTTCTTTTTTCTTAAAGTACAGAGGTCTAATATCCCCTAGAGTGTTGTTCTTGATTTAACTCTTAGATTCCTTTGGTCTCCAGTATAAATGAAAAGGAGGAGAAAAGGATACTTTAGCTCGAATCACTCCAAAGCAATGCAGTTCACTTCAGTCACCTGAATCTGTTTTTTTCTCCTCAATTTTTTTATTATGTGGATGTGGTTAATACCTTTATGAGCTTTGAGCTGCTTACATTTAATCTTTCTGAGACTGTCTTCTCATAGGATTGTGAGGAAAGTGCTTTACAAACCTTATAGCGGGTGGAATGCCTGTCTTTTGGCCTCTAGTTTATCCTATCCCTGTGATTTTGTCCTTAGAGCAAAGGTGAGTGCACTTCTATTCCCTTGCTTTTTACACCTCTCTTTGCAGTCTCTGTGTACCCAGGGTGAGTAGTTCTGCTTGGTTGAATAAATGGATGTGTAGAAAGGCAACAGGCCAGGAATTATATACTTGAGAATATGTATGATTTATTGGATGGCTGGTGAGAATGCTGCTGTTTTCAGGCAGCAGACCCAAATGGCGTCAAAGCAAGCCTTTACAAAATATGTAAATAGCCTCAGGTATCCACAGAATAAGGAGGAAGGACCTGCTGGTAGGTAGTGTAGCTGCCAAAACATTTATTGGGATCATCAGTGAGGATCTTGTCAACTTTGAGACTCGGGGTGAAAATTAGTACTGAGAAAACAGACAAGGAAAATATGAATCTGTCTTTCTTTGATGGGGTTAATCTCAACAAGAAGAAAATCCCCAAAGTCAACATCTTATTCGTAAACTGGAAGGTATCTCACATCCAGTCTATGTTCAGATTCAGGTGATAATAAAGTCCCTTGTTTTTTAAAAATAAATCTTTCTGTTATTTTCTCCCAATTCTCCACCGATCAATAAACATTTAGCCACGATGCTAGGCACCAGACAATAAAGTTCTCTAATGTGGTTGATGCAATAATAACTCACATTTTATTTTACAAAATATTTTCCTCACAGTCACCCTGGGAGGTCAATAGTATAAGTATTATCATTCCCATTTTGCCAATGAAGAAAGGGAGGTTCAGAATAGGGATGCTCACACAGCTAATAGTGCCAAGACTGAAACCCAGGTCTGTTAGTTAATATCAAATGCAGGGCACTTTCCACTATACCTCATGGCCTCTCATAGGATCCCAAAGTTGTTCCCTTCCTTATTTGAGCATTTTGTAATGCTGCTAAATTGACTCGATGGCCCATTCCCTGTGTTTCTGATAACAGTAATAGGGAATAGTGCTGAATTATGATGAGTTGTAGAATTTCAGAGCTGAATGGAACCTTAATTTCTAGAAGAGGCCCAAAGACTAAACACTTGCTGAAGCTCACAGAACTAATTAGTGACTAAGGTGGAACTGCAATATACTAAATCTCACTTCAGTCTTTCCTTTCCATTAAACCATATTGCTTAATGTAGGCTTGACAAGGGATCTAGGGAATAGAACCAGGGATTTGATGTTCCATAGTCAAATGTTCCATCCCTGTCTATTCATAGGGGAAAAGTTTAAATCTTTCATTGGTTATTCCAAGCTGGAAGCAGGGAGGCTGATTGGCGGGCTGGTTACGATCCTCCAAGGAAGAGGTGATGAGGACCCGAAACTAGGGTGGTGGTTATGTGAGCAAAAAGAGAAGGGGGGCAATGGGAGAAATGTCACTGAGGCAGAATCAAAAGGGCTTTTGATGTTGAGTTGTGAGGAGTCTGATCTTGCCTTGGCCCACTTGACTCTTTCCCTAGCTTTATAGTATGCTTATCTGTGTGACCTTTTCTATTTTCATCCCCTTCCCAATAGAATGGTAGTATATTGAGGGCATTTCTTTTTTGTATTTTTTATCTCTAGCACCCAGCACAGTGCCATGCAAATAGCACGGACTTAATAAATGTTGGATGAATTTGCTGTTACATTTGAATACCTTGAATTTAAAGAATTCCTTTCTTCCAAAGGCTTTTTGTTTCCTGTTTTTTTGTACTCTCCCCTCACCGGGAGTGTACTTTGAAAAATGTGTTCTTCAGGGTTTACTTTAGGAATATATCCACAAATGCAGAGTACCTGTGGGTTATTGAGATCCCACAGTCAAAAGCCCTCTACAAGATCAGAGTACAACAGGGTGAGTTAAGCATAGGTCAGCAGTCTTATTTGAGAATGGTGATGGGGGCTCCTGGGAACAAAGATGTGGTGCATCTATAATTGAGCTAGGCTTGAGAAAGGAAAGGTGGAACCAGAAAGAGAGGAAGGTGGAATCACCCTACACTAACACACAAGGTTAAATTTGTGAGATCAAGGCAAGACAACTAATAGGAAGAAATGCTCTTTAAAACATGAAACACTAGGGCCAGAGCTCCTGTAAAATACTTAGTACAGAGCCTGGCACACAGTAGACATCTAATAAATGCTTCTCCCTTCTTTTCTTTTTCTTTCAGTATTTCTTTATTTTTTAATTAATTAATTTTTAGTTTGCAACATTCACTTTTATAAAATTTATTTTTATTTTTATAAGATTTATAAGATTTTGAGTTCTAAATCCCTCTTCCCTCTTTCCTTCTTTTGTGAAAAATGTGTTTCATTTTCAATTCAAGGAACAAAACGAGCATTTTTATAACTGCAATGAAAAAAAGATGATTTCACATGAAACTGCAAATCTACTGTGTGTAGTTTGCTATTCCCTCCAAATATACAACAAAGTTATTATGTAAATTTCTCTACTTTTCCCTTTCTTTTTAACTTCACAGAACCTTTCTCCCCTTCAAGGATTTATAAGAATCTCTTTGATAAAGGAATAAAGAAGACAGAGGGAGCTTCACTCAGTCAGTCAATAAGCATTCATTGAGCACTTATTAAGTGTCAGGAAGAGTGCAAAGCCTGGGAATACAAACACAAACAAAAAGAAAGGCATTTCTTGCCCTCTAGGAACTTACTTTCTAATGGGGATTGTAAAAGGAAACTGAAAGAGGTGAGGTGAAGTCCACATTGAGAAATTGAGACATGGCTGAAGTCAGTGCCTTCCTTAAATGGAGGTTCTGGGAGGACTCACCTAATCAAAGGAAGGAGACTTAAGGATTGAGAGCATTTCTGACATATGAATTCCAGGGGTGAAGTGATTTTTTTTAATTGAGAAAATTATACTTCAATTTGTATGGAGTTCATCAGTTCTTCAGGAGGTGGAGCGCATCTTTCATCATGAGTTCTTTGGAATTTTCTCAGATCATTGTATTGATCAGAGTAGCTAAATCTTTTACAATTGATCATCATTACAATATTGCTGTTGTTGTGTATGATGTTTTCCTGGTTCTGCTCACTTCACTTTGCATCAGTTCATATAGATTTTCTAAGGTTTTTTTCTGAAACCATTTCTTATAGCACAGTAATACTACTCCATCACCATCATATGTCACAACTTGTTCAGCCATTCTCCAATCAATAGACATTCTCTCAATTTCTAATTCTTTGCCATGAAAGAGTTGCTATAAATATTTTTGTACATATGTATCTTTTTCTTTTTCCTTTGATCTCTTTGGGCTTATCAAAAGCTATAAAAATTTAAAAAATATTACTTCATTGACTATTTTGCCTTTTGTCAAGATGTAGTTTCCCTGATTATCTCTTTTAATTAGGTCCATTTTTGCTTTTACTTTGTCTAAGGAGATCATGATTGCCACACTTGCCTTTTTTACTGTAGGTGAAGCATAATAGATTCTGCTCCATATACTTATTTTTAGCTCTATATATCTATGTTTCCATTGTAAGTATGTCTCTTGTAAACAATATATTGTTTGATTCTGGTTTCTAGTCCATTCTACTATCTGCTGACAAGGAAGAACTTTTACTGTTGAGGTGAAATTGAAGAAGGAATGGCAGGCAATGCTTGAACTTAGTCTCCACAGTAAAAGTTCTTCCTTGTGAGCCTCTTTAATGTGAGATAATTTTCCCCATTCTACTTCTTCCTTCCCACTTCTCCCAATTTATCGATAATTCTTGCCCCTTCATTTTTTTTTAGATCATCCCAATAGAATTGACTCACATCCATGCCCTCTATCTATGTAGACTGCTTATTACTACCTTAATAATGATAAAGTTCTTAGGAATTACATGTATCATTTTCCCACAGAGAAATGTAAACAGTTTAACTTAATTGAGTCTCCTATGATTTCTCTTTCATGTTATTGTTTTATGCTCCTCTTGAATCTTGTGTTTGAATGTCTGATTTTCTATTCTGCTCTGGTCTTTTCATCAGGAATGCTTGAAAGTCCTCTATTTCTTTAAATATTTATATTTTTCCCTAGAGGATTATACTCAGTTTTGCTGGATAGGTGATTGTTGGTGGTAATCCTAGCTCCTTTGCCTTCTGGAATATTATATTCCAAACCCTCTGGAAGCTACTGAATTTTGTGTGATACTGACTATAGCTCTACAATATTTGAATTGTTTCTTTCTGACTGCTTGCAATATTTTAACCTCAACATAGGAGCTCTGAAATGTGACCATAATATTCCTTGGAATTTTCATTTTGAGATCTTTTTCAGAAGATGATCAATGGACTCTTTCCATTTCTATTTTATCCTCTGGAACGAAGATATCAGGGCAATTTTCCTTTATAATTTCTTGAAATATGATGTCTAGGTTATTTCTCTTTATCATGGCTTTTAGGTGGTCTAATAATTCTTAAATTATCTCTCCTTGGTCTATTTTCCAGGTAAGTTGTTTTTTCCAATAGATATTTCACATTTTTAATTTTCTCATTCTTTTGACTTTGTTTTGTTGTTTCTTAATGTCTCATGGAATCAATAATTTCCACTTGCCCAATCTAATTTTTAAAGAACTGTCTTCTTCCGTGAGCTTTTGTACCTCTTTTTCCATTTGGCCAGCTCTATTTTTTAAAGGAGTGTTTTGTTTTGCTTTATTTTGTTTGTTAGTGAATTTCTGTGCTTCTATTCTCCTTTTTAAGGTGTTACTTTCTTCAGAATTTTTTTTGCCTATTTTATCAAACTGTTAATTCTCTTTTTGTAATTTTCTTGCATCACTCTCATCTCTGTTCCTAATTTTTCCCTCATCTCTTTCCTTAACTTTTCAAGGAACTCTTTTCTTTTTCTTTTTGCTTTTTGGAGGGCAATTGGGGTTAAGTAACTTACCCAAGGTCACACGGCTAGGTTTTTGTTTGTGTGTGTTAAGTGTCTGAGGCCAGATCCGAACTCACTTCCTTCTGACTCCAGGGTCAGTGCTCTACTCACTTCGCCACCTAACCGCCCCATCTTCAAGGAATTCTTAATGGGCTTTTGTCCAATTAGTATTTTTCTTTGAGGTTTTGGTTATAGATGGTTTTATATTGTGGTCTTCTGAATTTGTTGGTATTCCCTACCACATTAATAGCTTTTTGTGGTCAAGTTCTTTTTGTTTGTTTGCCCATTTTCCCAGTCTATTTCTTGACTTAGAACTTTATGTTAAATTGGACTCTGCTTGCCTTGGGATAGAGGTGGAGAGGCACTGTGTCAGGCTTCAGGCTTTTTCATTCCGCCGTTTTCAGAGCTAGTTCCAGGGATCTGCAAGTTCTTGATGCTTTCCAGGTGATCCAGGGAGAGGTGTAGTTGCTGCTCCCCTAGTCTCTGTTCTGGTCTTTACCTTAGAAGGACCCCTGCTCCCCCAAAGCTGTAAATGCTAGTACTCTTCTTGGTCTGAGAGCAGTGACTTGGGCCCCTTTTCTCCTGAAGCCACAAGTGTTAGCACTCTGCTCTGCCTTGGAACTGTGGTCAGGGTCCCTGCTCCCTTGTGACCAAGTATAAGTGCTCCTCTGAGCTGTGGAACTGTGACCCAGAACTGCTTATGGGTTGCCAATCAATGCAAGCTGCACCCAGTGCTAGCAAAGGGTCCTCTGTAATCATTTTCTGACCAGTTGTCTAACTCCCTTACCATCTCTGAAGCTGCTCCTTTTGCTAATGCTCTTGAGGTCACCTCCAAGGCCCATTGATGGTGCTCCAAGCCTGATTCCACCCTAGGGTCACAGACCTCTCCTGCCAGTCTCCTAGATTGCCTTAGGATGGAAAAATATCTCACCCTGATCTTTTTTTTCTTTCCACTCTGACCCTCTGCTCCATTCTGTTCAAGACCTGATTTTAAAGTTAGAGGGAAATGTTTGGAGAATTTGACTGGACTACTGCCTCTAATCCACCATCTTGGCTCCCTTCCATCTTTTAGGAGTGAGCAGTTTCTGGGGCATGATGGAGAAGTCCACATTGCAGCCTGATGGGAAATTAAGACATGGCTGGCCTGGGTACCTTCCTTCAATTAAGCCATACAATGATGAGCCATCCAGTCAAAGAAAGGGAATCAAGGACTGAGGTTACTTCTGAGGTGTGACTTCCAGGGCTGAAGGGATGTTCCAGGACAAAGAGGTTTCTAGGGGCATGATGAAATCCGGAGTGCAGTACACTGTACTGTATCCTTGCTAGCTGTCTCAATTGATTCCTTTAGTTAATCACAGAAGTAATATTGAGCTCAAGGCTTTTTTGGTGATGTATCACCAGACCTGTCCCAGAACAGGAATTTAATTGCTTTCTTTTGTTAGTGCGTCAGACCTTGGCTTTTAATCATAGCAGTATATTGCTGCTTTTTATATTTAATTAGAGTTGTCCGCAACTCAGCCCCATCAGCTGACCTGGGAATAGACCTGGGCATGCATGTATTCATTTGTAAGTGTGGATTTGCAGTGCACCTTCCCGTGGCCAGGCTAATTTACTGTTGCTGATGTAGAAGAACAGGTAAAAAAAAAAGATCAAATGGGGAGACAACTGTATTAGGCAGCTCTATTAATTAAGGAGAGAAAAAACCAGTCAAGTCTGATTAAGCAGAGCATTAGCTTTGATGTCAAGCTGACCTTTAAATAAATATGGCTTTCTAAGAGGCTCAAGGAAAAGCTCAATGAACACCAATTCTCCTTATTAGTGGTTGAAAGCTTAGAGACAATGGTTTTCACCACCACTGCACAGATGAAAATGCCACAACTTTTATGTCAGTTCAGAGGCTTTTGTTGCACCAGTGCTCAGATCCCTTTCTTGAGTTTTGACTGTCCTTGGATCTTTTTAATAGTGACTTGTATTCCAGGCTTATTCACATACATTCACTCTTTAGCTAAGCCACAGAAGTAATGCAGTGTCCTGGAGACAGCACTGTGCAGAGTCAAGAGATCCACATTCAAGGTCTAGATCTGCCATTAACTTTCTGTGTGACCCTGGGTAAGTCAATTCCCCCTTACGTTCCCTGAGTTTCCCATATTTGAGGAATGTTTGCTGAATTGGACTCAGAGATGCTATCATTTTGATTTTGGGTCTCAGTTACTTCATCTCTGTAAGGAGATTGATTTGAAAGACTTAGGAAAGACTCTGATCAACATAATGGCCAACAATGATTCCAGAGGATTTTTTGATGGACCGTGATACCTGCCTCTAGAAGAGGTATTAGGCTCAAATTGAGACATGTATTTTGGGGGCCTGGCCAGTATGAGAATTTTTGTTGTAAAGGTTTTCTTTTTCTTTTCAATGAGAGAGAAACATAAATCTTTATTAATTTCTTAGAAACTAATAAAAAGACATGGGGGGGGGGTCAAACGAATTGTGGTATGTGAATGTAGTGGAATATTTCTGTACCATAAAAAACCATGAGCTTGAAGAATTCAGAGAAACATGGGAAGACTTACATTAACTGATTCTGAGTGAAATAATACCAGAATTAAGAAAATCTCTCTCTCTCTCTCTGTCTCTCTCTGTCTCTCTGTCTCTCTGTCTCTCTCTGTCTCTGTCTCTGTCTCTGTCTCTCTCTGTCTCTCTCTCTCTCTCTCTCTCTCTCTGTCTCTCTCTCTGTCTCTGTCTCTCTCTCTGTCTCTCTCTCTCTCTCTCTCTCTCTCTCTCTCTCTCTCTCTCTCTCTCTCTCCTAAAGCAATGTAACTAGAAAGACTACAACCAAAAAAACCTCCAAACTGAATACTGTATAATAATAATGACTAAGCTTGGCCTTAAAAAAATAAATGAGAAAATATACCTTCCATAATTTTTTGCAGAAATGGAGAAGCATTGCTGTGAAGTATTGCATATACAATTAGATTTGACTGGTGTCTGGTTAATTTTGCTGAATTATTACCACCACTACCCCATTTTTTGTTACAAAGAATGCTAGGTAGGGGAGGTAGGAATAATACATTCAGAAATGAAGGTGATAGAACTGCAGAAAGAGACATAAATTTTCAATTTCATAAATTGCCAATGTATGAATTTACCTGAATATGGTTATATGTCACAAAGGGGTGATTTTTTAAAAAATCTTTTTATTGGGAGTCACTGGGAGAAAGGAGTTGTGATAGTGATACACCCATCTATCCCCTAAAAAAGGAGGGGAAGAAAGAAAAATGCATTAGTAAAACATGAAAAGAGTGCACAGAAGGGAGGTTCAAAGGGAGACACAGACAAGCAGGAATTTATTATATACATGCTAAATATTTTTAAATAGAAAAGAAACTGAAAGTAGTGAAGGTTCTATAGACAATCCTCTTTTTCTGTTTTATTAAATATAGAAATACTTCTCATTGTCAGGGTTTGACAAGTACAGATTAACAAAAAATAAAAATTTTAAAAATAGATGGTGATACAAAAAATAATTTTTTTTAATTTAAAAAGAAATGGGGGGGGTATGGATTCAGAGCTGCAAGCAGGAATTTTTGCCATTGGGGCAAATGACAAACAGAATGAAATAATCTTTTGCTTGGGGGAAGGGTGGCAGGGACACTATCTTGTGGAGTGACAGAGACCCAGGGATTTAGACCCTGCCAAGAAGATGACTGTGAGTGAAAGAATGTTGACAGGGTGGGAGAGGAACTCAGCCTAATGTAGAATCAGATGAGAGAAGGACATTGCAGTCCCTATACCATCAGGTAACTTTTTATTTTAACTAATAATTCTTGCTAACTAGATGCTAAACTCTGTTGTTTCTTTGCTGGCAAGTTCTTTTAGCACCCTCTAAATTCACCACCCTGGGGCAAAACCCTATTTGTACTTCCCTAGCTATGGCTCCATGGAACTTGATGATCGCTAAGGTCCCTTTAAGTTCTAACATCCTCGGATGTATTAATCAGAAGTAGGTTGGTGGTCAGAAAAGCTGCTACCCACTTTGGATGCTAAAATTTGGTTTCCCAGCTTTGTAGGTCTGGAGCCTCAATGATAAGCTTATCCAAAGTTCATCAGGCCCTGGGAAAAACTGGCTTACACTGCTCTAATTCATAGAAGCCTAACTTGTCCCAGAAAGCCAGTTTAATAATTTACAATGAGAAATAGAGCTGCCAAGTGGACCAATATTTGTGTTGGCCAGGTAGCACATTCTCTTCCCAGTAGGGAAACCTATTTGGGAAACTGAACCAAGAGCAGAAGGCTGCTTAGTAAGGATATGGAATCAGTGCAAAGAAGGTGCTCCTGCCAGCTGTTCTGGGCACCCTCTCCCCCAAGCAGTACCGAAGGGAGACATAGAGCCCAAGCTTATTGCTGAGTTGAAGTTTTCTCTTTTTTCAACACTCCAGTATCCTCTTTGTTTAGTACTACTGGCAGCATTAATCCCCAATTGCTTCAGGTAGAGAGCCTCTACTAGGCAACAATGTCTTTCTTAACAACTTACTTTCTATTAAAGAATTGAGAAAGGTGTCACAGCTCTTTTGTTTATATGGGTGAGATATAATCAGTATTTACTATCTATAATCAGTATTTACTAAATTAGAAAATTAAAACTAATTAAAAATGTTTAATGTTGATTTATTAGTTCATTTAAATAATAAACTTATTACATATTACATAAATACTTTTGATGAAAAATAGCTATATTGTTTAAAAATTCATGAGATTAGCACTATTTCACATATTTTTGCAAATCTTTTAAAAGTTTGGGTTAGGGGTGGCTAAGTGGTGCAGTGAATAGAGCACTGGCCCTGGAGTCAGGAGGACCTGAGTTCAAATCCAACCTCAGACACTTGACACAAAAACTAGCCATGTGACCTTGGGCAAGTTACTTAACCCCAATTGCCCTCCAAAAGAAAAAGAAAAAAAAAGGAAAAGTTTGGGTTAATAGACACTATCTTCTCATATCAGATGTTGCATTTAATTTGTTGCTGTGTTGTTTTAATTGAAGTATATGAAGAAAATCTAGCCTCACATAGATATATAGTTGGAAAAGGGAGGAGTATTTGAATAGGCAAAAATATTTTAGTATTATTATGAAAAGAGGTTTGACCTCTAAGATTCCCTGAAATGAGTCTCAGGAACCCTCAGGGGTCCACATACTACACTTTGAGAACTACTACCTTAGCCAACAAGGGTCCAGAAAACTGGAGGCTGGTCTGGAGGTGGTATGGGATGACTAACTGGTTGTTTTTAATTGAATTTTTTTTTAACAAAGATTGTTGACAGAGACAGTATACCTCCACCTACCACACACCTCTTTACATAGGTAAATTAATCTTAGCAAATAATTGTAGATGATGGGTTCTTAACCCCAGGGTCTATAAACTTGTTTGTGTGGGGGTGTTTATATTTTGACAATTATTTCTATATAATTGGGTTTTTTTTTAACCCTCTATATTTTATTTTATCCCTTAAAATACACTAAGAAATAGTTTATAGGCTTCACCAGATTGCCAAAGGGATCCATGACAAAAAAGATTAAAAACTCCTGTTCTAGATGTTAAAAGTGCTGAATATTCCCTTTTACAGATAGAAGGGGTTTGTGTGCCATAAGCAAAGCTGGCAAATTGTACCCACACTCACCCCCAACCCTGTGTGACTGTCCACACAGCAGGAGCTTCTAGCCTTAATTATAATGTACGACTAGACTTTTCACAAAACAAATACCCATGTGCCACAAAGAATTACATTATCAGGCATTTTCTTTTTCCTTTTTTTTTAAATCAGGCATTTTCATATATGGATTTGAACCATAGTTGTGGTGATAAAGTTTTAACAACTGACCCTCTAAAAAATAAAAAGGTCTTCATGACACATTTTTAAGTTTAACCTATATTATTAATATTTTCTCCATCACTTTTTAAAGCCCAGAGTCTAGACCATTGACAAAACAGTGTTAAGACTTGAATTGTGGCTCACATATGAGATGAAAAGTAAATGCTTCTGATGAAACTTCACAAGTGATTCTGAAGAGCCAGTTCAAACTCTCTCTAACATACCCCTCTTCTGGACCATAAAAAGTAATATTAAGAAATGTCCCTTTTGTGCCTCCCCCTCTTTCATGGTAGTAATCTGCCTTGCTTAAGCCTATCTATCCCTTATTACTAGATTCAGAATTACCTTCATGTAGTGATCTTGTGCTTGCCGTGAATACTTTTCTTTGCCTACATTAAAACATGTATTTCCAAACATATTGTATTCATATAATAATAGTAAGCCACAGGATAAAAGGATCATAAATTTCCATTTGTAAGGGACCTTATAGATCATGTGTATGGGCAAATTTAAATAGGGCCACTTTTTTTTTTTTTTTTTGCCTTTTGGAGGGCAATTGGGGTTAAGCAACTTGCCCAAGGTCACACAGCTAAGTTTTTGTTTGTGTGTGCGTTAAGTGTCTGAGGCCGGATCTGAACTCAGGTCCTTCTGACTCCAGGGCTGACGCTCTACTCCCTGCGCCACCTAGCCACCCCTATTTCTTCTTTTTAAATATATTTTTTCCCCAATTACATGTTAAAACAATTTTTAAAACATTTTGGTGGGGCAGCTAGGTGGTGCAGTGAATAGAACGCTGACCCTGGAGTAGGAAGGACCTGAGTTCAAATCTAGGCTCAGACACTTAACACTTACTAGTCTTGTGACCTTGGGAAAGTCACTTAACCCCAATTGCCCTGCCTTCCCCCTCCAAAAGGCAAAAAAAAAAAAATTAATGGCATCCCCAATGTTTCTGCTGTGGATAAGAGCACTGGCAAAGAGAACAAGATTACCATCACCAATGATAAAGGATGTCTGAGCAAAGAAAATAGAGCATATGGTCCAGGAGGCTGAGAAATACAAGGCTGAGGTTGAAAAGCAGAGAGACAAGGTGTCTTCCAAGAATTCTCTTGAATCTTATGCTTTCAATATGAAGGCTACTATAGAGGATGAAAAACTACAAGGCAAAATTGGTGATGAAGACAAACCAAAGATCCTTGACAAATGCAATGAAATAATCAACTGGCTGGATAAGAACCAGACTGCTGAGAAGGAAAAATCTGAGCATCAGCAGAAAGAATTGGAGAAGGTCTCAACCCCATCATTACTAAGGTGTACCAGAGTGCAAGGGGTACGCCAGGAGGCATGCCTCAGGCATGCCTCAGGGGGGTGGAGCAGCCCCATTTGCAGGTGCTTCTTCTGGACCCACTCTTGAAGAGGTCGACTAAACACACCAGAAGAAAGAGCATTCCACACAGCTTTCCAAAAATTGAAGGACTCAAATTTGTAGCCAAAGCAGTAGCAGTTTAAAAGTAACATTTGAGCTACTGTGTAACTCTGGGCATTCTGAATGCTTGAATGTGTGCAGAGGGAGAGAAATGAATAACATTGCACTTTATCAGTCCTTTGGGATTGTCTTGGATCATTGTATTGCTGAGAAAAGCTAAGTTGTTCACAATTCTTCATCATACAATATTGCTGTTACTGTGTACAATGTTCTCCTGGTTCTTTTCATTTCACTTTGTGTCAGTTCATATAAGTCTTTCCATGTTTTTCTGAACTCATCTTGCCTGACTTTTCTTATAGCATAACAATATTCCATCACAATCACATATACAGCTTGTTTAGTCATTCCCCAATTGATGGTGTAATGGTAATAGGAATTTGAAGATCTTCCCTGCCTCTTAAAAAGCCTAAGGAAATTTGAAGACCTTCCCTGATTTGAAGATTTTCCCTGCCCCCCAGTAGACTAAATGTAATCACGTGGAGCCTGTGGTAGGAGGAGTTTGCCAGAGAGTAGAGCAGAGCCCACAGGAAGCTGGGAGTAAGAACAGCTAGGTAGGTGAAACAGGACTGCAGGCAAGCAGACAGCTAGGCTTGTGAGTGTTGCGGTTGGTTTGTGGAAAGGGCTAAAGGATGGTTTGGCTCTCTGTGGAGCTATGGTGTATTAACTTCTTTGCTACTATGATAGATTCGGCTTTCTGGTTTGAGGATTTGGTTTTCTGGTGTCTGCATAAATATTTTGCCTCTGTCTTATATAGAGAGTCTGTTATATTTTGTGATTGAGAACTATGCCAGCATATTTACAGTCACCATCAGCACTGTGAATATTGCGTTGGCACTACAGATGGGCATCTATTTGATTTCCAATTCTTAGTCACAGTCCTCTTTTATTTCTAAAGGCCTAAAAATTTAGATCATGGGAATATCTACAAATCTAGGTCTCACTCTATTATGCCATGTAGTGAAAAGAAGGGATCTGAGCTCGAACCCTGGCTTTGCTTGCTATTCCAGGTGGCTGTGGGCCCATGATCCCAAAGAGATCATAAAAATGGGAAAAGGACCTACATGTACAAAAATATTTATAGCAGCTCTTGTTGTGGTGGCAAAGAATTGGAAATTGAGGGGATGCCCACCAATTGGGGAATGGCTGAATAAACTGTGGAATATGAATGTAATGGAATACAATTGTGTTAAACAAAATGATGAGCAGGCAGATTTCAGAGAAATCTGGAAAGACTTATATGAACTGATGCTGATCGAGGGGAGCAGAACCAGGAGAACATTGTACACAGTAATAGTAACATTGCATGATAACTAAATTTAATAGACTTACTCTTTTCAGCAATTCAAGGATCTAAGACAATTCCAAAGGACTCACAATGGAAAACGTTATCCACATCCAGAGAAACAACTGATGAAGTCTGAATGCAAATCGAAGCATACTATTTTCTCTCTTTTTTTTTTCTTTTTTGTGGTTTTCCCCCTTTTTTCTGGTTTTTCTTTCACAACATGACTAATGTAGAAATATGTTTAATATGATTATACCTGTATGGACCACATAAGATTGCATACAGTCTCAGGGAGGTGGGGAAAGAGGAAGGGGAAAAATTTAGAACACAAAATCTTTTTTTTTTTTAAACAAATGCTTTATTAACTTCTGTTTTACATCATTCATTTCCGCCAGATTTTGAGTTACAATCATTTTCCCTCCATTATTCCCCTACCCAACCTCCCAGAATAGTAGTCCCACAAGATATCGCTTCCTCCAATCTGCTCTCTCCCATACCTTCTGCCATACCCCCATCGACTTTTCCATTAGAGGAAGGTGAATCTTTGCATCCCAATGCCTGTACATCTTATCTCCCTATTACAAGCAAAAGAGTATTAATAATAGTATTTATATATATTTGAAACATTTAATGTTATGACCTCACATTTCAGATCCATTTCCTTCCTCCCTTGTCACCCATTCCTTCTTGGGAGATAAGTAATTCAGTATATGTTGTACATGTCTAGCTATGCAAAACATTATCATAGTAGATATATTGTACAAGGCTGTTTATAATTCCCTCCCACTCATCCCACCCCCCACCTGGTCCATTCCCTACATGATCCTGTCCCTCTTCTATAGTGGGTACTTCCAAGCTCCCCTCACCCCAAGGATGCCCTCCCATCCATCATCCCTCCTCTCATCCCCCTTCCCCCTATCCTGCTGCAGGTTGAGATATCCCATTTAGTATGTATTACATTTTCTCCCTGAACCAAATTCAAAGTGAATGTGGTTTTGCCTTTTTAGCCTTCCTTATTCTCCCCCTCCTTTGCAACCACTTCCCCTTGCTTCTTCTACATGGGATAGTTTACCCTACCCTGTCTCTCCCCATCTCCTCTTGCCACTTTCCTCTCACCTCATAATTTCATCCCTTGAGTATTCTCCCTTCCCAACAAAATCAACTTATTCCCTCTATCCATATATAACTGTAACCATATACACACACATTCACATATGTATCCATATGACCACACCCCCTTCTTCCATTATTTTCATAGTGAGAAAGATATCATCAGTCACAGTTATTGTTTTTCCATATAGGAATGTAAATAGTTCAACTTTGATAAGTTCCTTTTGATTTCTTTTCCTGATTACCTTCTCAAGCATCTCTTGCTTCTTGCATCTGGATGTCAAATTTTCTATTCAGCTCTGGTTTTTTCCTCAAGAATGCTTGAAAGTCCTCTATTCCACTGAATAACCATATTTCCCCCTGAAACAAAATACTCAGTTTTGCTGGGTAGGTGACCCGTGGGTTCATTCCCAGTTCTTTTGCCCTCTGGAATATCATATTCCATGCCCTTCGATCCCTCAGTGTAGAAGCTGCCAGGTCCTGGGCTATTCTGATTGTGTTTCCACAATATTGAAATTGTTTCTTCCTGGCCGCTTCTAGTATTTTCTCCTTGATCTGGGGATTCTGGAACCTGGCTATAATATTCCTGGGAGTTTTCTTTTTGGGATCTTTTTCAGGAGGTGATCAATGGATTCTTTCAACCTCTATTTTGCCCTCTGGATCTAAAACATCAGGGCAATTTTCCTTGAGAACTTCTTGAAGGGTGATTTCTAGGTTCTTTCTTTGATCATGGCTTTTGGGTAGTCCAATAATTTTTAAATTGTCTCTCCTGGATCTATTTTCCAGGTCAGTGGTTTTTCCCATGAGATATTTCACATTGCCTTCTAATCTTTCATTTGGATCTGCTTAACAGCATCTTGATTTCTCATAAAGTCATTAGCTTCCATTTGCTCCAGTCTAACTCTGAAGGAATGAATCTCCTCAGTGAACTTTTGAGATTCTTTTTCCATCTGGCAAATTCGACTTTTTAAGGCATTCTTCTCCTCAATGCCCCTTTGGGCCTCCTTAGCCATTTGAGTTAGTCTATTTTTTAAGGTGTTATTTTCTTCAGTCAGGCTGTTGACCCTCATTTCATACTTTTCCTGCATCCTTCTCATTTCTCTTTCTAATTTTTCCTCCACTTCTCTTACTTGATTTTTAAAGTCCTCCTTAAGGTCCTCTATGGCCTGCAACCCACTCATGTTTCCCCCTGGCGCTTTTGGAGCAGGACTTCTGACCTCACAGTCCTTTTCCCGCTCTATGCCCCCAAAATAGGAGTCTAGGGTTGCATTTTTCTGTTTCCTTTGCCTTGGCATGTTGCCACTTAATTGCTTGACTTTTGGGCTTGTTACCACACTATGGCTTTAAGGCCAGCTGGAGGAATTTTCGTCCTGAACGTGTGGGGGGGCAACTTCCGTTTCTGGCAAGCTGTAAACCCACCCACAACTTCCACCCTAGATCACAATCCAGATCCAGGGAGGTTAAAGCAAGAGTGATTACCCCCCAAGACTGATTGCTGGATCTCCCCACGATTTGTAGGCTGGGAGCCGGATCTGCCTCTGAAAACTACAAAATGGCGTATCTCCTCAGCAGCTTCTAGCCCCCAGGGGAGGGAGCTGACGCATTCCCCAAATACAGGTCCCAAAGTCCATAGGACACTAACCTCTTACTTTGTCCTAGGCATGTCTATGTTGATAATTCTGGAGTCGCCAGGGTTCCTGGTGTTCTGGGGTTCCTCCAGCCGGCTGCTGGCCCTGTCGCCCTGGGGCTAAAACCTCGGCTCACGAGGACCTGGGCTCGGCTCCTGCGCTCTGCGAGCTGCCAGGTCCCAGACCACTGAGCTGGTCCTTCCTGCAGGGCTGCTGGGCTGTCCTCAGCGGGAGGTTAGCTTCTCTGTCGTTCTGTGGGTGCTGGGGCTCCAGAAGTTGTTCAGAGTCCCCTTTTACATAGTTTGGGGGGAATCTGGGGGTAGAGTGGCTTGGATGAGCTGTTTCTACTCCGCCATCTTGGCTCCGCCCCTCCACAAAATCTTATATAAAAGTAAATGTTGAAAGGTGGCTGGGTGGCACATTGAATGAATAGAGCACTGGCCCTGGAGTCAGGAGGACCTGAGTTCAAATCCAGCCTCAGACACTTAACACTTACTAGCTGTCTGACCTTGGGCAAGTCACTTTACCCCAATTGCCCTGCCTTCCCTACTCAAAAAAAAAAAAGTGAATGCTGAAAACTAAAAATTAATTAATTAATTTTTAAAAATTTTAAGAGAAAGAATGCTAGTGTTGGAATGAAGACACCCATGCTGTCTTCTATTTCCAACCTCTCAACTCTCCAATCTCCCTGGGTCTCAATGTCCTCAGTTCCAAAAATGAGAGGATAGAAATAGATGATCTCTAAGCTCATTTTCAGTTCTAAAATTCTAGGATTCTCTGATCTTGTGAATAGACATGGCATTACTTATGTGACTATCTTTCCAATTAGATTATAAACTCCTAAAGGGCAGGGACTATATGTTATGCTACTCAATACTTATAGGCCATAGAGGGTCAAATATGGCATGTCCCAAAAGTCTTAGTGCAGTTTTAAGTTTTAATAACGTAAGAAATGCCCCACACTTACAAAAAGTTGAAAAGTTAATTATTTAAATATTTAAAATATTTTTCTTATTAAATTCCAACATAACCACTGTCTTGTGCTAGATATTGCCCTGGTTGATTTTTGAACCTTGTAAAAATTTTCATCTGCAATGCTCAGAGATTGAAAGGATTACTCTTGGAATCTTAGCTTTAAGATCATTCAGTGAAAGAGGCTTTGATGCATATATAACAGTTTTGATGTGACCTAGAAGACAATATATAATGGAGATAGATCCATTAACTGAGGTAGCTAAGCAAGAAAACCAACCCATTGGTCTGAAAAAGTGTCATCCAGAAACTATTTTGCATAAAATAAATAAGTGTGCCCTATCTTGTTAAAATTAAAATTAAAAAATAGTGTTTTAAATTCACAAAGCTAAATAGGTTTGAAAGAAATGTAAATCATTTAACTTTCAAATGATATTTTTATAAGTTTGTAGCATTTACATTGGGGCATCTAGGTAGTACAGTGGATAAAGTGCCAGACCTGAAGTCAGGAAGACTCATCTTCCTGAGTTTGAATCTGGCCTCAAATAACCTACTACCTTTGTGGACAAGTCATTTAACCCTTTTTGTCTTAGTTTCCTCATCTGTAAAATAAGCTGGTGAAGAAAAAGGCAAACCACTCCCATATCTTTGCCAAGAAAACCCCAAATGAGGTCACAAAGAAAAAGAATTGGACGTGATTGAAAAGCATTTGTATTTCCAAAATTTAATATTAAAGTTTAAACCTGCACTAAGACTTTCGAGACATACGGTATATGTTAAATGAATGAATGTTATTGTGGTGGTCTTCTTGGTGTTGTTTATCCTTCATTCTGGAAAAGAATCACAATATCAGGGAGGTGATGCCATGGCATACAAGTGAATTGGATTTAAGTGAGAAAGGGCAATGCAAAGTCACCAGCCTCACTTTCTCCTCTTGAAGCCATTTGAGTCCCATTACAAGATATAGATCAGGACTATTAGAGATGGCCCCGGAGGCAGTGGGAGATCTTGGCATTTTTAAGCCAGGATCTTTAACCGGTCTCAGTTTGATTGAGACAATATTCATTTGGCCATTAAGGCTAGGTAAGAAATGAGACAGAGAATGGCCTCTTTTATCTAGTCAAAAAAAAAATCAACCTGGGAGGGAAAGATCTTCAGGGATTTTGGCCAAAACAGAAACAATAGAAAAGCTATAAAATCCTAAATATAGCGCTAAGTAGGGAATCTGGGTAGTGCAATGTATAGCGCACTGGTACTCAAATCAGGAAACCCTAAGTTAAAACCTGGCCTCAGGTACTTATTGGCTGTGTGACCCTGGGCAAGTCACTTAACCTGTTTGCCTCAGTTTCCTCATCTGCAAAATAAGCTGGAGAAGGAAATGCCAAACCACTCGAGTATCTTTGCCAAGAAAACCCAAATGGGGTCACAAAGAGTCCCTCACGACTGGACACCAACAATAGCTTTAAATAGGGAGGGAACCACTCTTTAAGGCATCTCACTTAGGTGCTTTTATAGTGGATAGTTGCAACTATCTTAGAAAACATATTATGAAAGGTAACTTGACATAATGGATAGGGCGCCTCCCTCAAAATCAGGAAGACCTGGGTCTAAGTCCTGTCTTGGACACATACTAACTTTGTGACCCTAGGCAAGACATTTGACTTCCCAGTGTCCAAGACAAGTTTCTAATATTATAAATTATAAAGCAGATGCTGGTCTGCATTGGTAGAGTTCCCTATGCCAATGTGATTCCAGGTTCAATTCAAAAATTAAACGTTTTGCAAGAAAGATGGTAGGTTTAGAGTTAGAAGGATCCTTAATGTCCAGTTCCTTCATTTTTTACAGATGAGGCAACAAACCCAGGCAGCTTTAGCAAGATGCTCAAGGCCACAAGTAGCCAAGTGGCCAAGTTTGAATAGATGCGACTGGTGGTAGAGATAGAGATAGCTGAGATCCTAGGCAAGGGTGAGGGAATGGCATATTAGTCTCTCTAAAAATTACTCCACTGGATCCACCTACCACAGGTGAGCTTGAAGGCAAAAGAAAAGCATACAGGCAGCATGTCAGGGAGTCATATTATATGTTCTGGCAAAAGATAGTATAGTGCTTTGGGCTAGATGCAGAGACTGAGATTCAAGTCCCGCTTCTAATGCTTATGATCTGTATGGGCAAATCGCTTAATCTCTCTGGGTCTGTTTCTTCATCTGTAAAATGAGGAAGTGTATTGCCATGGTGGATTGAGGGCTGACACTGGAGTCTAGAAAACCTAGGTTCAAGTCCTCCCTCTGGTATATACTAAGTGTGCGACCCTGGGGCAAGTGATAGCTTCTCTGTGTCCCCAGGCAACTTGCTTAAGATCCTAAATTTCAAAGACAGTGCCCATGGGGCAGCTAGGTGGCACAGTGAATAGAGCACTGGCCCTGGAGTCAAGAGGACTTGAGTCCAGCCTCAGACAATTAATACAAAGCTAGCCATACAAAGTGACCTTGGCTAAGTCACTTAACCCCAATTACCCTGCCTTCCCCCTCCAAAAAAAGCAAAAAAAAAAAAAAAACCCAAAAAAACCATAGATAGTGCCCACCTGCTTTGGTAAAGGGAATTCCTCATTTGGGAGCCTCTTGCCATAGTCAAGTTGTAGACCTGCTGAAAAACAAGACCTGTAATTCCCACTTCGCAAGGTTAATTGTGAAGATCAAGGGAGATAAGTTATGTAAAGTGCTTCATAAAACTGAAAGTGATCTATTAATATCAGTTATTTTTCTTGTTCCTCTGAGTCAGATCCTAGGATCTGAGCATAGCACTGGGTTTAGTTATAATCTATCTAAGCTAGAATTTATGACCTTGAAATAGAAAGGCATCTGAAAAGTAAAACAATTTGGAAAAATCCAAAGATCCACACTCCAGCCTCCCTCCCACCCACCCTCATCACCCCAACCCTCCAGTAAGAATCTATGTCAGCATTAGCTAAATTTCATCACCTATTTCTGTGAGCAATGGGGATCTGTTATCACATCCTTTAAAATTCTGATGAGCTCTCCAGAAGTTTGGAAATATCTTGAATTCCTTCTGACTCAACTCTCCTTAAAGGAGAGTTCTTACTTTTTTCTTTTATCTATAAACAAGTTAAAAAATTTGCTTTTGAAATAAAGACCCCTTTTCCAAGAGAGTTTTGAAGTTTTTTGCAAGTCAGTGAAGAAATAGTTTAGATTTAAAATGTGGGGAGGAGAATTCTTTCTTTCTTGACTCTCCTTAAAGGAAAATTTCTTTTTTCTTTAATCTGTAAACTACTTAAAAGATTTTTTTTAATGAAGATTCATTTTCCAAGAGAGTTTTGCAGTTTTTTTGCACATCTGTGAAGAAATAGTTTAGATTTCAAATGTGGGGAGAATTATTTTGGTACCTGCAGAAAGATAGGATGAGGCTGCTCTGACTTGTCCCTCAGCTTGCTAAAAGTGAAACTCCCAGGGCAATTTGAATAGACAAAGGCTCATGGCCAAGGGCATGATGGGAATAAAAAAGAATGTAGTCATTTTAAGTAAAATATCTGACTGAGTCTAGAAAGTTAGTATTAATAAAGAAGCAAAGGTATTCAAAAGGCAAACCTTTAACCTAAGCTTGGGGACTTCTTTTGCCTGGGAGCCAGAGTGTGACTGTGGATTTTAGTCACAAAAGAATTAAAATAATTTTTGGGGCTGTGGTCTAAAAGAAAGGAGCCCTCTTCCTTTTGAGGAGGAGGCTATGTCAGGGCAACAATTCAGGGAACCAAAAACTTGCAGGGAGCAGTAAAGCAGAGAACATAGCCCAGAAGAGGACAGGAACAGCTTGCAGAGGGATAGTGTGAGTCTTGGCTTGTTTTGGCAGTGACCTCAAAAGTGGAGAGAGGTTCCTGCTGAGATGAGTTCCCAAGGGGTTAAGTTGGCCTGGCTACACATGTTTTTAATGTTGCACCATTTCCTAGGTGTGTTCTTTGCATGTCAATCAATCAATATTTATTAAGCACCTACTATGTACTAGACACTAGGGATATAAAGTAAGGTAAAAGGCAGTTTTTTCTCTTGAAGAGCTCACAATCAATGGGGAGAAAACATGCAAAAAGCTGTGTACAAGCAAGCTACATACAGAATAACGTGGAAATAATCAAGAGAGGGAAGACACGATTTAAGAAAGATTGGGAAAGACTTACTATAGAAGGTGAGATTTTTGCTAGGATTTGAGGGATGCAGGAGAAACATGGAGATGGAGATGAGGAGGGAGAGAATTCCAGGCACGGAGGTCAGTCAATGAAAATGCTGTGAGTCAGAGTTGGAGTATCTTGTTTGAGGAGGAGTAAGAAGGACACTGTCACTGGATTGCAAGGGATGTGTGTGTTTGGGGGTGGGGGGTTGTGAGGTGTAAGAAGACCTAGAAAGGTGGATTTTGAAGGAATTTGAAGAACAAACAGAGGGTTTTACATTTGATGGTTTTGTTTGTTTGTTTTCTTTGCCTCTTTTTTGGAGGGGCAATTGGGGTTGTGTTAAGTGTCTGAGGCTGGATTTGAACTCAGGTCCTCCTGACCCCAGGGTCAGTGCTCTATTTACTGTGCCATCTAACCACCCCTATATTTGATGTTTTTATGTCTGATTCTGGAGGTGATAGGTAGCCAATGGAGTTTTGTTGAGGACGGTGACATGTGTGACATGACACACTCGTGTTTTAGGAAGATCATTTCAAAACAGCTGAGTAGAATACTGTAGATACTGGGGACCTGGAGTCAGAAGACCTGTGTTCAGATCTGGCCTCAGGTACTTACTAGGTAGTTGACCCTGGGAAAATGACTTAATTATTGCCTGCCTTAGTTTCCTCATCTATAAAATGGGGATGATGACAATAATAGCACCTACCTTCTAGGACTGTTGTGAGGATAAAAAGAGAGAGTATTTGTAAAGTGTTTTGCAAATCTTAAAACATTATATAAAAACATTAGCTAATATTGTTAGAAGGGTAGTCTAGACATTGGAAAGGCTACCAAAGACATTTGGTCATGCCTTAAATGGTTTTTAAAAGATAGTCTATAATGTGAAAATATGTTTAATAGGAATGTTTATGTACAGCCTGTATCAGATTGCATGCCATCTTGGGGTGGGGGAGGGGAGGGATGGGGAGAAAATTTGGAACTCAAAATCTTATGGAAGTGAATGGTGAAAACTAAAAATAAGTTATTTTTTAAAAAGATAATCTAACAGTTCAAGATTTCAATCTTTTAAGAGAGGCTGAGACACAGTTGACATACATCCAACAAGGAGCAGAGATTTATGCTCTTTATAGATTCAGAGATATGGAGAGGATCGACATTGTAGGCAGAAAGTAACTTCAAGGAATATGACTTCTGGCAGTAGAGAAGAGAGCCAGCTTTTCAGATTCAAGAGAAAACTAGACCCAAGTTGAGATACAGGAAAAAGTATGCTAAAGGAGCCCAGCAGGTTGACCCAAGAGGGGAACAGTGTGAAGACTCCACAAGAAGATAAATTATATCCAGGTCCTACAATACTGGAGATTGAGCTGTCTTGATGACACATACTCCCTCTATTTGTTCCTCATTATCATTAAACTCTAAATTTACACCTACTCTTCTTATTGACTCTAGTGTATTTGTTGAAGTGTGTGCCCCAAGTTTATGGAATAATATTTTATAGCTACTATGTAATAACATCATCTTCATAAATGTCTTTGCTTTAAAATAATTATGTCTAGTAGCTAACTTGAGGTAAGGTCATGGGTGGGGGCTCATGATGAAACTGCCAACTACACCCTTACAATCCCAAGGAAATAGTCACACATAATCCCCAAATTTGAGTTGGGGAGAGGTAGCCCAGAGAGGGTGTTACATATTATTTATCTTTCTATGTTGCCTTATTAAATATCCTTTGCTTTTAACTAATATGTCCTCTTCTTGGTATGGTATAGATGAAATTTATACAGTTTCTAGTTGGTGTGGTATTGGATAGATTCTGACCCAAAGCATGCCATGAACCTGAGGTAGTTTTGAAGTGCACGTTGGTAAGTGGGATAAAAAAGTAAATTACATTTGAGGTTTAGAATTGTGCTTTAATGTACTGTTTAACCTTAGAGAGCTTCTTTGATGTTCACCCAAAACTATATGACTGCCTTATTTTTATTCTCTGGGAAACTGTGACCACCTAATCCTACGATACCTGTAGGTGACATTTTTAATCACATGTATTTCAATATTTGGAGTCCTTTTTCGGAGCCTATTCTAAAGGTTTCATAGGATTGAGGCTTTACTAAACTTCCTGTTTTTCATTCTGAATACTCTTATTTGTTTTGTTTCTAGGATTCAGTACCATCTGTATTTTCTAGGATGCACACAGACCACTGTGTGCTCATGGGGAACACAGAGGGAACTTAACTTGATAAATTGTTCATGTTTATATAGCACTTTACAGTTAACAAAGTGTTTTCCTTACAATAAGACCATGGGGTAGTTCATAGAAGCATTATTACACAAATTTCATAGGTGAGGAGAATAAAGCTAAGAGACATCGAATGATGGGACCAGTGTCACCTATCTTCTAAGTAGAAGAGTCAGGATTTGAATCTAGGTTTCATGACTCTAAGTCCAGTACTTTTCCCACCACACCATGCTGGCTTCTGGTGGGGACTCTGTGTCACTAATGTTCATGTGATACTTCTTATAATAGCTGTAATAGATTTATCAAGAAGAAGAGAATCCAATATATTAATATTCACTATTCTTCAGGCTTCAACTGTAACACACAGACTATGAACAAAGGTGTAGGATCTGATCAATAAAGAAGAAAAAATAGCTAGTTGAGAACACATGCCATGAATTCATTTCTCACTTTCATTTTCACCTGAGGTAGGCATCTGTAAAACAAGAAGGTTGACCTAATCTATGATTCAATGAGAACACAAAAGTGTACATTTAGCATTTCCCTCTTCCAGGCATCCTCTTTTAAAATGTAAATATCCTGAGGAGTGGAAATACTTAAGAATCCTAGTCTTTAAGAGCTGGGGGGAAATCTTAGACATAACCCAGTCCGGCCTCCCCTGCTACCATTTTACAGATGAGAATACTGAGGTCTAAAAAGATGAAATAGTGGGTGGCTAGGTGGTACAGTGAATAGAGCACCAGTCCTGGAGTCAGGAGGACCTGAGTTCAAATCTGACCTCTGTCACTTAACACAAAAACTAGCTGTGTGACCTTGGGCAAGTCACTTAACTCCAATTGCCCTACCTTACTCCCCTTAAAAAAAGAAAGAAAGAGAGAGAGAGAGAGAGAGAGAGAGAGAGAGAGAGAGAGAGAGAAAGAGAGAGAGAGATGAAATAGCTTGTGTAATATCATAGAACTAGTTAGTGGCACAGCTGTCTGGTGTGTTTACTACTATCCGATAGCCACTTACACTTTAATATAAATTAGATATTTGGATCTCTTTCATCCCTGACAAGATGAAGCTATGGCTATGGCTTGAGAATCAGGAGACATACTGGGTCCACTTAAGGGGGTGAAAAAAGTGCAGAAAGGACAAAGAAAAACTTGATGAACTTCACAATTTTGGGTAAGGTGACCTCACTGGAAATCCATTCACCCTCTTACCCATACTTAATGTTAGTTACTACAAAAATCCATGTAAATGACACTTTTAGACCTGTAGCATTCTAACCCTATCCTGATGTATTTATGGGCTGGGGACACCATGACAGATTCATCCAAATTTGATGTCACTCCATAGAGCATGTAATTATTATAATAGATCATTTTAATGCTAGATACTTTGATGATGATGATGATGAAGGATTCGTAATCTTACCTATGTAAGTAGTTTCTCCATAAGTGCAGATCACAACCCATTCCAATCTTCCTATCCTGTGTGATTCTTGTCCATGTCCTTCCATTGATCCTTTAAAGAGGATCTTGCCAAAGTGTTGGATGGCTTCTTCTGAATCATCCATGAAACAGAATGAAAAATTACAGCGTCTCATATTACTTTAGCACTTCAGCCTTATGTCACTCTTGGCCTGACAAATCCTCTGAAAGGTTAAATCAGTTTGGATATTACCAAATGGATATTGGCCTGGGATCCTAATTCATCCAGGAACATTGCGTTTTCCTAGAATGAACTGGATCTTTGGAATCTCAAATGTCTGATTTTAAGGGCACCAGAACCAACAAAGGCCAACTCTCTGCTTTCCTGGGGTTTTACAGACAAGAAATGATCTGGTTCAGGATAGATTTGCTAGAACCATCTAACCTTGTGAGGTGGGTAGACCTTCTGTCCTTCACCCATTACAGACTCACACCCCTGGAACAGGGTCAGGTAGCAATTAACCCTACTTTAGCTCCTTCATGGATTAAGCTCAATATAGGATGTCTAATGTATAAATAACAAATACTGAGATGCACATGTAAGAGATAGATTTTAGATATTTTATAATTATAAATTTAGTAAACTTATATAGACAGATTGAAAAGTAAATATGTCCTGGTACTGACTGGTTGTTTCTCCCTATATCCTGGGGGGTCTATTTGAAACTATGTCCTTTGATATCAGTGGGAGCATTATGCAGGAAATAAAAAAGAGCCTAATAACTAAAGGTGAGAACTTCCCTTACAATTAAATGGCTCTACCCTGGGGAGGAGAGAACTTAGTTTCCCACTGTTGGGGACTACCTTGCAAAATCCTTCTGTCTGTGCGAACTTTGTTCCATCCTGGCAAACAAGACCTTTTTGAATCCTGATATACAAGGGTCTATTCAACTGACCATACCCTGTTACAAGAGGAGGCACAGTGTTGGACAGGCATTGCAGCATTTAGCCAGCACATGGAGTATGTTTCTCTCACTTTCTGTGTGAAGAGACTGTTTTCAAGATTTCAAAAATTGGTTTTTTTGTAGACTAAAGAGATATATGAATATTTTAAAGTGTTTGTGCTCACTTGTAATATAGTAACTGGAGTATAGTACTATAATTATGTAAAGTGCGCTGCCAGACTCCTTTTAATATGGGGGAAAGTTTTGCTATCAACTTTTAAGGAGAAATGTTGTTTTGTGGCAGAATGTTTTAAAATTAACCTGAAAAACAAAGTTTATAACAGAGATTTTCCCCTCATGCCCAAATTACCTAGTTCAGTGGGTGTCTAAATATAGTCACCAGTGGACCCACCAATCAAGGTAGTTCAAGTAAGAGTGACCTGTGGGTCTCTGAGACCCTTTCAGGGGGTCTGTGAGGCTCAAATTATTTTCAAGATATTTTAGTTTCTACTATTGACAAATATAACCCACAGAAACAAAAGCCCTATGGAATCTTCAGTCTTCAGTCATTTTCAGGAATATCAAGGAGTCCAGAGATCAAAAAGTTTGAGAACTACTAACCTAGATACAATTAAGATGATATAAAGGAAGCAATATATCATGGTCTGTATATATGTCTGTATAAGTCTCAGAGTCACAAGAGATGGTTTTGAGCCCCAGTCCTTCCATTAACTGTGTGACCTTGGGCAATTGCCTTTATATGTTTGGACTGCAGTTTTCTCATCTGTAAAATGAGGGAATTGGATCAGATCTCTAAGCTCTTTTGTATGTCTACTTTGTCATTCTTTTATAATGAAAATGGTTGAAAGGGTTAATTTTTAGTGTTGAAAAGGGAAAGTTATTGGAAATTGAGGTTATATAATTAGAAGTTGGTACTTAGGGAATGTAAATGTTAATTGCTTCCTTTTTTTTTCTTTAGAGTTAAATAAAATTTTTCTGGGAATGAGATTGAAATGAATGCTTCAGCCAGTTCTTCTGATGGAAGCATATAAATGTGTTGCGAACAAGAGAGCATCTTATACAAACTACTTTTTCTCTTTATTCTTACTTAGAAATGGTGGAAATTTGCACCTGATCACTATTTCCACCTAAAATACCTTTTCCTTTCATAGCCTAAAACCCCACTGTTGTGTGGAAGGTAGAAATTAAATTAGCCTAACAAGATCTTTATTAATTCAGCTTGTTTCTTAGCCAGTAGAGTAAATTTTATAAACTATTTGCAATAAAAAACAACATTCATTCATTCATTATTCCAACAAATAGAAATTAAGTCTCCACTTTGTGATAGGTTCTATGCTTAGAACTGAAGGAGATTCTGAGTTTAATTAAGATACAGTCCCAGCCCTCACAGATAAATATAATAATAATAGTATATTATTTGGGGGCAACTAAACAGTATAGTGGGTAGAGTACCAGCTCTGGAATCAGGAAGATCTAAGGAATCAGGAAGATCAAATCTGGTCTCCCACACTTACTAGCTATGCCACCCCGGACAACTCACTTAACCCTGTCTGCCTCAGTTTCTTCATCAGTAAGATAAGCTGGAGAAGGAAATGACAAACCACTTAAGTATCTTTGCCAAGAAAACCCCAAATGGGGTCAAGGCAGTGTCAGACATGATTGAAACAATTGGAACAATAGCAAAGTGCATCTCAGAGGGGTATAAAGGAACATATGAAGCCTGAGAAGGAAGGACATTGCCAGTATAAACTGTCCTTGTTGACATTCTTTTTAGAGATACCAGGGAAGATTTCATGGATGAAGTGGTATTTGAGTTAGGCTTTAAAGGACAGCTAAGAATTCAACTGGTTCAGGGGCATGGAAGTGGTTCTGAAGAGCTCAAAAAGGATTTTTAAAGTCAGATAAGAGAGTAGAGGAAAAAATTGGGAAAAGAAATGAGAGTGATGCAAGAAAATATGTAATGTAACCTTCCTGGTTACATTCTCTTGGGAGCTTTGGGGTTATTTCTAGTCACATGGTAACCTATTGTAGAAAGGAATGAGCATTTTACAAAGATATAGCAAACCCTAAGTGGGTTCTTTGTCTTTCCCTGCCTCAAGACAGCAGCTGGGGAGTTGGGGGGGGGGGGGCGGGGTTGGATCAGGGAGGGAGTGGTTAAGGTAATGAATTCTTTAAAATAAGAAACTACTTGTGGATTGCTGTCTTAGTTTGTGACCCTCTAAGGTGGCAAGATGCATGGGCGGGGGGAGAGGGAGAAGACAGGGTCTTTCTCTACCTAGACGTTATGGTAATCCTGACAATGTGGACTCTATTTCTAGGGGTCATAAGTAAGAATAACAATACAAAGAATGAAACAATCTCTACTCCCAAGGAACTTTCATTCTAATGGAAGAGACAAGTACATATATAGATATAAAATGAATTGATACAAATATATACAACCTAGTTAAATACAACGGAGAGTGGGAGGGAGGGCACTAAAAGTTAGGATTAGGAAAGACCTCGTAAAGAACCCTGGTAATGATGTTCTGTAAATTTAGCGAGACTCTTCCTTAAATGGAAGATACATAGTTGCCAGGACTTTGAGACCTTTTGCTTGAACAAGCTCAGACTCATTTTTATTCCAGGGATTTGTTGGAGGTTATGTACACATTCTGCTAAATTCCTACTCCAATGAAAGTCAACATGAGGTAGCATAAGGAATGCTAGACTAGGAGATAGGAGAAACCTAGTTTCAAATCCTATCATTGTAATTTATTAGCTGTGTGACCATGGGCAAGTCATTTAACCTATGAGCCTCAGCTTACTCATCTATAAAATGGAGCTAATAATACCTGTGGCACACACACACACACACACACACACACACACACACAGAAAGAGAGAGAGAGAGAGAGAGAGAGAGAGATGGAAAGAAAGAGAGAAAGAGAGAGAGAGAGAGAGAGAGAGAGAGAGAGAAGTTGCATGTTTTCAGACTTTTTTCAATATATTGATTTGCTGTGCTAATAGTTTTCTCTTCTTTTTCTGTCTTTCAATAATACTGCTTGTTATATGGGGTAGTTCTTTGGGAGGAGAAGAGGAGGAATACTGGAGAAAACTATTGTGTCATAAAAAATAAAAACTTATTTAAAAGGAAGAAAAAAGAAAGTGAAGTAATAATGCTAGTTAGAGGTACTTACCTCACAGGGTTGTTGTTAGGATAAGACATAAACCTAAAATATCATATGACTGTAAGTGTCAGCTATTATTCTTATCACAAGTTCTGCCAGATCTGGACAAGCCTGGAATGGCTTCAAGAATAGGCCCAATAGAAAGGCAAAGCCAAGATAGTGAAGAAAGGACAGGGTTTCACCTGAGTTCTCACAAATTTCCCTCAAAATACCTTTAAAATAACACCTCTAAGTGAATTCTGGAGCAGCAGAAACTATAAAAAGATGGGGTGAAACAATTTTTTCAGCCCAATTCAACTTAGGTCAGCAGGAAAGCTCTGTGCACTGGGAGGAAGGAGGGAGCGGGGAGAGAATGGAGCACAGTCCAGTGTAGGCAATGCCCTAGTAAGACAGCAGCAAGCCTGGCTTCTGCAAGCCAGCAGTAGGCCTTGGGGGTAACTGAATTAGCAGCAGCAGCTTCTGAAACTCAGGTAAGGAGGTTGGACAACTAGTCAGGAGATTACAAGTATCCCTTTGCTGGCAGGGCTATTCAGAACTCTATCGCATTGCCTATTTGCAGATGTGGGTTGCAGTCCTGGGTCACAGTCCCAGGGCAAGGATGGGCACTAACATACCAGAACTTGAATCTTCAGGGGTGCAGGGACCCTGGTCACAGTTCCAGGGTGGAAAAGAGTGCTTGTGGTTGCTCATAGACTAGAGCACAGGCTAGGAGAGTAGTAAACACACCTTTCCTTATTTCATGCCATTTTGGAAGAACTAAACATTTACAGACCCCCCCCCCCCAAACTACCTTTGAAAACAGCTACACAAATAAACTAAGGCTTGCAACAAGTGCCCCCTCCACCCCTGAAGCAGAGCCCAACTTTAACATAAAAGTCAAGAAATGGACTGGAAAAATTAGCAAACAACAACAACAAAAGAATCTGACCATAAAATGCTACCATGGGGACAAAGAAGATCAAAACAAACTCCAAAGAAGACAACAAAGGCAAAACTGCTACATCCAGAGCCTCATAAAAAAGCATGAATTGGTATCAGGTCCAAAAAGAATTTTTGGAAGAGCTTGAAAAGGATTTTTAAAATCAGATAAAAGAGGTAGAGGGAAAAATTGGTAAATCAGACTGATGCAAGAAAATATGAAAAAAGTCAACAGCTTGGTAAAAGAAGGCACACAAATACTGAAGAAAATAACACCTTGAAAAACAGAATAGGTCAAATGGTAACTGAGGCACAAAGATCTACTAATGAGAATTCCTTAGCAACCAGACCAGAACCAGTCTCTAACCTCTGAGTGACTGGAGCCAAACAAAGAAAGCAGGTTAGAGACAAGAAAGTTAGGACACAAAACAGAAGTTTATTTCAGAGTAAGGAAAATGACATATGATTACAGAAACCTCCTCTCCTAAGAAGGAGGGCTTAACATGGTAAACTAAAGGCAAGTCTTATATATATCCTGGACTGGATCATGACATAATCATGTTTAGGTCTTGAGTTACTGTTTCCACAGACCCATGGGAACAGCATTGTCTCAATTCTTGGGGGTCATGCCCACCCTGTGGGGCATAGAACCAGAGTTCTTGTGATCGGAACAGGAGTGCAGTACCTGTCAGGAAAAAGGAATAGGGATTGTGAATATGTGATGGATGACCCTGGGAAATAAGGGGAGCTAACTCCCTCAGTGAACATCTGGTGCTGGTCCAAGCAATACACTTTGCCAGAGGGTGATATCATCTTGAGCGCAAAGTATTATTGTTATGCCAAGCTCAGGACATGGCCTGTTTGCTGGGCAATTAGCTCTGGGAAACAGGGTCTCTCGAAAATATTTTGACATTCTTAAAAAGCAGAATTGGCCACATGGAAAAAGATGTACAAAAATTCACTGAAGAAAACATCTTAAAAAAGCAGAATTGGGCAAATAGAAGCTAATGATTCCACGAAATATCAAGAAGATAATAAAACAAAAAAAGTCAAAAAATGAAAAAATAGAAGAAAATGTAAAATATCTTATTGGAAAAAGCAGCTGACCTGGAAAATAGATCCAAGAAAGAGAATTTAAAATTAATGGACTACCTGAAAGTCATGATCAAAATAAAAGCCTGGACATCATCTTTCAAGAAATTATCAAGGAAAATTGCCCTGATATTATAGAACCAGAGAGTAAAATAGAAATAAAAATAATTCAGCAGGGGCAGCTAGGTGGCCCAGTAAATAGAGTATGGTCCTGGAGTCAGGAGGATCTGAGTTCAAAACTGGCCCCAGACACTTAACACTTACGAGCAGTGTGACCTTGGGCAAGTTACTTGACCCCAATTGCCTTTCATTCCTCCCCTCCAAAAAAAGCAAAAAAAAATTCACCAATTACCTCCTGAAAGAGAGCCCAAAATGAAAACCCCCAGGAATATTGTAGCCAAATTCCAAAGCTCCCAAGTAAAAAAGAAAATGCTACAAACAGCCAGAAAGAAACAATTCAAATATTATGGAACCATAGTCAGGATAACACAAGATTTAGCAGCTTCTGCATTAAAGAACTGGAGGGCTTGGAACATGCTATTTCAGAGGGCAAAGGAGTTAGGATGACAACCAAGAATCACCTACCCAGCAGAACCAAGTATAATCTTTAAAGGAAGTGGTGGGAGGTGGGGGGAGGGGGGAGTGGATATTCAATACAATAGAGGATTTTTAAGCATTCTTTTTTTTTTTTTTTGGAGGGAGGAAAGGCTAGGCAATTGGGGTTAAGTGACTTGCCCAAGGTCACATGGCTAGTAAGTATTAAGTGTCTGAGGCTGGGTTTGAACTCAGGTCCTCCTGACTCCAGGGCCAGTGCTCTATTCACTGCGACACCTAGCCTCCCCTACTTTCAAGCATTCTTGATGAAGACCAGAGCTGAATAGAAAATTTGACTTCTAAATACAAGACTCAAGAGAAGTATAAAAATGTTAACATGAAAAAGAAATCATAAGGGATTCAATAGGGTTAAACTGTTTACATTGCTACATGGCAAGATGATACTTGTAACTCCTAAGAACTTTCTCATTATTAGGGCAGTTAAAAGGAGTATATATAGACAGAACATATGGGTATATGTTGAATACTATGGGATAATGTCTAAAAAAAATAACATTAAGGGGTGACGTGCTAGGATGAGGGAAAGGTAGAGATAAAATGGGCTAAATTGTTTCACTTAAAAGGTGTGAAAGAACTTTTACAGTAGATGGGAAGATAAGGGAGGTGGCAGTGGGGATGGGGGTGTATGTATTTTAATCTTACTCTAATTGGAATTATCTCAAAGAGAGAATAACATACACACACATACACATAATATACATAGTTGGGGATAGAAATCTATCTTAGCCTACATCAAAGCAGGAAGGGAAGAGGATAAGAGAAGGGAAAGGGGACTGATAGAAGAGAGGGCTGATTAGGGGTGGCTATAATAGTCAAAAGCAAAACACTTTTGAGGATGAACAGGGTAAAAGAGAGAGAATAAGATAAACAGGGGACAAAGTAGGATAGAGGGAAATACACACTAAACATAACTGTGAAAAAAAATTTATAGCAAGTTTTTCTAATAAAAGCCTCATTTCTCAAATATATGAAGAACTGAGTCAAATTTATAAGAATACAAGTCATACCCTAATTGGTAAATGGCCAAAGCATATGAACAAACAGTTTTTAGATGATCTACCTGTAGTTTTATGAAAAAAAAAAATGCTCTAAATCACTATTGATTAGAGAAATGCAGATTAAAACAATTCTGAGGTACCAGTCCATACCTATAAGATTGACTAATGTGACAGAAAAGGAAAAAGACAAATGTTGGAGGGGATGTGGGAAAATTGAAATATTAATTCACTGTTGGTGGAATTATGAATTGATCCAACCATTTTGGAGAGCAATTTGGAACTATGCATAATATAAAACTGGGCATACCCTTTGATCCAGCAATACCATTACTAGGTCTGTATCTCAAAGAGAAAAAAGAAAAGGCTCTACATGTACAAAAACATTTTTAGCACCACTTCTTATGGTGGCAAAGAATTGGAAATAAAGGTTATGCTTGTCTTTTGGAGAATGGCTGAACAATTTGTGGTATATGATTGTGATGCAACACTATAAAGCTATAAGAAAGGACAAGCAGAATGTTCTCAGAAAAACCTGGACTTACATGAACTGATGCAAAGTGAAATGAGAAGGATCAGGAAAATATTGTACACAGTAATAGCAATATTGTACAATGATTAACTGTGAATGACAGCTATTCTCAGCAATACCATGATCTAAGATAGTTCCAAAGGACTTGTGATGATAATGCTTACCTACCTCCAGAGAAATAATTGTTGGAGTCTGAAGACAGATCGAAGCATTCTTTTTTAAACTTCCTTTTCATTTTTTTTGTCTGTATTTTCTTTCACAACATGACTAATATGAAAATATACTTTATATTACTGCATGTGTGTCTGTATGTGTGTATATATATATATGCATGTATGTATGTATGTATGTGTGTATACTCTCCTGCCTCCTCACTAAGGAGGCAAGCAATTTTATATATGTATTTACAAACATATACATACACATATAAACATATACCTGTTTGTATATATATATATAGACATATACATACACATATATACATATACATACATACATCTCGTGTATATATATATATAGACATATACATACACACACATATATGTAAAATTTCTTGCTATCTCAGTGAGAAGGCAGGAGAGGGAGGGAGAGAGCAAATTTTGGAAATCAACATTTTTAAAAAACCAAATGTTAAAAATCGTTTTTACATGTAATTAGAAAAAATAAGAGATTAATAAAAGAATAGGCCCAGTGATTCAGTTGTCTATATGACTGTGTCAGACTAGCCCCACTAAGTTCAGAGATACTTATCAGCTGTTTGGTGGCAGAACAATGAGTGTTTAGGTCACAGCAACTCTCAATGTCTAAGCTGAAGAAAGGTTTCAATATATGTTAGTTGAAGGTACCAATAGCTATCTCAATGAAATTATAGACCTTTCAAGCATGCAAATATGAATCGGTATTATTTTAGAGGTGGGGTGTGGTGTTCTCCCTCCCTCAATCCCTCTATTCTCCAAGGAATTCCTGAAATCAGTCTGTGGGGCCTGGGTCGAAGACATCAGAACAGTGGCAATGAGTATCTTGAATGAATGGATCTCTATAAGAAAAACACTTCCTTGTCTTTATCCTATGAATGGTCCTCCTTGTGGATGGGAAGGCAGCATGTAAAGAAAGGAGGTCTTACATCAGGTAGCAGTAGCAGCAGTTAGTAACTTGCCAGTTGTGCTGTCCCTCAAGAGTAAACAACTCTGACAATTCCCACATTGAGACTTCGTCATTGTATATGCAATGGTTAAACTGGTTTTCTCCTTTTTCCTTTCATAGAAATGCTGGAGTTGGTAAGCATTTTGGAGGTTATCCTGCTCAATCCCCTTGTTTTATAGATGAAGAAATATAGATAGATCCAGAGTGAAGTAAATAGCTTGCTGTAAATCACAAGGCTAGTAATTGGCAGACCTCATACTGGAATTTCTGCTTCTATTTCCAGGGCTCTTGCTACTAAACCATACCATCTTTACCTATGGGTTCTGTTTTGGGGGGTTCAAGTCATCTTTTTCTATTTTTGTTAATATATCAATATTTTCAGAGTCACATAGTCTCAAATTTTGAAGGTATCTTTGACTTCTCCCTCTTTTTCCCATTGTCAGCCAAGGAATCCTGGGATTCTTTGCGATGCAGACTGGATTAGAAGTCAGAAGATGAGGGGCGGCTAGGTGGCACAGTGAATAGAGCACCAGCCCTGGAGTTAGTAGGACCTGAGTTCAGGTCTGGTCTTGGACACTTAGCACACACACACACACACACACACACACACACACACACACAAACTAGCCTCATGACCTTGGGCAAGTCACTTAACCCCAATTGCCCACCTTCCTCCTCCCCAAAAAAAGAAAAAAGAAAAAATAGTCAGAAGATGTGGGTCCTTTAGACTAGATTTGGCTATTTACTAGCTGTATGATTTGGGGAACAAATCCCTTAACCACTGAACCTCTTAAACAGAATTAATCTGATTTGTAACTCACAGGGTAGCAAAAATAAGGTAATAGATATAAAGTGCTTTGTAATTATTAAGTGTTTTATATATGAGTATGAACTATTCTCATTCTTTTGCTTCTTTTGCAAAATATCATTGGTCTTCTCTCTGTTTCCTCAAATATATTGGAGATTTATTTTATTCTCAAGTTCTTAATTATAATAACCTCAATATGAGTTCTATTTTTGTAGGTAAAATTCTTGCCACAGTGAAGTCTACCTCCTACATGAATTCCTGAAGTCAGGAAGACCTGAGTTCAAATTTGACCTCTGACCAGACACTTGACACTTACTAGCTGCGTGACCCTGGGAAAGTCACTTAACCCCAATTGCCTCACCAAAAAACCAAACCAAACCAAAACAAAACAAAACAAAAAAACACTTTCACAATTACTTAAAACCTTAGGAAAAATTTGTCCAGAATAGTTCCAATATAAAATTTATGTACTTAGCATACAAATGTAATGTTCAATATTTATTATAAAAGTCAAGCTTTATAACTTTCAGAGTGATGATAGTATCCTTTTGCAGAGTCTATTATTTTGGGAGTATCATCTATACTGCAGTCAGTACAATATTTTTGCTCACGCTGAATCATGTTGTCTCCTATTTCTCTACACAAGCATAATTTGCTGCTTGTTTTCTCAGATAGCAATATTAATATCACACCGCTGCAGATTTCGACCATTGTCCTTGAAGTCTTCCATCTATCATACTCACAGAGTACTCCTCACAATAAATTGGAATTATAACTAACTTCAGACTATAAATTAGAACTAGATCAAGATACAGAAGATTTGACTTTGAAAGTTCAGAACAGAAACATACCAGTAGGAATCAGGGGTCTACCTATGGTCCTTGTTATAGATTGTAAAGGGCTTACATAAGATAAATTCATTCTTATGTACAAAGTGTCCTTTTGGTAGGAGTTTAGAGCTGGATGAGGCCTTTACATTGGCTTACTCCATCCTCTGTGATTTTATAATTTAACTTGTGATTTATTTATTTTTTTCCTTTGTACTTGATTTAAACTCCTTGAAATAAATTATTCTATTATTTATTCTTTTATTTTTCTCCTTCCTTCCAGTGCCTACTAGAATCTATCACATATAATGAGTTTTTTAAAGTATTTGTTTAATGAAATTGAAGGGGGAGGGGAAAGAGAGACAGAGACAGAGACAGAAAGACAGAGAGAGAACTGCCTGGTTTCAATCCAAGGGACATTATAAAAGTTTGAGATGAGCCTGCTGCCAGTTATATATGGTTAAAGGGTTGCTCCTATGAAATGATGAGAAGTCTTTGAGGCTGTGGGGCTGGAAGAAGTGATGACTCAGGAGTTGCTGAGGCAGATACATAAAAGTGATAGGACTTCCAGGATCCATGCTTTTCTAGAGTCCAAGATCACATGGACCATAGGATCATTGATCTAGGGCTGAAAGGGAGCTCAAAGAACATCTATCCAACCTTTTCAATTTTACAGAAGAAGAAACTGAGGCCCTAAAGTCCCAGTAGTGTCAGAGGGAGAATTTGAACTCAGTTCTTCTGACTCCAGAGCTTCCTTCAGATACTTAATTGTGTGGTACAAGAACCTAGATCTCTTGACTTTTTAGGCCAGTATCTTTTTTCATTAAGAAAAAATGTATTTTTAAAAAATAGTCATCTCTGAAGATGCCAGAGTAGAAATAGGACTTCCCCATGGCTCTGGCTTCCACCTCCTCCAATATATATAAAAAATAACTCTAAACAAACTTTAGAGCTACAGAACCCACAAAGTGACAGAGAGAAAGAAATTTCCCACTGAAGGCAGCCTGGTAGGCAGACAGGAAGGGGTTATTGCAGTGTGCTGGGAGCTGAGTACAGTCCCGAATGAACCACACGGTTCTGGCCCCAGGGCGGCCTCACCACAGTGGCAGCCTAAGCAGACTTCAGGAGAGGGAATCATCAGTCACTGTAGTGGTTTCTAGACTTCTCAACCCATAAATGCCAAAGACAAAGTAAAAGGTCAGTGTGGAACTCTGTTGGAACAGGGGTGGACAGAAGAGAATGGTCTGGCCCCTACCCCCAGGGCAAGAAGTGGCAGAGGTATGGTGGCTGCACTGTGTGGCTGTTTCAGGAGCTCCTGGCCTGCAGATTGTAGGAGGACCAAGCAACCATTCAGAGGGTAATCACTCTTCCTTTGACCTGTTTGAATCTGGGTCTCGGTCTTGGGTGGAGGTCCTGGGATGTGTGACCAGGTGCCAGAGCCTGTGGAGGCTGCAGAGAGGACACCCTACTAATTGTTCTGGCAGCTGCAAAAACCCCAGCAATTTGGGACAAAGCTCTCTCCATTCTGAAAGTAGAGTTCTACTGTGGCAAAGAGTTCCAAAGTCAAGTAATTGACTGGCAACATGAGCAAGCAGAGGAAACAAAATCCTACCACAGATTCCTTTTTTTGAGGGACAAAAAGGATCAAAGCATAGAACTGGAGGAAGACAACAAAGTCAGAACTCCTTCATCAAAAGCTCTCAAGAAAAATATGAATTGGTTATGGCCATGAAGGAGCTCAAGGAGGATTTTGAAAACAAAGTAAGTGAAATGGAGGAAAAATTGGGAAGAGAAATGAGAACAATGTAAGAAAATCAAGAAAAGCAAGTCAACAGCCTGACTGAAGAAAAGAACACCTTAAAAAATGGACTAACTCAAATGGCAAAAGAGGCCCAAAAAGCCAATGAGGAGAAGAATGCCTTAAAAAGCCGCCTTTGCCAGATGGAAAAAGAATTTCAAAAACTCACTGGAGAGAATTATTACTTCAAAATTAGATTAGAGCAATTGGAAGCTAATGACTTTATGAGAAATCAAGATACTATAAAACAGATCCAAACAAATGAAAGAATAGAAGGCAATGTGAAATATCTCATTGGAAAAACCACTGACCTGTAAAATAGATCCAGGAGAGACAATTTAAAAATTATTGGATTACCTGAAAGCCATGATCAAAAAAAGAGCCTAGACACCATCTTTCAAGAAATTATCGAGCAAAATTGCCCTGATATTCTAGAACCAGAGGGCAAAATAGAAATTGAAAGAATCCACTGATCACTTCTTGAAAAAGATCCCAAAAAGAAAACTCCTAGGAATATTACAGCCAAATTTCAGAGTTCCCAGCTCAAGGAGAAAATACTTCAAGTAGTCAGGAAGAAACAATTTGAGTATTGTGGAAACACAATCAGTATAACACAAGACCTAGCAGCTTCTACATTAAGGAATTACACTTTTATAGCTTATAATTTGTTAACAGAAAGGAAGAATTCTAGCCATTGCTTTAATAATCTGAATACAACTTTATCTACTGTATTTGTTTGTTTTTGGAGGTAATCAGGGTCACATAGCTAGTAACTATCTGAGGTCATATTTGAACTCAGGTCCTCTTTGACATATCCCAAGGGAGGGCTTGGGATATGATATTCTGGAGGTCAAAGGAGCTAGGATTAAAACCAAGAATCACCTACCCAGAAAAACTGAGTATAATGCTTCAGGGAAAAATATGGTCATTCAATGAAATAGAGGATTTTCAAGCATTCTTGATGAAAAAACCAGAGCTGAACAGAAAAGTTGACTTTCAAATACAAGAAGGAGGAGAAGCATGAGAAGGTAAACAAGGAAAAGAAATCATAAGAAACTCATTAAAGTTGAACTATTTACATGCCTACATGGAAAAACAATAATTGTGACTCATAAGACTTTTCCCAGCATGAGGACAGTTGAAGGGAATATATATATATGTGTGTGTGTGTGTGTGTGTGTGTGTATGTGTGTGTGTATGGAATCATACATATACATGCATGTATAGGAGGGTGTAGGTGTGTATAAATATATGTAAGGGTATGTATATGTATGTACATGTATACATAGATAGGGCACAGGTTGAGTTGAGTATGAAGGGATGATATCTAAAAAATAAAATTAAAAGGTGAGAGAGGAATATATTGGGAGAAGGAGAAAGGGAAAGATAGATTAGGGTAAATTATCTCATATAAAAGAGGCAAGAGAAAACTGTTACAATGGAGGGGAAGAGCAGGAAGGTAATAGGGGATGGGATAACCTTACTCTCATTGAATTTAGCTTAAGGAGGGAATAACATACACACTCAATTGGGTATCTTACCCTACAGGAAAATAGGGGGGAAGGGGATAAGTGGGGGATGATAGAAGGGAAGGAAGATTGGGGGAGAGGTTGGTGAGAAGCAAACACTTTTGAAAAGGGACAGGGTCAAAGGAGAAAATAGAATAAGTGAGGGGTGGGATAGGATGGAGGGAAATACAGTTAGTCTTTCACAGTATACCTACTATGGAAATGTTTTGTGTAACTATACATGTACAACCTATATTGAATTGCTTATCTTCCCAGTGGGAGTGGGTGAGGAGGGAGGAAGGGAAAAAATCTGGAACTCAAAGATTTAAAAACAAATGTGTATATAAAAAATAGTCATCTCTCTCCAACAAACCCCAAACACAGCATATTGTCTCAAAACAGGTAAGCAAAGCAGTCTAAAAAAGTAATCTGTAGATTGTAAACTATGGTACTTTACACTTTTATAGCTTATAATTTGTTAACAGAAAGGAAGAATGCTAGCCAATTTGCTTTAATAATCTGAATACAACTTTATCTACTGTATTTGTTTGTTTTTGGAGGTAATCAGGGTCACATAACTAGTAACTATCTGAGGTCATATTTGAACTCAGGTCCTCTTTGACTCCAGGGCCAGTACTCTATCCATTATGCCACCTGGCTGCCCCTATCCATTGCATTTAACCTTAGTGTGGTTTTCATTTACATTATTGTATATTGTTTTTTTAGTTCTGCTTTCTTTACTCAAAGTGTGTGTGTGTGTGTGTGTGTGTGTGTGTGTGTGTGTGTGTGTGTGTGTGTGTGTGTGTGTGTGTGTGTGTAGAGACAGAGACAAAGATAGACAGAGAAAGGGAGAGGGGAAGAGAGAGAGATAAGAGTTTTGCCTCTTTCAGTACTGTCCAATGGCATTCCATTCCATTACTATATCTCAATTTTCTTAGCCATCCCCCAATCTTTGGTTACATAGATTCTTTCCAGCTTTTTGCAATTACACACCATGCTGATCCAGGACTATTTCTACACGCTGCATCTCCTTTCTATCATGCTATATATAATTAATTGGGTACTTTTGGTAATGATATCTCTGATTTGTAATTTGAAGTCTTTTGACTTCATTATTTTGACTTTCCTCTAATATATAATATATGTGCAATACCTGATTATTGGAAGGGGAGTAGGCTGGCCTATGGAGACTGATCTGTGGATATTCCCTGCCTGGTTTAAGTCCAAAGGACCATATGAAAGTTTAAGATAATCCTCTTTCCAGTTATTTGTGACTGAGGGGTTGGTCCTGTCTGATGATAAAAAGTCTTCTAATTGGCTGTGGAGCTGGAAGAAGTAATGACTCAGGGGTGGTGCAGTGAATAGAGCACTGGCCTTGGAGTCAGGAGGATCTGAGTTCAAATTTGGCCTCAGATACTTAACACTTACTAGCTGTGTGACCTTGGGCAAGTCACTTAACTCCAATTGCCCTGACCTCCCTGCTTCAAAAAGAAAAAAAAAGACGTAATGACTCAGGGCTGTTGAAGCAGAATTGAGGAGGTATATAAAAGTGGTGGGACTTCTAGGAACCATGCTTTTCTAGAATTCATAGTATTCTTCTCTGATGCATGCATGCTTTTTGAAACTTATCTTTTGTCCTCAGGTAACTGTTTTTCTAAAACCACCTTTAGCTAATTCTGCTGTTATATACCACCACTTCCCTACTGTTGTATACCACTGCTGCTACGGGTCCTCTGATAGGTCCTCTGGATCTCCTTTGCTAAAAAGGGCATCTGTGTGATTTTTTTTTTTGCTATTTTTTTGGAGGGCAATTGGGGTTAGTGACTTGCCCAAGGTCACACAGCTAGTAAGCGTTAAGTTTCTGAGGCTGGGTTTAAACTCAGGTTCTCCTGGCTCCAGGGCGGGTGATCTATTCACTGCACTACCTAGCTTCCCCTATCTGTATGATTTCAAGAACAGATAACAGAGGCACAGGTGACTATGCACTCACAGGATCTTCTTGTTGTTGTTCCTCCTTCATTTCCAAAGAGGACCAATGCATTCTGGGCCATCACCAGTCATAGCTGGTACAGAAGGATAGAAGACAGGACTGCATCCCTTCACCTCTCCAAACTCTCAGGACCAGTTCTAAATAGCCCTGCCCCTCTTCTGTGTGCCCAGTCAGTTCTGGTCCAACGACATCTGAGTCATTAGCTCTTCTGGCTCCACAGCCAAATAAAAAGACTTTCTATCATTCCACAATACTATTAGTCCCCCAGGAAAGAATGGTCAGAAACAGACTTCCCTCCAGCATCCATGTGGTCATCTGGATTGAAACAAGAAAGGAATGGTTTGTGCATACTTCATCAACTGGCCCCCCCAAAACTTATCTACTCCTCTTACCATAAATAAAAACATTTTTAGTCTACATTGTGCTGGAAAATATATAGGAATACACAAAGGCCTTATACTCAACTCTCTATATAAATATTCTATCTATCTACATTATATGTAATTACTTTAAAATAGTCAGATTAAAAAAAATACACTGTGGGCATAGGTTGCTATATAAGGCACTTTTATGCAAGAGTTAGATATTACCCAAGGAATGCTAAAATTACATGTTATTATTCAGTACAATAGTAACAGGGGGAAAAACACATTAAAATTTATTTTACCATTTGTCAAAAACAAATCAAAGCTCATTCTGAAAAGAGAACAGTCAAAACCCTTGCTAGGTCTGTGACTTTACTGATGTATTTGTTTCAGTCACAATCCACGTAGCTCAAGGATGGGGAAGCTGTGGCCTCAAGGCCACATGTAGCTCTCTAGGTCCTCAAGTGAGGTCCTTTGACTGAATCCAAATATCACAGAACAAACCTCAAGGCCTCAGGTTCCCTAGGCCTTCTGACCCTGCGTGAACCTTGTCTATGTCCTCCCTTAAATTAATCCTATGAGTTCTGCACAATGAGCTGGGAACCTTCCTTTCTTTTGATATGGTAAGGATAACATTAGGACACATAGATTGTCCATTGGTTATCCCTCTCTTAGAGGTCTGTCTGACTCAGGTTGGTACCCTGTTAGTTCAGGTTTGAATTTTGGGATGAAGTTATTCAACAGTTAGTCAAATAATAGAAAGTTAACCAATGGAATAGGAAGGATACTCACTAAAGATAACTCAGTACTTAGCTTGGGAAGACTAGCCCCTTTTGTCTCCATTTAGAAATAAGCTTGGTTAGTAGGAAGGGAAATGATGATTCCTTGAGTCTTAAAACATCCACTAAGTCTGAAGAGCCCCTATTCCATGTAGATGGCCTTTTTTATGCCTTTAGATGACCACAAAGCCATGTCAGTATGACCAGCGGCAACTCTAGAAAGCTGTGTCCAATGAGGAAGTTTGAGTCTTGATTTGGTGGCAGGGGTGGGGTGGGGTAGGAGGAACAATTACAGTCAAGGAGATGTCTTTGTTATCTTTTAGGGAAAAACTAACTTAACCCATGTGGTAGATTAGCAGGGTGGTGGTGACTCTGTTAGATATTGGTCCTATCACATTCTCACTCTCACCTTGTGATTAGATCATTTTTTTCAGTCATGTATTTCTTTACTAAATCCTGTCTTTGGTTTCTCCTTTTTGAAAAATGTTTCATTTTACTCACAACTATCTTTGCAGTGCTTTCTGGGTCATACTCATTTTCAATTATTCAGAAACTATAGTGTTCCATGTCTTGCAGCCATACAACACCAGTATCAGTATTACAAAAGATGGTTTATCAAACACTATGCTACTACTTTTGATTGCTTCTGTTTCTGGCTTATCTTATTTGTTCCACTGTTCTACTTTTCTGTTTTTTTTTAAATAAGCATCCACGTAGTTTTGATGATTATGATTATGGCTTTAGGATATAGTTTAAGGTCTGAGAGATGCCCTTTCATTTGTACTTTTTTTTTTATTTTCCTTGAGATTCTAGGCCTTTTGTTCTTCCAAGCAGATTTTGTTATTGTTTTGTCTAAGTTTATTAACTATCTGTAGCAGGAACCACACTGGCATACCCAGGATAGCTGCTAGCACAGGTTCTTAGATCTTCTTTACTAGGAAAGAGGTCAACAATCTTTTTTAATTACATTCATTAGTTCAGGGGAAAAATCAGCATGCTGGACTTCAGCGAAAATCCAAACAAAGAAAACAGAGAAAATACAAGAAGAGAAATAAAGACCAACAGACAGGGCTTCTAACTTTCTGAGAAATTAGCACAAATCAACAGATCCAACTGTCTGACCAAGGCAATACATACATAGTTGCCAAAGAGAGAAGCACCAATATCTGGGTTTTTCTAAGCTGGGCGGGGCCCCTTAACAGCTACCCAGAGTCTCATCTGACCAAATCACAGGAACACTCTTCCAGTGAGTGAACCCTGAAGCAAAATGCTAAACTCAGAGTATATATACCCTTCTTCAGGGTCAGAAGCCATCACAACCCTCCCGACCCACTGCCTAATTGCAAAGTAACAAAAAGGGTGAGCCTTCCTGAAAAACAAACCTCCTCTAATCAAGCTTCCCTTAATGGGCTCCACATGAGGTCTATTAATGGCTGGGGAAGATCTTATATCGCATTAACATTACACTATCCCCTTGGTAAATTTATTGACATTTACAAAATCCATGAGCTGATGTAAGCAGAATGATCATTTTTATTAAGTTGACACAACCCAATAATGATCCACGAATATTTCTCCAATGATTTGTCTTTCTACATTTCTATAAATAGTGTTTTGTAGTCATATTTATATAAAGCTCAAGTATATCTTGGCAGGTGAAATCCCACAAATTTTATGCATTTGGAATTTTTAAGAAATGGAAATTGTCTTATATTTTCTTCATATTTCATGTTAATTTTGTGTATTTACTTTGTTGAAGCTATTAATTATCTCAACTCATTTAAAAATTGGTTTTCTGGAGGGTTTTAAGTATGCAATCATATTAACTGCAAATAGGATAATTTGTCTCTTCTTTCCAAATGTTTACATCTCAAGTTTTGCTTTTTTCCTTATTGCTGTGGCTAGAATTATGTCAAACAATAATGGCAAGAAAAAGTAATCTGGTTTTGCCCCTGGCTTATTTTGGGGAGGCTTCTAGTATTTCTCCAGTGCAAAAAATACTATTTTTTAAAGAATTTGTAAAATTACATTTTTTTCATTTAATGATTTCTCCCTTTTATCTCTGCCCTCAAATTGAAAAAAAATGAAAAAAGAAAAACAAAACCTTTGTAAGAAGTATGCATAGTCAAGCAAAGGACATTCCCACATTGGCCATATCCAAAAAAATATGTTTCAATCTCACTCTGAGTCTACCACCTCAGTTCTTTGGAATCATGCTTGGTCATCATGTTGATCAGATTTTCTAAGCTTTTAAGTTTTTCTTTACAATGTTGTATATATAGTTCTCTTGGTTCTGCCCACTTCCCAGTCTATCAGTTCATACAAAGCTTGCCAGGTTTCCCTGAAATTGTCTCTTTAATAATTTCTTATAGCACAATAGAACTACCTTACATTCATATACCATAATTTGTTCAGCCATCTTTCAATTGCTGTTACCTCATTAGATGCCAGTGTTTTGCCACCACAAAAAAATGTTGCTGTATGTACATATGGGTCCTTTTCCTCTTTCTCTGATCTCTTTAGGGGTACAGACTAGTAGAGGTAGCTCTGGGTCAGAAAGCATATGCAGTCTATTAACATTTGGGGCATGGTTTCTAATTGCTTTCCAGAATGGCTGTACCAAACCTCAGTTCCACCAACAATTGGTCAGTCTGGCCTAGTTTTTCCCCAGAAACCTTCCAACATTTGTCATTTTACCCTTTCTGCAAACTTTGACAATCTGATGGGTGTGGAACCTCAGAGTTGTTTTAATTTGCTTTTTCTCTAATTACTAGTGTTTTGGCACTTTTTTTTCCCCACATGGCTAGAGATAGTTTAGATCAAGGGTAGGGAACCTGAGGCCTTGAGGCCACATGTGACATTCTAGGTCCTCAAGTGTGACCATTTGACCAAATCCAAACCTTTTATTAAGGGATTTGTTCTATGAAGTTTGAATTCCCCACCCCTGTTTTATATTCTTCCCTTGAGAACTATCTGTTCAAAGCAATTGAGCAATGGATCTTACTATTATAAATTTGAATCAGTTCTTATATATCTTGGAAAAAAGATCCTTATCAGAGAAACTTGGTGCAAGTATTTTTTCCCCTGTTTTTTGGGGGGAAAGTCTTCTTGTAGGAGCTAACTAAACTTTCAAGGTAAGCTAAGGATTCTAAAATAAAGTAATGAGGAAAAAGTGCATTTCAGGTATGGGAAATACAAAGGTGTGAAGGTGAGAGATGGACAGTCTACTCTGGTGAACAGTTAGTAATAAAATTTACTAGAAGGGCAAGTCACTTAACCCTATTACCTCAGTTTCCTCATTTCTAAAATGAGCTGGAGAAGGAAATGGCAAAGCACTCCAGTATCTTTGCCAGGAAAGCCCCAAATGGGATCACAGAGAGTCAGGTACAACTGAAATATCCAAACAACAACAAAGTAATAACACGTGTGAAATGTCTAGTAAGGTAGGGTGATACCAGATTATGAAGGAATTTGAATGCCAGTCTAAAGAGTTAAATTTTATTCTAGAAACAACAGAGAGTAACTGAAGACTTTTTTTTTTTGCTTTCTGGAGCGGGGAGGGCAGGGCAATTGGGGTTAAGTGATTTGCCCAAGGTCACATGGCTAGTAAGTGTTAAGTGTCTAAATCTGAATTTGAACTTGGGTCCTCCTGACTCCAGGGTGGGTGCTCTACTCACTACGACACCTAGCTGCCCCTAACTGAGCACTTTTGAGGAGGAAAATGATAGTCCTTAGGAAAGATAATTTTGGCAGTTATATGGAGGAAGGTTTGGAAAGGAGGTAAATGAGGAAGGAGTCTCTTGCCACAGGCTGGGTGAGAGGCAATGAGGGCCTGAATTTTAGTGGTGGCCCTATGGATAGAGATAAGGAAATGAATGCAAGAGATGCTGGGAAGGGACAACTGATTGAAGAAAGAAAATTGGTTCTTGAATCAGAGGATGTGTGTTCATGTCCTGTCTTTGCTATTAATTATTTTTATGACCCCAGGCAAGTCACCTAACCTCACTCAGGTCTTATTTTCCTTATCTGTAAAATTAAGGGGAGGGGGTGTGAAGTAGATGATGTTTGGGGTCCCTTCCAACTCCAGGGCCTGTGATTTGTACAAAATCAGCAAGTAGCAAAGTCAGGATTCACACAGGGTCTTTTTGTGATCTTTCCAGAAAACCAGTTGGTATGGGAACTGTGAACCCTGGTATAGATTGCAACAGAAGAGAGAATAATGGTTTGGTTGCTAGGGGTGGGGGTGAACGGGAAGGAAGAGTAGAACAAAAGTCACCAGGGAAAGCCACAGTGAGGGGAAAGAGAGCAATAGTTACCAGTCCCATCTAACCCCTCTCTGGTCTTGCTCCCAAGGTGATACTCTAAGTATAGATGGGAGAGGCATGGTTAGGAAGGAGCTTGTCTGCAAAGAGACTTGGGGCAATTAGGTGGTACACTGGCTAGAGTGCTGGGCTTGATGTCAGGAAGACCTGAGTTCAGGAAGGGACTTAGACACTTACTAGGTGTGTGACCCTGGGCAAGTCACTTCACCCTGTTTGTTTCAGTTTCCTCATCTGTAAAAGGAGCTGGAGAAAAAAATGGCAAATACTTGCCTAGAAAACCCCAAATGGGGTCATGGAGAGTCAGACATGACTGAAATGACTGAAAAAAACAACCCATTAAGGGAGGCTTGACTTCCAGAATTAAAGTAGTAAGTCACACTACTCTGCGTTGGTCAGATGATATCTGCAGTATTGTGGTCAGTTTGGGTGCCACCTTTTAGGAAGGACATTGAAAAGCTGTAGGACATTCAGAAGAGGGCAGCCTGGATGGCAAAGGGCCTCCAAACCATGTTAAATAAGGACTGGGTGAAGGAATGTGTAAGTTTAACCTGTAGAAGAGCCTGCGGAAATTCAGTCATTTCAGTTGTGTCTGACTCCTCATGATTCCATTTGGGATTTTCTTGGCAAAGATACTGGAGGGATTTGCCATTTCCTTCTCCAGCTCTTTTTACAGATGAGGAAACTGAGGCAAACAGGGGTGAGTGACTCACCCAGGGTCACACATTTAGTATTGTAGCTGTTTTCAAATATCTAAGAGCAGATGTGAAAGAGAGAAGAGACTTGTTCTGTTTCACTCAAGGGGCCAAATTAAGAGCAGTGTGTCACAGAGGTAAAGCAACCAATCTAGATAGAAGGAAAAACTTGCCAATAATTCCAGCTATCCTAATGGGGAACAGCTCGCCTTGGGAGGTAGTGGGTTCCCCATCATTGGAGGTCTTCTAGCAAAAGCTGGAAGACAGACGACTTGACAGACACATGTTATAAAAAGGGATTCCTTTTTTTGTGGGTTATGATCATAAATCCCAGTGGCAACAGAGGAATTCAATTCAAAGGACAGACTCAAATTCCTGAGAACTTCTTATTTAGCTGGGTGGGGACTAAAATCACCAAGGAACCCCCCTGAGGTTCTGAACCCTAAGAACTGGTAGACAATATCCCCCCCCCCCCAAGACCTCCCTCCTGGGGAAGAGGCTGTACAGCTGAAGCCCAGTAAGGAACAGCAGAGTCCAATAGCACCAGGAGTGATACCAACAGAGTAAAAGTTACAGTGGACCCTAGCTCAGTAGAGACAGTGCTTGCTCTCAGTGTGATATCACCTGAAGAAACGGGAAGCAACATCAAAGGCAGAGAATGGTCTTCACAGGGTCTCCACCTAAACAGTATAAGTACCTCTCACTAAAATGCTCCCTAGCCACATGACTCCCCATGGATAGCTGAGGAGGCTCCATATATGTGCTGTCATACATGTTCCCCAGGCATGAATATTCTTTTTTGGGGGGGGGTCTTTAAGAAATTATTTAGTATTTTAAAATTATTTATTGAGGGGTGGCTAGGCGGCACAGTGAATAGAGCACTGGTCCTGGAGTCAGGAGGACCTGAGTTCAAATATGACCTCAGACACTTTACACATACAAAAAAACTAGCTGTGTGACCTTGCGCAAGTCACTTAACCCCAATTGTCCTCCAAAAAGCAAAAGAAAAAAATTATTTATCGAGTATTTTATTTTCCCCCAATTAGATGTAAAAACAGTTTTTTTTTTTAAACAATGAATGTTCTTCCCCACCATTGGTGCAAAAGCTTGTGGGAGAGTATGTCTGCATATCTATCGTAGGAAAGATTTTTTCTTGTCACTTACTTGCTATGCTATTAAATTGCCTTTTGCTTTGAAGATACACATCAGTAGGATTACTTAGCCATGAGTATACTTTAAGCTTAGGGGAGTTTTCACGGATCCCATGAGAAGCACCCCCTTGTCACATTTTCTTATCCCTGTGTAGTTCTTATCTATGTTATATTCAATAGAGGATCATGGGATTTAGGGCTGGCAACGATACCTGCTTCCCTGGCCACCATACCCTCCTCTGATATGTTACAGGATCAAGCCCCTTCCTTTCATACTACAAATGAGGGGTGGAGGGTAGAGGGAGAGGGAGAAAAGGAGGTAGAGACAGAGAGAAGGAAGGGAGGGAGAGAGAAGAAACAGAGGAGGTGAAGGAGGGAAGGGAAGAGGAGAGGGGAAAAAAGGAGGGAGAAATGGAGCGCCGGAGAGAGGAAGGGAGGGAGGGAGACGGAGATCATGTTTTTCCATGTGATTACATGTGGTATGGCGGTTGAATTAAATAATTTCTAAGGTCGCTTTCTGATTCTAAAGTTGCAACAGTTTAGGTATGAGGTGATAAGGGCTTAAACTAAAGAAGTGAAAGGGGGATTCAGAAGACATTATGAAGACTGAGTACTTGGTCACTGATTCAATATATTTATTCTGATTTTAAACACCAAGTAAAATGGGAATCTGTGCATATGTGTGTACACACATATACACACATATGTGTATTTCTATATACACATATGTGTGTATAAATACATATACAGAAGAGGATTGTACATAAAAGTATAGATCTGTTAAGTAAAGTTTTCTTTTAAATCTATATGCATATTATATAGAGAACATAAATATAATAAAATCATTATAGAACTTTCAAAGACGTTCTACTTGTCTGTGATTTGGACTTTTTTCCCTGTTTATTAAAAAAAAAAGATGTTTCTTTTTTTCCCCCCCTTTTTATTTTTTGGCTATATTATCTCAATCCCTTCTCTCCCTTACCCCAAACAGGGAAAAAAAAAAGCCCTAGTAACAAATATACAAGGGGAGGCTAGGTGGCATAGTGAATAGAGTACCAGCCCTGGAGTCAGGAGGACCTGACTTCAAATGTGGCCTTGGACACAACACAAAACTAGCCTTGTGACCTTGGGCAAGTCATTTAACTCCAACTGCCCTACCTTCCCCCCTCCAAAAAGCAAGAAAAAAATCCAACAACAAATATACACTGAATGATTTAATTTTAAAATTACTTAAGTGCTTGCAGTGAGCAAGGCTCAGCTCCAGGACCCAAGACCTTGGATAAATAGGCTGAAGGATCTGGAGGAGACAAAGGTCTTCCTGAAACGGGTTAATACTGTTGACAGTATTATTAATTAGCAGGAACTGAGAGGGGAAGTTAAAACAGAATTCAAGTTTTCTGGCACTGTCTCTGTAGCCTCGGTATCCTCATTTGTAAAGTGTAAGGGTTGGACTAGAGGAGTGATTCTTAACCCTTTTTTGTGTGTCATGGATCCCTTCAGCAATCTGGTGAAACCTTTAGGCCCCTTCTCAGAATATTTTTAAAGCTATTAAAAAAATAGGATCACAGAGTAAACCAAATTATATTAAATAATAAAATAAAAACAAATACTTATCAATCTATAGTAATATTAGTAATTGTTCATATAAATTAACATTAATGACTACTAGCAAATTAATGCTAATGTTAATTATTCATATAAATTAATATTAATTTATTAGATAAATCAACAAGCAATATAAATAATTATGAATATAAATTACTATTAATGACTACCGATGTAAATATCAAGGATTGCTAAGATTAATGATTGATATAAACTAATATTTAAAATGATTATATAAATCAACATTACTGATTAATCTAAATCAATATAAGTAATTGATAATATAAATTATTTACCAATGACCATCAGTGTATATTAACATAAACAATTGCTCATTAGCATTCATATAATACTGTTTGTAGAAATTAACATTAATGACTGTCCATGCAAATTGATATAAATAATTGTTAATACTAATAATGACCAATATGCATTAATGGTTAATTACACAAATCACCATTAATGATTATTAATAGAAATCAATGCAAATTATTTTAATATAAATTTCTATGAATGACCGCTGGTGTAAATTAATACATAAATCAGCATTAATAATTATTAATATAGATCAATGTAAATATTTAATAGGTCATGACTAATGGCCATTCATGTAAATTAATATCAATAATTGTTCATCTGAAAACGTCAATATTAACACAATAAATTAATTTAATAAGACAAAATTGATGACCTAATGTAAATCAATAACTACGGTCAATACAAATTAATATGGATAGTTAACGTAACTTAATTTGGGGGTATTATAAAATTATATCGCGTATTTTTTTTCTTTTTCTTTTTTTTATCGCATATTTTTTAAAGTCCTAGGCTCCGGGTTGAGGAGCCCCAGACTATTTAATCTCCCTGCAAGGCTCCTTCCAGCACTGAATCTCGGATCCAAAACCCTGGCTCGCGGCCCGGGCCGGGCAGGTTCGCGCGAGCACGGGAGTCCCGAAGACCAGGCCGAAGGGAAGCCGGGACACTCCCGGCACCCTCTCCTCGGGGCCGAGGCTGCGGGTGGGGAATCCCAACCGACGCCCAGCAAGCCGCTCCAGCCGGGGCGGGCTCGGTTCTGGCCCCGCCCCTGACGTCAGGAGCATAGGCCCCCGCCTCCTATGGGAGCACCGCCCATTTTCCCGAGGCCCCGCCCACCCTTTCCCTAGAAGTTCCGGTGCCAGACTCCTTCCCTACTCCCCACCCCCTCAACCGGAAGCACTTCAGCTGAGCTTTGGGCCAGAGTGAGGCCTGGTAGCCGCCGCCGTCGCCGTTGCTGCCGTCGCCGCGGCTCCATCGCGGGGGGTACAGCCGCTCTTCCAACCCGGAAAGGAGCCCGAGGGCTCGGCGCCCCCTGAGCCGCGCCCCGCTGTCCCAGCGCTCATGGAGCAACGTAAGTGGCGGAGCCGGGGCAGGAGGGCGGGGAGGGGGGGGCGGGCAAGGGACGCCGTGCCCCGGCTGGGGGTGCAGGGGCCCTGCCTCCCCCGCTCCCCGGCGGCGGCTGCCCTGTCTCGGGGTCCCCCCGGGTTGAACCCCGCGGGACCGCTCGGGGCAGGCAGGTCGCCGCCCGGGCAGCTCCGACCTGCGGCAGGGGGGGCGGGGCGCCTGCGCTGAAGTGAGGGGTTCTCGGGGCTGCGGGTCGTGGTGGGGTTTGGCGTCCACAGCCCCGCTGCTCCGAGGCCGATCGACAGTGATGCAGAGTAGGGACGAGGCTTTGTTTTCTTACCCAATTCGTTTTACCTTTAGCTCTTAGCCCAGTGCCTGGTACTTAGTAGGCGCTTAATAAATGTCCGTTGCCCGCCGGGGATGGTGCTAAACTTTGAGGATACAAAGAAAGGCAAAAAGCAGGCCCCGCCCCCGGGGATCTCCCAGTTTAATTTGGGCAGACAACCTGCAGACAACTATATACAAACAAGATACAGGCAGGCTAGAGCAGAGGGGATCTTGGGGTGCAAGCAGACCCCTCACCCTTAGCTCCTGCACCCGGGGCTTCTCCCCCACCCCCGGCCTTGCTCAGTCTCTCTTCCCTTTCTGAGCCCCCGAATGGAAGGTGGACGTTTTCCTGATCCCCCATCTTTGAGACCGGGAAACTTGCAAATCAAGAAGTTTGGGAGTTTGGGGTCGCGATCACGCGAACATCTTGCGCTTCCTGCTGTCCTGGACTATTTTCGGTGTTTGGTTCGGTTTATGTTAAATGGACACAACTCCTTACAGCATCTTTACTCACTAAACTTAAAAATCAAATTTCTCTTTCTTGAGAAAATGAGTAGTTTAGGTAAGCGCCTGTACTTTCTTGCCCAGTTTCTCCTCTAATCTCTGAATTCCTGTGGCTGCCCGGAATACTCAGTGATCAGCAGAACACTGATCAGTGTAAAAACATTTCTCCCTCCTGTGTGGAGGACTATAGTTTTAGAATGATGTCTAAGTACATTGTCAGATTTTTGTCAGTATGTTGGTGTGTTTTACTTAACCGCACTGCTTTGTTTAAAGAGGGGAGGGAGGGGGCACATGGGGTGAGATGTTACTGGAAAGTGAAAGTTATGTTTAAAAAAATAATGAAACATTAAGAAAAATCTTAGGTGGAAAAACAAAAAAGGGTTGAGCTTAATCTGTAGTTAATACACTTAGTGAAACTTAGCTTAACATTACAGAGAACTTAAAAGTTATATGTTCTCCATTGTCTTTGCATGCTTTCTATATGGGCCTGTCATGGATTTGTGTGATTTTTCATAAGACTGTTATGAGGTCTGCAAAGTAGTGGTTAACATAAATTGAATAGAAGTGATAATGTTTTTCTTGGTAAACTTCATTTTGAGGTGAAACTTTATATAAGGACAATTAATAGAAACTTCTCATACATTCAGATTATAGGTGGAAACTGCTTTTGGTATAATTTTGGAGAGCAAGTAAGCTTTGTATTGATTTTTTTTTCATTTTGGAAGCAAGGGACTGTGGTTTTCAGTGCCTTGGAGATCATATTGTACTGTAAATCTTAAATATCGTGTTTGTATTTAATCTTTAAAACTTAGCAAATACATTACTTGAACATATTTCAAAGAATACTGTGAAAAGTCAACAGCTTAAAGACAGGTGACATTTTTAAAAAGCCAACCATTTGCAGTAAATGTACATGTAGTGTTAAAGATGGGGAAAATGCAAAGCCCAGTTGAGTCAATGGAAGAAAAGTTAAAAAAAATTATGAATTATAGACAAAGATAGAAGTCACAACAGCGTTGAGTTCTTGCTTATGAAGTGGAAAAAGAGATTAAATTTATTTCTATGTTATTAGTTTGGGACAGAAGATTACTGTTGATGTTTTTAAAGTCAGTGGAAGGAACATAAGTTGTAAGTAGTTTTTTTGGTGAAACCTGAAGAAAGAGGGTAGAGAATATGGTTATAGGTGAGGTTAGATTTGGATATAGTTATCAACATATGGTTGCTAACTTATTTTCAAAGGGATATCCTGGGGAGTGTTGTAGAAGAAAGGATAGAGGAAATCAAGTAATGTGTGACTTGGAACATGTTTTAAAAGCATTGTCTCATTCTGATTTAACATTGTAGGCAGCTGTCATTCTTTTTCATTAAACAAATGTTTATCGAGCAGAGAGTACGGTGGACTACATGGTTGTAGATGAGACAGGGGCTGACCATCCAGTAAGGGTGATAAGACAAATATATGTTGTGTAAGACTATGTGATATTTCATAGGAAGAGTACTTAAATACTTACTATGTGAGTACAGAAGGAAAGGGGAATCAATATGATATAGGGGACTTGGCATCAGAAAACCTTATAAAATTCAAGACCCATTTCTGCTATTGATTAGGGGCCACTTTAGACTGACTTACTTTTCTAATCCTTGTTTTCTTTGTAAAATGAAGGAGGAAGTAAATAATTCAATCCAAGTCCTTTTTTGGTTCTAATCTGTGATTTCCACCTAAGGTAGAAAGGTGGAAGGCTTCATAGAGACATGTGAATTGGTTTGAAGGCTGAGAAAGGTTTGACAAATAAAAACAGTTGGTGAAAGATCATTATAGAAAGAGGGAATAGCACAAGCAAATGGGAACGGCAAATCATCAAAGTTCTTCAGAATACAGAATTCATTTTTGGAAGTAGCAGAAATTTTTATAATTATTATTTTGTAAAAGGAGCTGATTTATACAGTGCTTTAGAGTTTGTAAAGCACTTTCCTTCCAGCATCCCTGTGAGGTATTATATTATTCCTGTTTAATAGATGAGGAAACCTAAGCTTTGTGAAGATGTGACTTAGCCATGGTCTCACAGGTAGTGTCTAAGGTGAGATTCCAGCCCAGGTCTTCCGACTTTATGTCTGGCATTGTACTTTATCACATTTCTTTTCAAAGAAGACTGAAACGGTTGGTTTAGGAGGCCTTGAAAGCCAGGAATTTGGGCTTGTTTTGGTTAGGCTGTGAGAGGCATTAAAGATTTTTGAACAGGAAAAAAATGCTTGGCACTATGTTTTACATTTTTAACAATAACTGGGATAAAAGCAAAGATGTCATGCTTATCTGATTTGCAGATTACTAAAAGTTGGGATGAATAGCTAAGAGTGTGTTATAAAACAGGATCTAAATAGATATTAGGAAGCTAGAGCAGGATTTCTGGACTTTTTTGTGCTATTGACCCACTTGAGCAGTCTACTGAGTTGTTTGGATCTTTTTTCAGAATAATTAAAAGAAATCATAATTGAAGAAAACTTTAAATTTCAGATAGAGGTTTTTGAAAATAAATACATACTTTCTTCCCCATCCATAGCCACATACACCCTGAAATCTATCTGTGGAGCTTGGATCCCAGAGTAAAAAACCCTAGGACATCTGTTCTCTAAGTCCTCACTCTCATCCTAAATATTCAACCTACTGCCAAATCTTGTCCTTTCTGTCACAGTAACTCCCCTACAAGTTCCTTTTCCTCCACTCATACCCTAGTTCAGGTCCTCATCACCCTTCTCACCTTATTACTGCAACAGCCCCCTGGTTGGTCTCCCTTATCTCAAGTCTGTCCATATTCCAAGCTATTCTCTGTGCAGATGGTAAAGTTATTTTCCTAAAGTAGAGTTGTGACCATGTCACCCTCTGTCCCAACTCAGTGAGGTCCAGTGGTTCCCTATTACCTCCAGGATGAAATATAAAATGTTGTTTGGCTTTTAAAACCCTTCACAACCTGCCCCCTTCCTACCTTTACATTTTTCTTACACTTTCTTCCCCTTTGAGTACTATAAGATACAGTGATAATGACCTACTTATCATTCCTTGAATATGACACTCAGTCCTATCCTCCCTGCCTGAAATGCTGTCCTTTGCCACCTCCACCTCCTGGGTTCCCTACACTCCTTCAAGGCTCAGCTCCAATTCTACCTTCCATATAAGGTCTTTCCTTGTCTCTCCCCACTGCCACCACTGTTGCTGCTTCCCCTGACACACATAGCACATCTACACTGTGTGAATGCAGATCTTGTATGTAGAGAACAGATTTTGGGCATGGGTACCTGGGAGGATGGTTGTGCCCTTTAAAGTGAAAGGTAGGTTCAGAAGAGGGTGGGAATGGGAGTGGGGGGAGAAGATAATGAGTTCTGTTCTGGACATGTTCAGTTGGAGATGCCTGAGGGACATACAGCTTCAGATGTCCAAGAGGCAGTTGGAGATTCAAGACTGTAGCTCAGCAGAGGGACTAGGGCTTGATATATAGATAAGGGAATCATTTTCACAGAGATGATAACACATTAAAGTTGATGAAATCACCGAGCAAGATAGTATAGTGGGAAAAGAGGGACCAAGACCTAGCTTCATTGCAGGGGAAGAGGGGGAGAAATAACTCATGACTTGTCAGTATGCCTCCAGGAAGATCCAGCAAGGAGAAGGAGCCACTCTAGGTAGGAGGAAAACAGGGAGACGACAATGTCAAGAAAACCTTTACACAAAAGAGGAACGGGGAGGAGAGAGTGGTGATCAGCGTCAAAAGACTGCAGATACATCAAGAAGGATGAGTATTGAGAAAAGGTTGCTAGATTTAGTAATTAAGAGGTCATTTGAAGAGGGTAGCTCCAATTGAATGAGGAGGTTAGAAGCTGCATTGTGGAGGGTTTAGAAGAGGGTGAGAGAAGTGGAGACATCAAATATAGATTACTTTCTCAAGGATGGGCTAGCCCCAAAGGGGAGATGATATTGAGGACAATGGTTGTGAACCAGGTGAGTATTTTTTAAGGATGAGGGAGACATAGGAAAGCCACATGGAAGGAAGAGTTTGAAGATTAAGTAAGGATGATAGTGCTGAGGGAGTGGGAGCAAAGATGCATATAGAGGGATTTGTCTTGGCAAGGAGAAGGGGCACTTTTCTATGTGAAATTAGAATGAAGGAGGAGATAGTGGAGAAAGATGTCTGAATGATGTGAGATGAAGAGGAGATAAGAGGGGAGCACTTGGCTAATGGCCTCAGTCTTTTCCTTGAAGTACTCCTCAGCTGAAAAGATTGGGGAGTGGTGCTGTGAGGGGCTTGAGGAGAGACTAACAGCTTCTGTGATTGGTGAGAGGGTTAGTCAGTTAAGTAGAGAGGTGTAAAAGGATTGATTTGCTATTGTGAAAGTCCGTTTGAGATTATGTTAAATAAATTAGTAGTGGGCACAGTCTGCAGACTTCTACAATTTTATCTGGTGCTGTTTAGTAGACTATGAATAGGTATGCTGGGAGGCAGGTGCTGGGAGTAATCCAATATTGAGTTTTGACTAGGTGTGATCTGGATTGGGGGCAAAGTATTCCAAGGCAGATCTCAGAGTTGAGTTCTTTTACCGAGGGGTGGAGTTAGGGAAGGGAGGGAAAGTGTATGCCATGAAGAAGCCCTAATGGCTTGGGAAAGAACTGAGGGGGCAGCTAAGTGGTGCTGTGAATAGAGCACTGATTCTGGAGTCAGGAGGATCTGTGTTCAAATTTGGCCTTAGACACTTGACATACTAGCTGTGTGACCTTGGGAAAATCATTTAATCTAATTGCCTTGCCTTTCCCCTCCCCCCCCAAAAAAAGATAAAAAAAAGAACTGAGGTTTAGAGGGATTGGTGTTACCTTAGTGTGAAGGAAGGATATGTAGGGAGAGAGAGAGAGAGAGAGAGAGAGAGAGAGAGAGAGAGAGACTGAGATTGTGAGGCAGACACTGAACTCATTGAGGAAAGCAGGAGAATGCCTTGGGGCTTGATAGATAAAAACCACTAGGATCTAATTTGCGTGATAAATTTGTATAGTACAAACCTCTGAGGAGGAGATGTTTCTGAGAGATGATCATAGAATGATAGTCTGGAAGTGGCAGAGTGCAAGGTATGGAATGTTTTATCTCTTACACCAACACCAATGAGATTCAGGTAAGGAGGACAGTTGAACTGAACGTTTATTCAGTTCTAGAAAGGATGGCAAAGGATGACGTTTCATCAGTCATTCAGTAAGTCAGCTAGCATTTATTAAGTATCTATAAAGTGCAAACACTGTGTTGAGCCCTGGGGATACAAAGAAAGGCAAAAAAATAGAGCTTTCTTTCAATGGAGCTTATCATGACAGAGACAACATGCAGAACACTATGTATAAACAAGATATATACAGGATAAATTGGGGGTAATCTCAGAGGGAAAGCATGAAAATTAAGGAGGAATGGGAAATCAGGAGGGAGCCAGAAGATGGAAGGAATGAGAAAGAAAAAGGCTTAAGATGAAAGTAAGTTTGTTAATTATAGAAAACACAGTGGAAGGAGGAGATAGATCTAGAAGAAGAATATTTAGTTGGGGGGGGGGGAGGAGTAAGAGCTTGCAGTCAGGAATGGAGAGTGGGAGCTAAGGGTAGCTCCCCCTGGGGAGCATGGTGTGGCAGAGTAGAGGTGCAGAGTACAGATTGGTTTAAGACATGGCTTTTATGTTGTTTTGTTTTGCTTTATCATATATAATCATTACAAGAGTGGGTCCTTTGGAGGTAGAGGACATTATTGAGAAGTGATAGTGACATAAAAAGGGGAGAAGAAAATAAAACATTTTCAAAGAAAGATCATAGCTTGAAGGCAGGCCCTCTATATAGAGGTTGTATTGGGAGCAAATGGAAGTAGATGGTGGCTCTGACGGAACATACAGCCTTCAAAATAGAGGAGACATTTTAGTGATTTGCAACAATTCAGATGTTGGTAGTCTAGAGCACATTTTCTCTGACAGCTTCAGATAGAGTGGAAAGAGATCTATTAAATAATCAATCTGGAAATATTTTTTTTCTAGTGTCAGCATACTTTAGAATGTTTGCCCATTTGGGGTATATATGAATGGGGTATATGATGTTTCAGAGTCATTTTTGTTTAGAGGTGTTATAAGTATTGAAAACAGATATATGAATAAGAAACTCAGATTCCTTTTACTATTTTTGGTGACAACTGGTATGTAAATTCCTTAGAAGATTTTTAAAAGTTTGCAGAGTTTGTAACTTCTCCAAACCCTATCCAAAACAATTCACCTATTTGCCAACCTTATGGTAATGAGCCACTTTGAACTTACCCAGGTTCATCATCTGTTGACAGTTCACTGCTGGCTAGGTCTGTCTACTTGAAACCTTTCCAGCTTGGTCGAGGAAACGTCAAAGCTTATGCTTCCCTAGTGTAGCCTTTCAGAACCTAAGATCCCCTTGGAGTTGTTTGGTGGAGAATATGTAGATAGTATGAAAGGAAATCTCATAGTATTTCTTTTTACTTTGTATAATTGTTTATTTGTTTCAACTTAAATTATCTCCACATATTTAGAAATTATTTTGTCTTTTAATACTTTGTCACTGGCTATTCATGTTGTCTTTCTTGGAAAATTACATTCTTTAGAGGAAAACTAGGTTTTTTTTTTCCAACTTTTTTCTTTCCTTTTTTGTTAGAAAACATTTATTTCTTATAGAACTTGGTTGGGTGTAGAGAGCTAGGGATTAGGGATCCATAAAATACATGGATGTTCATTTTTTCCAGAGAGGCTTGGGATAGGTCAACTAGTATCTGATGGCATGTATTTAAATAGATTCAGTTTTTTAAAAAAAATATGTCTTCATCTGGGGCTTTGTGTAGATGTTTGAGTAGGAGGATACCTTCATGTTAATATGTAAATATATACTTTATAAGAGATTGTTGCCGAATGTGGACTGTCAGAGTAATTTTTGTTTTTCCCTCCTGGTGTATATATCATAGAAGTGATTTCTGGCAAATCTTAAACATTTTTTTCTCTTCAAAATTTATGCACTTAATTTAGTTTTCTCTGCTTAAAGAAATATACTTTATATACTTGTGAACAGTCTGAGAGTTCTTTTATTTTGAGAAAAGGGAGTTAGTATGGGCTTGGGGTGGTTAATTCAGTTGTTTAAATCATAGTGCTAATGAGGCAGAGGTCTGCTGTTTATTTCTTTTCAGAGTTTTAGGTTTGATAGGTTTTTAAGGTTGTAACATTATAGAAATAGTTAAAATATCTATAAAAATATTAAGAACCACTGGCCTAGAGTAGTGTGAAGTAGTGCTGGCCTTGTTTTAAAGAAAACTAGAAGTGTTGCTAATCGTTTACAGATTCAATTCATTGACTTTTAAAACTTTTTACTGATGTCCTCTTTTCATTTCCAGTATAGCACTCCTCTTTCCCTACCCAGAGAACTATCCTTTGTATCAAAGAATACAAAAGAGGGGGAGAAAAGCCCAGTTTAGCAAAACTAACCAACATTAGCAATAGCCTGATAGTACATGCCATATTATATATTGACATTCCTCCCACCCTCAACTCTGCAAAGGAGGCAGACACCCTAAGATGAATTTTTTTTGTTGTTGTTGTTTCTTTAGGATCAAGTTTCATCAAATATTAATTAAGTACTTATGGTATACAAGTTCTAGGGGCTCTAGACATATAGATTGCTGAGACAACACAAGGCCTGGTTTTCAGGAGCTTAAAATCTAATGGGGAGAATGACTGGTATGAAGAATAATTTTGATTTAAAGAAGAGAAGTACAGGGGAGTAGTCCAGGCAAAATGGAGTGAACAGTTTGAGGAGGGAGAGATCACTTTTACTCAGAGTTCATAGGGATGGGGTTGGGAGAAGGGTGTGTGTGTGTGTGTGTGTGTGTGTGTGTGTGTGTGTGTGTGTGTGTGAAAGAGAGAGAGAGAGAGAGATTTCATAGATTGGATGGGGAAGGGCAAATACATTCCAGATATGAGGATGGCATGAACTTAAGAAGGCAAGATGAGAATGGGGATGTTGAGTAGTTCCGTTGGGCTGGAATGTAGAATATGTGAAGGGAGGAGTAGAATGATATAAATAGTTGGACATTTAAATTGGAGTTGTATTATGTAAGGCCTTGAATACCAGAGTTAAGAGTGTTCAGGGATAGAAAGCCCCTGGAAGTTTTCCGAGTGGTACAGGCACAGAATCATAGGAGCGTTAGGAAGATTGCTTAGGTTGTCAGGCCCTCGATTGGCTTTGCTCTCACCCACTTCATGTCTGTGAACGCTGAAATTGCTTCGTCTAAGTATAATCTTTTATCCTTCCACCTTATGACTTCTAACTCAGTTCTTTGTTATTCCTTTGACTCTATCCCTTCATCCCTCAGCTCTTCCCAAACCATCATCCCTGCACTGGCCACATTCTTTTTCCTTACCTGTTTATACTCTTTGGTAAATGAACTTCTGCCGTGCACCTCCTTTGCTCACATTCACCTTGCTCCTGAAGAGAGCTGGGGGAAGTCAGGAAACCTGGCTGACTGGGTCCAGGATAAATGTGTTAGACGTGATTTCAGTGGACCCTCACTGCATCAAGGCAAACATTTTTACCGTCCCTAATTACTCACCACAGAAGTGTCTCTCTTCAGTACCCCTCTCCCACCTGAACACTTGGGGGTGCTTACCAAAATAATTGAGGCCATCCGCCAAGAAATCAGTGTTTCCCCTCCTTCTCTTTCCCCCCAAATGCTCCTTTTTTCCTAACATCCTTGTTACCCAGGGCACTGCCTTCCTCCAGTCACTCAGACTAACAAATTAGGTGGCTCCTTTACTCTTGCCACTTAACTCCTAGCCATCTCCATCCAGTATGTTCCACATCTTGTCAGTGGTACTTTTGCAGTGTCTCTCCCACGTGCTCGCTTCTCTCCTCTGACACTGCCATCACCTCATACCTGGAATATTGCACTAACCTGGTGGGGAGCTCTCCCTGCCTAGAGTCTTTCTCTTTTCTGTCTGTCCTTTGGTCTTCCTAAAGTATAGGAAGTTCTTTAAACTGCAGTGGCTCCCCTTCCCTACTAGGATCCAATATAAAACCCCTACTTGGTTCTTAAAATCTTTAAAACTAGTTCCTTCCTTTAGACGTTCCTTTCTTTTCCATACTCTGCAGTGTAGTGACCCTGACCTCCTCATTGTTCATCGAAGAACCTACTGAGAGTGCATTCCTTGTCTCTCCCTCTGCCGTCCCCTGGCTTCCTTAGTCTCACCTACTTTCTTGCCTTCTGAGAAACCTTTCCTGATTTTCCTGAGTCCTAGTGCCTTCCCTTCAGTGCTTGTCTCCAGTTTACCATATATTACATGTGTATGTACACACACATACATCTACAAATCTTCTACGCGTATGTTTGCACTTGAGGGCACAATCTCTTTTTGCTTTTCTTGGTGTCTTTTTTTTTTTTAAAGCAATTGGGGTTAAGTAACTTGCCCAAGGTCACACGGCTAGGTTTTTGTTTGTGTGGGTTAAGTGTCAGAGGCCGGCTCCAAACTCAGGTCCTTCTGACTCCAGGGCTGGTGCTCTATTCACTGCACCACCTAGCCGCCCCTTTTCTTGGTGTCCTTAAAGCCTATCACAGTACTTGGCACATAGTGGGCATTTAGTAAATAAATGCTTATTTCTTACCTCTTGCTCTTCTCTATGCACTTGACTGTATCGCTACATTGGCCTACGTGCAATTTCTGCAATATAATACTTTATCTCCTGACCCTGTGTTCCTTTTTCTTTTTAAAAATTTAACTTAGTTTTTCTTTTCTTTTTTTTCCAATTAGCAAATACCTATTTCCTTTCTTCTCAATTTCCACCATTGAGGAAAAAAAAATCTTGGAATAAATATGTATATTCAGACAAAACAGGTTTTTGCATAGGCCATGTCCAAAAATGTGTTTTGTCCTGCTGTATTTAGTTGTGGGTAACTGCTGTGCTGTTTCACTCTTTGACTGTAATACTCTTGTTCCCTCACCTACTAAGACACAGATTTCCTTGATCTCCTTCCCAGCTCAACTCAGATCCTAGTTCCCATCAGCTGCTGATGCCTTCTCCTTTCAGTTTACTTTTATGCACTGTATCATCTGGTATATACTTTGATATTTAGATATTGTTTCCCCTATTGGAATGTGATCTCCTTGAAGACATGGACCTTGTTTTTATTTTTCTTTGTGTCCTTAACACAGGGCTTTACAAATACTTGTTGCTTGACTGAGGTAACAGAAGTAGAAAGAATAGATTTTAGGCAGGAATACTAGTTAGGAGTATGCCATAATCCTCTCAAGTGAGAAGAAATCAATGTCTGAAAAAGAGTAGTTACAGTTAATCTGAATTAGAGGGATACTATAGAAACTGGCACCAGCATGGATGGATGGGGTGTAGGAGAGGGGAGAAAAAGTCAAAACTGAATTTAATGGGAGAGACTTGTTTGGTGCATGGATGTGTGGGGTGGGGGAGATAGTGAGCTCATTCTCAGCCTTGTTGTCAGTTTGAGGTGTTGGAATAAGGGACTGGAACTTTGGGGAAGAATTGGGGTAGATAGATTTCAGTCTATTTATGAAATAATGATAGCTGACATTTCTGTAATGTTTTCATATTTGCAAAGTGTTTTACATTTACTCATATGTTTTATTTGATCCTCATACTGTCCTGTTAAGGTATCAGTACAAGTTTTATCTCCATTTAACAGATAAGGCAACTAAGGATCAGAAAAGTTAAGTGCCTTGTTCTGGACCACACAGCTAAATTTTGTGCCTAAAGGAGAGTTTAAACTCAGCTGCTTCTGCCCCCGAGTCAGTAACTGTCCCCGGTCCTGTCTCCTCCACTCTCTCCCCCAGTATAGAAAAGAAAAGTGAAGCTGAATGTGGATGAGATCAGAGGTTACCAAGGAGAGAGTACACTACCAGACGGAGAGGCACATCAGTATTTAAGGGTCAGGACAGGAAGGGAATAATACTATGTTGCAGAAGCCAGACATATGGGCTTTTAAGGAAATTCATATGTCTTAGAGAAGTTAAAGAGGATAGGGAAAAAATGTTTTATTTAAATGATGATATCTGATGAAAATTGAATGTAAATAACATTGGCAATGATTTTCATTAATTTTAAATTAACTTTTATTGATATCCTTTGTTTTTACATCACCTAAATTCACTTTATTGTCCCTCCTCCAGAGCCATCCAATATAACAAATAATTTGTTTTTCTTTAATTTTTAAAATCATAATTTTAGATTGAAAACTGCTCGATATTATGTATATGTTCAGTATAATAGTTGAAATTGCAGTAGGGAAGGATAAGAAGAAGAGAGGAAAGGTTATATGCATGTGAGCTGTTTTTGAATTTTAATGAGCAAAGTTTATGTAGGTCAGTACATGATAGATTGATAAATATTCTAAGATGCTTTGACCTTAGCAATTTTGTCCTTCAAGCCTTTTAAGAAAAGTTCCTTTAAACCTTATCTGATACTATCAGAAAAACCTTGAGACAGAATATCTTATGTTGCTTTATAATGAAGAAAACTGTCACTAACTTATAAGATATTACTGGTATAATTTTACTTTGTATTTATGTAATGTTCCTTTTCCAGAGGGCTCCACACTTGTGTGGTGATATTTTATTAATACCTTACGTAACTTTGTGGTAGGTGTAAAACAGTGACATTTTCATTTTAAGATGTTGAAGTTGAAATACTTGACACAGCCAAGAGATTTTGGCTACCCAGAATCAGTTAGCTTGTCAGTTTTAAGGGTCAGTGATGCCACTTTATGGTGTCATGGTATTTTGATGTAAAAATAGCAGTGTCATAATGTAATTCAGCCCCTTCATATCACTGATAAGAAACTGAAGCCTGCATAAATTTGCTTGCTCAAGCCACCCAGTTTAATTTTTTTTTTGTCTAGTTACTAAAATGTGCTTGATGGTTTAGTGAATTGTTGTTTGAAAAGCCAGTTTTTATTCCCCTCTTCCCCTTTTTGCAGGAAGACTGTCTTTGAAACTTGAGACATTTGAGTGTTAGAATTAATGTAATAACTGAACAGAAAATGCCATATACTGATTGTGAAAAATATTTAGATAAAGAATTTAGGAGGCCTGTTGCTTAACAGATTGTGTGAGTGATGGCTTGGATGTTCAATGTAGAATAAAACTTGTTAAGATAAAATTGTCCTGAAAGTTGACCTCACTTAAAATTGAAAACAGATTTACTTAAATCTAGTCTAAAAGACAAAGCCTGCCATTTACCTCCCTTGGCGGTTTTTTCAGGGGTAAACTTTGTAGCTATGTGAATTATAGATTGCATGGATCAGCTCATCATCTCCTACCTTCTGCATAATTCTTGTATGTAATTTTTTTTTGTTCTATGAACAGAATAAAATTGGTCATAATGGTCTGATTTTGAATTGTGTTTATAATGTAGTCTGATACTAAATTGCCTGGGAAACAGTTATTTTAATCAGAGTTCAGTGACTTAAAATCTTAGCAAGAAATTGAACATTGGATTCTTTTACTTTGTCTGCCCCAGAGAGTGGCCAATAATTTCTGTGTTGTAGCTTGTGCCACTGTTATTTCCGTATACTCCTGGATTGTTCTTTCTTGACTACTCCTTGTTTAAAGAGCTGAGGCCATCTCTTGGTAACCAGTTCAGAGTTCCTGTCAATCAATCAGTAAACATTTATTAAGTGCCCGCTGTATGTAAGGTGCTGGGCTGTTTGCCCTCAAGAAGCTCATGGTCTAATGTGGGGGACAACACTTATACACGTATGTACAAACAAAATATATACAGGATAAATTGGTGATAATCAACAGAGGGAAGTATGGTTAGGAGATTTGGGGAGACTTTCTGTAGGAAGTGGGATTTTAAGCCATAACTTGAAGGAAACCAAGTAAGCCATGAAGTGGAAATGAGAGAGAGAATTGGAGGCATGAGGGACTGCTAGAGAGTGTCCAGGGTAGGGAGAGTGGCTTGTGAGAGGAATAGTTAGAAGACCAGGGTGTGTCACCAGATTGCAGCCCATCTAGGGAGTGGGGCTGAAAAGTATAAAAAACTAGAAAGGTGGCTGGACAAGGCCTTTGAACACCAGAGGATTTTATTTTTGATCCTGGAGGTGATAGGGAGTCATTGGAATTTATTGAATGGGATGGTGAAATGATCAGATCCCCTTTTTAAGATCGTTTTGATGCTGAGTGGAGGATGGGCTGGAATGGGAAGAGACTTGTACACAGATGTGATGATGGCCCACACCAGGGTGATGGCAGCTCTAGGCAAATGACCTCAGTTCCTTCAGTAATGTATGAGGCAAGGTTCTCTGCTGAGAGGATGGGGAGAGGGGGGCCATGGGAGGTTTGAGAAGGAATTCAAAGGTTTGGAAAACCTGCTGTGGAGAGTGGGATAGTGGGTGCTATAAAAAGGCTTCCTTGTAGAAGTGAGGACCCAGTTTAGATTACTGTTACTTGGGCCCACTCAACAAGATTTGATGATTTTTCTCTGGCTTACTTGATAACAGATTAGGAGCAATGCCAGCAGTTGGTAGCCGAGGCTGGGAAGGGCAACATTGACATAGGCTAAGGAGCCAAGGGGTTTAAGGAAAGAGGATGGTGTAGAATCGAACTGGTTCACTAAGTCAAAATGAGGACGGGAAGGGAACATAGCCATTGAAAGAGTGATAGCCTGGCAGAGAACCGAGGGGGTCAAGGGGCTGTCATCACTGTGAGGATGAAGAATAAGGTTTGGGGTTGCAAGGCAGAGGGAGAGGTGGAATAACAAATTGTGACCAGCACACTAGGTTCTGGGTATATAAGGACAAAAATAATCCCTCTCCTCAAGGACCTTATGTTCTATTGTAAGGAAATAATATGGACTTATAAAATTAAATATAAAATATAGGTAATTTCTAGGGGGAGGCCACTAATAAGTGTTGGGACTAGGGGTAGGAAAGAGAAGATCAGGATAGACTTCCTGTTATAGAGGGCACCAGAGCTGAACTTTGAATAGTGCTAGGGAGTCTGTGAAGTGGTGGTGTGGAGGGAATTAATTTCATTCATGAGCATTGTGCAAAGGCGTGGAAATGGACTGTGTAATCTCATGAAGCTAAATGAGTAGGCCAGTTTGACCATAAAGATGGTAATATCCAATAAATCTAGAAAGGTAGTCCTTGGACAAAATGTCAAGGCCTTTTAAGAACCCATCAGAACTATTTGTTTTTTATTTTAGAAGCTGGGCGGTGACCTGATCAGAGCTGTGCTTTATGGAAGATGAACTAGAAAGGCAAGAGTCTGGGGGCAGGGAAGCAAAGCAGAATGATGCGGAGTTAGAATAGCCTGGGTGAGGGGTGCCGGGGGATCTGAGCTGGGTTGCTTACTATGTGAGTAGAGGGGCTGGTGGGGGCTGTTATGGAAATAGAATTGACTAGAGAGAGAGAAGAGCGAAGAATGACTGAGAGGCTGGGTGACTCCCTCAAGTTAGTCTGTGCCCTTAATGGAGTAGAGAAGTTTGGAAGAGAGAGAAAGAACTGGAAATGTCTTTACGGTGTAGTGTGTCCTTGTGTCCTGGAGAGAGGACATCAGTCATAGAGACAGGGGCTCAAGTCTCGCCTCTGACATTCACTAGCTGTGCATCCCTGGGCAAGTTGCTCGAGCTCTTGAAGCCTGAATTTCTTCCTTTGCAAAATGAGGATAATCATAGCTCCTAGGACACAGGGCTGTGGTGAGGACTAGATGAAACAATGTGTGTAAAGTGCTTCACAACTCTTAAAAGTGATGTTTAAATGTGAAATATTAACTGAGATCACAAAAGTAAGGGGAAACAAGATTAACACTCATACTATTCCTAGAAAGGAGAGACACTAGACAAATAAGTTTATGATTATCGTGTTCACTGACTTTTGAATTGCATGATATTGTGTAGCAGTTCTCTTATATGAACAGCCGTCGTTTTGTCCTGTCACTCATGGTTCCTCTAAAACAGTACAAAATGAAAAGGAGTTCTGAGGGCAAAACTGAGTTTATCGTCATTGTGCATTGGCTGTGTATGTGAGAACTGTCCCTAAGAACTTGAGTGTTTTAAGTGGGGTGATTGTGAAATGAGAGAAAATAACTGAGGAAAACATAGATGACTTTTCTTCACTGCTGCTCTGATTATCAATATCTTACGAAGTGTAAAACAAAGAGATCTGCCGTGATCACCACTTTATTACCCAGACCGTCATTATCATCTTTTTATCCCGTTAGAGTGGCCTTCTAACAGTTCTTTTACCTCTTCTCCCTTTAGTCCTTCCTTCGTACAGCTGCCAAAGTCATTTTCATCATTCTTAGATTTGGTCATATCACCCTTCCGTGCACAGTTCTTTAGAAGCTCCCTATTGCCCACCAGCTAGTTTAGTTCCACAGGCTTGGTGGCGTCCTGCTTTTTCAGACTCGTCTCCTCTTGCCTCCACACAAGCTATATTCTGGCCATACAGACCTACGCTCTTCCTGTTTGATGCTCTCTGTATTCTTCTGCTCCTTTGTCACTGTTAACCTTTATGCCTACAATCCTCATCCTTCTTTAGCCACTAAATTCCTGTCCCTCCTTGAAAGTCCAGGTATAATGTCACTTCTTTCATGAAGCCTATCCTGATTGTCGGCCCCCCCCACCCCATCCTGGCTGTATATCCATAGTATAGTAATAAGTTGGCCCCCCCCCATCCTGCATAGCACTCAGTTTTTATCTCTATAATGTATTATGTGTTATTGTTATGTGTTTTTACCCCTAATAGACTCTGTAGAGTTAGGGGACTTAAAAAAAAAGTCTTTTTTATTTTTAACTTTTATCTCTACCAGCCTAACATTAGTGTCCTGTGTATTTCTTTAATGCTTCAATTGATTAGTGATCTCAACAATGTCGGCATTCACTACCAAGGTGTAGGTAGCAACGTCTCTGCCTTCTTAACTGTGCTTGTCTTTGACAAATCTTCTTATGAGTTCTCCATAGGTGAAATTCTCAACATGCCCAAAGTCCTTTAAGTTCTATGGGTACCAGTGCAGCTAACTCTTGACTATCCAGTCTCTTGCTGTATAACCATCTTTCTTCCCTTTCTGATCACGTATTTCCTGAACAGTCTCTTTTATGCAGCTTTTTGAGTACAAGTCTATTAATTAATGCCCATCCTTTGGGTTGCCTCTACAGTTTTAATCCTTTGGAGAGTTTGATATTCCATGATATCCATTCCAGCCTTTTAATAATGCTGGAAGAATGTTGGTAATTAAAGAGATAGGTTTTTGTTTCTGTTTCTGTTTTTGTTTTGTAACAGGGAGCAGCTTAGACAAAATCTTTAGACAAAATCTCTCAAAATCCAGCTTGCTTTTCCCCTCCTGGTGATTCCATTTCTGGACCTAGCTCAGGGTCCAGTTGTAGTGTCTCTCCAAGAAAGGGGCTGAAGGACCATGTTATAGGAGATAATTTGAAAGGAACTGAGGATATTTTAGCTTGGAGAAAAGAAGATTCACTCCCCAGTGATGATAGCATTCTTCAGTATTTGAGGGGATATACTGTGCAAGGAGGGATTAGATTCTTTGTCTTTGGCTCCAGACCTGGAGTTCTTAACCATTTTTGTGTCGTGTACTCCTTTAGCATTGTGAAGCCTATGGACCCCTTGGAATGATATATTTAATGCATGAAATAACATATGTGGAATTGCAGAGGAAACCAGTTATATTGAAATGCATTTATCTATCTCTATCTTTGTATTTATATATATTTCATTGACCTGAGGTAGGAACTACTGCTCTAGTGAGTAGAAATAGAAGCCAACAGGAAGAAGTTATCCAGAAGTGGGAAATGGTGGGTTCCAGCTCTTTGCAGTCTTCAAACAGAGGCTGGATGGTCTAGTTGAATAATTATAGTGGAGATTCTTTGCTGCTATAGTTTGAATGAGTGGCTATTGAGGGCCCTTCCAACAATTCTAACATTCTCTAACATGTATCAACAGACTAACCATATGCTGTTCCTTCAGGTGCATACCATAGCCTGGATAGTAGGCATGCTTTAGTTTTTCCTCTGTTGATTATTAGACTGATTCCTTTTAAATGATCCTAGATCTCATTTAGGAAGCTCTATAATATTCTGAGAATTGATGTAATCAATATAATACCATATGCAAACCAAGAGAATTTGGAGAACCTTGTTATTCTTAGGGAATCTCTTGCATTTGAACTTTGTATGGGGCATTCTCCATGATTATGGCAAACGACCTTTGGTGAGCCATTTATCTTCCTGTTTTAGGCCTTGCTTGATATTCATAACCAGAGGTAATTAAATAAAGCTGTCTGTGTGGTTGTACCCATCATATGATCCTAACATATAGGTGGGACACTCTTTGTTGTTGCTGTTATGAAATGGGTGGTGAAAAACTTCCTTACACGTTTGGTGCTTGATGGATGTTTGTTGAATGAATATGAGAGAATGGATATTATGCCTTTTATCTGGGGTGCTAGGTAGTACAAGTCAACAGAGTACAGGATCTGGATCCAGGAAGACCTGAGTTCAACTCTAGTCTGAGACACTTACTAGCCGTGTGACCTTGGGTTAGTTTCCTCAACTATAAAATGGGGACAATAATAATACTTACCTCCCAGAGGATCATTTAAAATAATATTTTTTTAATAAGCAATTGGGGTTAAGTAACTTGCTCAAGGTTACACGGCCAGTCATTATTTGTGTGTGGGTGCTCATTTTCTGAGGCTGGATTCGATCTTGGGTCATCCCAACTCCGAGGCCGGCGCTCTTACTCACTGAGCCACCTAGCCGCCCCTAAAATAGTGTTTTTTAAAGTGCTTAGCACAGTTCCTGATATATAGTAGACAATAAATGCTTATTCCCTTCCTTTAACACAGTCTATCTTTCGTATTGACCACATTAATTTTCTAGAGGTAGAATTTTGGTTTTACGTTTTTTGCAAATGGCTTGACATCTTGTATGTTGATTGCAAATAGCAATAGATTATTGCCTGTTTTCTTAAGTTAGTTTTATAAATTATGTTGTCTTAAGCACTATCAATTTTATTTATTTATTTATTTATTTATTTTTGGAGGGCAATTGGGGTTAAGTAACTTGCCCAAGGTCACATGGCTAGGTGTCTGAGGCCAGATCGCAACTCAGGTCCTTCTGACTCCAGGGCTGATGCTCTACACACTGCGCCACCTAGCCGCCCCAGCACTATTTTTTTTTTTTTAAAGCAATTGGGGTTAAGTAACTTGCTCAAGGTTACACGGCTAGTCATTATTTATGTGTGGGTGCTCATTTTCTGAGGCCGGATCTGATCTCGGGTCATCCCAACTCCGAGGCCGGCGCTCTATTCACTGTGCCACCTAGCCGCCCCTTGCTCCAGCACTATTAATTTATGTTGAATGAACAATTGGTTTTTAACAGCATGATTTCCAGTAAAGAAAATGATACATTTTTTACAGTTGTCAGTTTTGTGATATATAGTTTCTTTATTAAAGTGATCATTTAAAACTCTGCATAAATCTTTCTATTATAAATAATACTATGAACAAGCAACCCAGTTGGGTTGAAGCAGTGAGGCACAGTGAGGGAAAAAACAGGAGACACCAAGTGCTAGGCAAGTTAGAGCACTACCACTCTGATCACTATTATCCCTCAGTCCCTGATGGGGACTCCCCAGAGCCTTGGGAAGAGCAGTGTTTCTAGCCCAGACTCCTCAGCAGTCAGGACAGTCATGCAAGCAACCCCTGCAGACTGGAGCTGCTCCTGTAGAGGCTGCAGCCGTAGTGACTTGGAAGACCCAGAAAAGAAAGCTCTTGCCAGCAGAGTCCTTGGCCCTGCCAAACGGTTTTACAAGAAAAACTAATATGATTTTTGTCAGTGGAAATGACTATAAAGAAGAGGCATTGACATTCACACTCTTGTACCTAAAGACCATGGGACCTTTCTCTCTGACTTGGAGCTAAAACCTCCCATTTGTGTCATATTCCCCACATAAACTTCTTGAAGAGGGTGGGGGGGGGGCGGGCTACTTTTCTCTTTGGTGTCCTTGAGCTTAGCACAAGTGCTTTCCATATTGGAAATCCAAAATTATTGTTTCATTCACTCAAACAGTAGTCAAGCTCTTAGGCTAGTTTCTCAGAACTCTATTTAACCCCTTTTATTGCCAGACTAAAATCCTACTGTGAGGTATCATCATGCATGATGTGTGTGGGATTGACTCTGGTTTCTTGAAGGCTGTGCCTACAGAGCCCTGACTTTGGCAAATCAAGGTTTTGGTTTTCTGGAAAAGCTTTGAATTCTGGTCCAGGATGTTTATCGTCTAAGGACCAGTCTAACCAATTTTGGAGAGGCTCATCACCATATTGACTTCAGGATGATGGCTATTTTGGCTACAACATCTCTCAAACACCATATTCTAAGTTATAGAGGGGTTGTGATCTTCTGGCAAGGGAATAAACACAATACATAGGTATTTAACATATTGGTAGACCTGAAATAGTATACAGTAGTCCTATAGAATCTTATAATAATTTCTAATACTGTTTTTATGGGAAAATTCATTAAGAGCTCCAAATTAAAATATAAGGAATGCCTTTTTATTCCACTGCAGCCCTGGAAGGTGGATTAGAATTAGGTTATTAGTTGCAATGACCCTATTTACAAAATCAGAATTGAAATTCATGGTTCAAATAAGAATATTATTTTCTAATTTATGTGTGGGACAGAATACTTGGGACTCAAATTGTCCTTGTTTCCAAAGCTATTGCTGGTAGCTCCCTTGGCCCAAGATAAGATCTTTATCAGGGGTGGCCAACAACAGTAGGCATGAGAGGTTTGATGTTAATCGTAGGGATGAGGGTTCCAGATGGTATGGGGCCTTTAGGCCTTATGATGATTGGAGGAGAAGTTACAAATGAAATTAGAGAGGGTAAGTTGCGAAGAGGTCTGGCATATAGGTAGTGAGGAACAAGGTTCAGTAGTCCTGGGAGAGGGGTGGTATGGGGTGTAAATTAAAATTTGGTAAGTGCTGACTGGATACCAGTGGGAGGCAAGGGACCTGGGGATTGTAGGTGGACCTTGTTGGATAACCTGGCAATAAAAGGACTTCCATAGTATTTAGAGCTGGATGGGACCCCAGAGATTATGTGATCCAGCCTCCCTCCTTTTACAGGTGAGGAATTGAGGGGCTGAGAGGTTAAATGCTGTATATAGCCCTACTAAATAGTGGGAATGGAATTTGAATGAGCCTTATTATTCCCAATCTACTGAGGAGGCCAGTTCTTATCAGGCATGGGTGGGGAAGGACCATTTCTAGGGCAGAGGTGTGTGGGGGAGTTCATAACTCACTGAATGACCTTCCCCCCCCACTCTTTCTCTCTCATTCTTTTTATTCCTTACCATTTTTGAGAAATTTAAAGAATTCCCTTATTTAGGGGGCACTAACATCTTGATCCCATGTGGATTTTGTTTGTAAAAGTGAGTACTCTTGTTAGTCTCCCTTGAAATGAAAAATTCATTTCTATATCTATGTGTGTATATAAAGCTTTTGTTTTCCAAAAATACTCCATTTCAGTTTAAATTTATCTGATGTTGCACTTACTTGAATTGGCAGCAATAATTCTTTTTCTATTTCATTGCATAGCAGAGCAAAACAGAGTTGACTGTACAGCAGTTGTCTTTCAGACATGTCTAAATTTCTCAGTCTATTTATGAGCGTCAACAAACACTTTGTACATACTTCTGCCATGGGTTGAATGCTTCTATTTTCCTTTAATTTCGTTTAAAACTAGTAATGGAATTTTTGAGGTCTTGAGAGGAATCGTGTTGGCAAGCTTACTTTTGAAACCAAAGGCAAATTAAGATACCAAGCAAACATAGAGAGACTACTACTTTAGAAAGGGACCTGAGAACACTGCTGACATTTGCAAAGACTGGGGCTTATATTTATATAAGTTTCAGGTAAAAACTTCTGCTTTTCTAAAATAGTTATGTTTAAAAATGCACAAATGTAATCATTATTTTAAAAGTTGATTCTAACACTTCAGTTTGTAGAAGCTCAGTCTTTTTAGTATTGAATCGATGGGACATCAACTGTTTGGGGTTTTTTCTTCCTATGATTTATTTAAGGTAATTCAGATGGGATGTAGATGCCAGGGATTTGACAAGTTCACATTAAAATCTAAGTCATTCTTTCAAATTGCTGTACATGACTTCTGAAGCTTTTAAAATATGCTACCAGCATCTATCATTATGCCATTTAACTGTATATTGCAAAAATGACAAATAATAGCACTTGTCACTTTGATGCTTGGTTCTCTTAGTGTAATAATAATAATGCATTACATTTGGAGGATATCAGTTACATTTACTCTGAGTATTTACTAAAAAATATACCTTTCATTGACTTACATTTAATGGGGATGCCTTATCTACAGTTTTCTTAGCATTTGTGGATGCTGTTTTAATTATAGACATTATCAGAATAAATATACCCATCATTGACTTTCTTTTTTAAAAAGTAAATTTTTAGTGCAGCTTTTTTTATATATTTTTTTGAGGGCAATTGGGATTAAGTAACTTGCCCAAGGTCACACGGCTAGGTTGTTTGTGTGTGCATTAAGTGTCTGAGGTTGGATCCGAACTCAGGTCCTTCTGACTCCAGGGCCAATGCTCTACTCACTGCGCCACCTAGCTGCCCCCTTTTTTATATTTTTAATATTTTTCTGATGTCTCCCTCTTCCTGCATTTTCCCAGATAGCATTCCTTTATAACAAAGAATGAAAAAGAGGGAACAAAAGTTTAGCAGAAATAACCAATGCATTAAAAAAGGCTGTGCTCATACTCCTCTCGCCTCTGCAGAGAAGTTGGGGCAGAGGGCAGAGGGGAAGGTGCCTGCTCACGGCTCTTCTTTGGTTCTAAGCTTGATCATTATACTTTTGCAGCATTCAGTTTTGATCAGTATTTTAAAATAGCATCAATACAACACCACCCACATCATCTTTAGGGTCATGAGATTTCATTGTAGTGGCTTTAGTACATAAGTCAGTTGTTGGAAGCTAATTTATCTGTGTTTGCTGTTTTCCTCATGGGATCTTAGATCTTGAATTAGAAGGATCTTGGAGGCAATCTAGGTCAACCGTCTCATTTTGCAGATGAGGCAGCTGAGGCTGAGAGAGGGTAAGTGACCTGCCTGAGATCTCCAGGTTGAGGCAGGATTTGAATCTAGGCCACTGTCATATACCGCCCCACCCCAGTGCCTTTGTGAACTCTCCTGCCAGTCTTGTGTTTAGGTGAGCCCAGACACTCCAGTCTCCCCCCTCTCCAGCGAAGTTCTCCTGAATCCTAGGTCTTCTGGTGTGTGTAGTGTAGCTTCTCATATTCAGAATATCTTAGAACTGGAAAGAATCTTGGAGAAAGTCTTTTTCATTCCTCCTCATTTCATAGATGATGAAACTAAGTCCTAGAGAGATGAGGTGACTGTCTATGGCACTGACCCTAATGTTTTATTTTTCTAGGTTGTTTGAAATCAAGAATGCTTTTTCCCACTGAAATGATAATATAAACAAGAATTTGTTTTGCCTACCTGAGTACTTTTAGAATTGTACCATAAAATGCTGATCATTTATAGCACTATTTCCGTTCAAAGGCCATTGGTCTACAAACAGACTTTGGAAATACAATCTGTGTGTAAGTTATGGAATACTTGTAGGGAATTTGGACAGGGATTCAAGATCAGCCCATCAACATGCATTGCTTACGGGCTGACTCTGTTCTAGGCCCTGTGTTAGTTCCTGGTGACACAAAATCAAAAATTAAATACTCTGCCCTCAAGGAATGAAATGGAAGAAAGAATATACACATAGATAATAGGTATTGGAAAAGATGCATAGTAACTTTAGAGAGGAATATACTCAGAGTTGAGATGATTAGCTAAAGGTAGAATGTAAGCTAAATCAGCCAAACAATCATTAAACATTTAGTAAGTGCCTCCTGTGCACTTTGCACTGTGCCAAGTTCTGGGGATGCAAAAAGGCAAAAGACAATCCCTGACCTTAAGGAATTGATAATCTAATGGGGGAGACAATATGCAAAAAATATAGATTAAGCAAGCTATATCCAGGATAAATAGGAAATAATTAACAGAGGGAAAGCATTGGAAGTGAGGGGGTGGAGAAGGCTTCCTATAGAAGGTGGAGTTTTAGTTGAGACTTAAGCCTGGGAGATGAGTAGTTGGGGAATGGAGGAGGGAGAGCATTCCATGGTTGGAGAGCCAGAGAGAGATGTTTGGAGCCGAGAAATAAACTGTCTTCTTCATGAGACAGCCAGGGGGCCAGTGTCACTGGATTGAAGAGTATAGGGTTGGGAGTAAGGTGTTAAAGGATTGTAAAATAGGAGAAAGCTAGGTTATGAAGGGCTTTGAATGCCAAACAGAGCATTTTATATTTGCTCCTGGAGGAAATGGGGTGGTGGGAGATTCTAAAAGATGAAGGTTTTTAAGGAACAGCATTCCTGGACATCGCAAAGGTGTGGATCCTGAAGATGAAGTGTCATTTGATTCTTCTAGTTTTGTGGTGCTAATTTGAAGTGTTGAGAGATAATCATGCTCTCATATCCGTTCTCTAACATTCAGCAGTTAATGTTTTCTTTTCTTTTTTAATAATAGATTTATTTTATTTTCAGTTCAGGGAACAAAACACGCACTTCCATGACACAGCAAAATAAAAAAGATGATTGCATGTGAAAGTGAAAACTACCATATATAAATTACTATTCTCTCCAAATATACAACAGTTATCATGTAAATTTCTTTTTTTTCCCTTCCCCCCCCCCCATCCTAGGGATGGCTACCATTAGGTACAAATAAGGGTGTGTGTGTGTGTGTGTGTGTGTGTGTGTGTGTGTGTGTATACATAAATATGTATGTAAAATTATTCCATAGTATTTCTATTTATCAGTTCTTTCTCTGGAAGTAGAGAATATCTTTTTTCACATGTCCTTTATTTTTAATTTGTATGTTTTTAATAGTAAAAATGATTTAATTACTCAGTCATTCTTGAAATAATATTATATTATATTTATATAATATATAATTATATATTATATTAAATTAACACATATAATTTATATTAGTTTAATATATTTAATACATTATTATTTTATTAAATATTTTAAAATTAATATAATATATAATTATATGATATAATACAATATTGTATATATAATATATTTATATATAATATAATATATAAATATAACATTATATAAATAATATAGTAACAGTGTTCTCTTGGTTCTCTTTACCTTGCTCTTCATCATTTTGTACAAATCCTTCCACTCTTTCTGAGATCATTGAGCTCATCATTTCTTATAGCACAGTAGTATTCCATTACAGCCATACACCACAACTTGTTCAGCCATTCCTCATTTGATAGGGATCCCTGCAATTTCCAATTCTTTGCCACCACAGAGAAAGCTGCTGTAAACATCCCTTTCACATTCAGAGTTATAACTACTATTGGTGAATTTCCCTCCATCTTATTTTTACTCAGTGTGTTCTCTTAGCCCCTCTTTTTATTCTATCCCTGTTAACTTATCTACTCTCTCCACCCCCCATCCCCTTTCCCCCCACACCCCTCTAAAAGTCCTCCTCTCACCCTGTCCCCCATTTTTCTCACCTCCCTACATGTTTAGAAGACTTCTGAAGGGGTGCCCACCAATTGGGGAATGGCTAAACAAGTTGTGGTATATGAATGTAATGGAATATTATTGTGCTATAAGAAATGAAGAGGTGACGGATTTCATAATTACCTGGAGAGACTTATACAAACTGATGCTGAGCGAGAAGAGTAGAATCAGAAGAAATCTGTATACAATCACAGACATACCATATCTGTGATGACCAACTATGATAGACTGGACTCTTTTCAGCAATGCAGTGATATAAGTTAATCCCGAAAGACTCAAGAAAGTGAGAAATTCGCCATCCAGAGATATAACTAGAAAGAACTGAACCTGAATCCCGATGGAAGCAAACTAAATGATCTTGTTCTTTTCATTGTTTGGTTTTATTTCTTCCTCACCATCTTTCATCCCACCTAGTACAATACGCCTTTGTAATTGGAATAATGTCTAATATGAATGCATTTGCAGATCATATACTGGACTATATGCTGTCGTGTGGGGAGGGGGGAGGGAAGTAAAGGAAATTTGAAAATCAAGTAACTATGGAATTGAAACTTGTTAACTGAAACTAAACTAATAAATTAATTAAAAAAAAAAAAGAAGACTTCTTCATCCTTCCACATGTACATGTTTCCTCTTCAACCCAGATGAGAGGTAAGGTTCCCACATTACCAGTCCCCCCCCACCCCAACCTGCTTCCTCTGTAGTACTTCTTCCTTTCAAGTCCAATTTTTGTAATATAATTCTTCCCTTTTCCCTTTTTTTTTTTACCCAATTTTGGAGATTTATTTAGTGGCTAAAACTAGTCCCTTGCCTTGTGAAGGAATTTTTGGGTTTTGTGGTAGGTCAGTTTAGGCCTTTGCTCCTTTTCTTTTTCATTCTTGTTCTGAATGCTTTTTGTGAGCTTGATAAGCTCCACTCAGATCTTGTTGATGGCACTATTAGCAGGCCTCCAGTGAAGTCCCATGTGCTTTGTTTCCCAAGGGCTGCCATGGCTCTTTTTCTTGCTATGGTTTGTCCGTGGGTTGACTGGCTTCTGGGTTGCCTAGTTGCTGCACTACTTAGACCTGATTTCTGAGCTGCCTGAGCATTGTTCCATCCCTGTTTACTGCTGTGATGTCTGTATGCTGGCTGGCCTTGTCTTTGCTATCTCTCCGAGAAGTTTCTATAAAGTGGGCTGTTTGAGGGCTGCTTGGTAGAATCCTATATCCTATTGTGCCTCCAGAGGCTCCTCCTGGGCCCTGAGCATCCTATGCACTGTCTCCGGCTCTTGTTCTTCAATTTGCCTGCCACGTGCCTGAACTTGTGTCTGTTCACATCTTCTACAGTATTCTGGCCACCATTTTGTGCATTCCTGGACTAGATAGAGGAGTTGATAGCTATTTCTCTTTGGTTTTCTTTGTTACTGTTCCTTCTGGTTTATTTTTAGAACTTTACTGGGGCATTGTGGGGGGATCTAGGCTCCTCTAGATTCTAACATTCTGCTGTCTTCCCATAATTTTTGAAGCGCTAGTTTCAATTGTTTCCTTTCTGATTCCCAAGAATTCTGTGAAATTAATTTTAATGGAATTTGCACTGTAGAAAATGTATTCTTTTAGTAGTTTATATTTTACTGGTTTCTAATTTTATTCAAGAAAGATAGAATTTTTGAACTATATATGTATGTAGAAGGAGGGAATATTTAAATCGATGAATCCACTTCTTTAGCAGAAAAAAATGCTCTGTCTTACTAATCTTTGTAGGTTGTGAGATCATGAATACTGAATTCATCATCACATTCTTTATTAGAGATATTTATGTTCTTCCTGGTATCCTTAGTACCCTATAACACATGTACAAATGGATAACAGTAATGTAGTCGTGAATTATTTCACAAGAAACCACTGATTTTTTTTGTCTGCTTTTTATTCAGAGAGGGCTCTGTATAAATATGATCTTTTTTTGTTAAATGCCTCTGGTTTTGTAAATAATGGAACCATTCTAAAAATTTCTACAAACATTTTACAGCAGTATGGAAGAAATTAGATTTAGAACAGAACCTCATAGCTTCTAAGTGGGTACCTGATCTAGATATAGAAAGTCACATCATTAACAAATTAGAGAGGTGATTGGAGGTGCAGAATGACTTATAGAGACTTTGTTTTGCTTGACTGAATATTTCTTATAAAAATTTCTTTTTTTTCTAATGTGGTTAGAAGTAGGAGTGAAAGAAAATAGATTTCTGTTAATAAAAAAATATTTTTTCTGTTAACTTATCTTCTCCCTCCACCCTTCCACTTTACCCCCCCAAGAGTTTCCCCATCCCCTTCCCCCACACACCCCTCTAAAAGATCCCTCTCACCCTGTCCCCCATTTTTCTCACTTCCCTACGTTTAGAAGACTTCTACATCCTCCCACATGTACATGTTTCCTCTTCAACCCAGATGAGAGTAAGGTTCCCACATTACCAGTCCCGTTTCCCCCCGCCCCCACCCCCAACCTGCTTCCTCTGTAGTACTTCTTCTTTTCAAGTCACCCTGGGTAGGGTGATGGCTACAGATTTGAAATGCTGCATGCACAATTTCAGATGAAGTTATTGTATTACTGGTTTTACTAAACTGTTTTACTTTATTACAGTAGACCCTCACAATGTAAAAAACTTCAATAAACTTTAAATAAATAATTTTTATGAGGTCACAGTACAGTGGAAAGAGGACTACCTCTGTCAGCAGAGTACTACCTAAGTTTAAAAATCCCAACTCTGATCTCAAGTCTTGCATCACCAGTTGCCTCTTGGACACTTCGAACTGAACGTCTAGTACACATCTTAAACTCTGTATGTCCAAAACAGAACTCATTATCTTTGCCCTGAAACCTACCCTTTGCTAGTCCATCTATTTCATTTGATGAAACTGAGAATCCTGAGAGAAAATGACTTTCCCAAGGTTGTATGACCTGTTAATGGCTAAGCCAGTACCAGAACTCAGATTTCTTTACTCCTGGTCCAAGACTCTCCTATTTCATTCTTATATCATTTCAGATGTCATAATAGTATTTCATTTTATCTGTGAGGAACCAAAAGTCAGAGGGGTTAAATCCTTCTTTGTTAGAAATTTTAAACTTAATCATTTGGGGGTGTTTCAGGGGGTGTTTCATAGAAGACATCTCTGATTTTACAATGGAAGTTGGGGCGGGGGGGATAGAATTCCTTTTTCACAAGAAATTTTGACTCATAGCAGTCTCTTAAAATTAAAGGTACTGGTAATTCAAAACAATTTAGTAATTGCATTTAGAAAAAAGTGATTTTTTTTCCTACACTACCCTTTAACTCTTAGGCTGGGTAAAAATTAGATTAAATAAATCACTGAATAACATAGTATGCATTTTTATATTTTAAAGCATAAAGTGGTCTTAGTTAATTATTGAAATGAGCACAACTTCAAAGATATGGTGGAGCATAGAAGTTCTGTTCGATATGGACCTTCTGCCAATAGCTTGGCATTTTGAGGACTGATATTATCCAATTTCCAAATGGAGATTGCATACAGAATACCCTAGGACTGGTAATAAGCATAGAGAATTGCTCTATCAAAAGGCCTTTGTATATTTATGATGGCAGAAAAAGTAATTTGATTTGAAGGCAGAAAATGTTGTGATATAATTCCTTAGTATTTTGTCTAAATTAGTAGAAACTTTGTTTTAAAATAAAAGACTACAATGATGAATTTCAGTTGAATATTACAAGACATTACTGGTCTTAAATGTCTTACTTTCATGCATTTTTCCTTGTCTTTTACTCAGTTTTGCATTGCTTTTTTCCCCCCCTATTAAGATAAAATATTTTGGAATTAAAGTCCATTAATTTTTCTTTTATCATTCTTCTTTAATGAAGATTTTACTTTACTTTATATATAAAAATATAAAGTTTTGAGTTGAATTGTGGAACAAAATAGCCTCAAATTTTAGACAAGATTCAGATACCCCCAGTTTTCACCTTAAAATTGTTTTAATTGACTTTGTTTCTTTTGTTTTTATTTGTAACTCTACTTACGTTAACACTCTACTGGGAATTATTTTAGGTTTTAGTTTACTGTCTTAATTTTAATCAGATCACCAGAAATTTGTTAGATGCTTTTGTCTGTTATCCCTTAGAGGAGTAGATTTCATTTTCTTGCTTTGATTAGTTCTTATAAAGTTTGAATTGATTTAGTACTAAATTCCTTCATAAAATTATAGTCAGCTTTTTATTTTTCTAACTTATATAGTACATTTAAAATTTTTATTTTATCCTGAATTTAACCACTGAAAAACATTTCCATATACACAGAAAATGAAAAGAATTGCACATTAATCTGAATCTCCATTTATAATTCCTCACATTACTTTAAAAGTTTCTTCCTTCTCTGTGCTTTCTTATAAACTTCTTTCTGTTATTTTCTGTGTATTTTTATTTGTATTTATTTGTATTTTTGGAGGGGGGAGGGCAGGGCAGTTGGGGTTAAGTGCCTGCTTAAGTGTCTGAGATTAGATTTGAACTCAGGTCCTCCTGTCGACAGGGCCGGTGCTCTATTCATTGTGCCACCTAGCCGGCCCTTTTCTGTGTATTTTTAAAGTGTTTTAATGGCCTTCTTTTTTGGGCACTGTTATTGCTTATACCCTTCTCTTCTCCTTCCTCCTGGTATCTCAGCTCCACCTCCCCCTTTCACCTCTTCCCCAGTTCTAAAACCCTTGTAATGAATAAACATAGTCAAGCTAAACAAACTAATGAACAAGTGCTTTCATAAGTGCCTACTATATTCAGGCACTTTGCTTGGCCTGGAGTTACAAATAGAAAAACCTTAAGTCCCTGCTTTTGAGGAACTTAAATTCTATTTGAGGAAGATATCGTGTAAAAGAAAGTTCAGCTGCTGGGCAAATGGGAAACCCCATGTTGTTGCAGTAGGGTGGAGGTGCAGTGGATGTCAATGCCCAAAGTTCCTTAGGTTTTATCGGTAGTTAAGATGACAGTGCCAGGCTCTCTGGGGAATGAAGCCAGGGCAGATGGTCAGCCTTGGTAGTCTTGGTAGTCTCTCATCAGAAAGACTGTAAGTAGTCAAGGAGCCTCGGTAAAAGGAAAGGCAAGCTAGGAATGGGCCCAAATGGTATTGCTCTTCCTGCTAGCTGGCCATGCAGATGGGCTCTGGTATGGCACAGGGCTCGAAGGGAGATTAGGTATCCTTGGTAACCATGTCTGGAAATGTGTGTCTTTCTGTACCTTGTGTCCATCACCTATCTGTCAAGGAGGTAGGTAACTTTATCATAGGCCCTCAGGAGACATTGTTGATCATTACTTTGATCAAAGTTCTTAAGTCTTTTAAAGAATTGTTTTTCTTTACAGGGTAGTTGTCCTTGTATAAATTGTTCTCTTCACTCAGCTCACTTCTTTCCTTTTCTATTTGTACTACCTCGGATTCTCTGAAAGGATCTATTTTATCATATTTTTTTTCTTTTTGGAGGGCAGTTGGGATTAAGTGACTTGCCCAAAGTCACACTGCTAGTAAGTATGTCAAGTGTCTGAGGGCAGATTTGAACTCAGGTCCTCCTGACTCCAGGGCCAGTGCTCTATTCACTGTGCCACCTAGCCACCGCTTTGTCTTTCTTTATATCCCCTGAGCCCCTATTTTATAATTTTTTAATGAAATAATTTTCCATTACATTCATACACCATAACTTTCTTAGCCTTTCCCCACTTCATGAACCCTTCTTAGATTTTTGCCATTCCTCCCTCTCCTCCCCCTTTGGGATCAGAAAATTTGTTTTGCTTGTAGCTATATCCTCCCTACTATAATCTTCCCTTTTAACCCTTACTTCCCTATCTTTGCTGTTTGTTGAGTTCTATTTATTTCTATACCAAATTGTCTGTGTTGCTCTATATATGTTCAACTCTACTTTGTCCATTTCAGATAAGAATGAAGTTCCGTTGATTCCTGTTGCCTTATATCACCTTCCATGTTTATATAGTCTTCTTACAACCTAGTTATGAGAAATAGCAAATTCAACTCTCCCCCTTCTTCCTTTTTTCTTCATTAGTGTCTTCTTTTTATTCTCCAGTTTCCCTTTCTTCAGACCCTCAGAACAGAACCATTCCATCCCCAGGTCCTCTGTTTTTCTCATGTAACCCCTCAATGCCCTTTGAAGACATTAAATTTCAGAAGGGACACTTGTTTCTTCTCTCCTATTAGAATATCAGCACTCCATCATGGCTCCTTCTGATTGCTAGAATGACTAATTAATTGCTTATTAATTAATTAATTGCTAAATCCATTAAAATTTATATTCTATTTAATCAACTTCCCCCTGTAACTAGTCTAGTTTTCCTATGGAAAATACAGCAAATTTAGATCTTCCTCTTTGTTCTCAGTTGGTGTGTTTTCAAGTAATAAGAATTCATTTTAATATTAACTGAACCAGATCTAGATATGGAAGGTACCTTTGAGGCCATCTAGTCCAAACTCCTTATTTTACAGATGAAGAAATAGCAGAGAGCTATGCACGGTGGTGTATACCTCTAATTCCTGCTACTTTGGAGGCTGAAGCAGGTGGATTGTTTGAGTTTGGGGATGATAAACTTCAGTTTTCTAAGCTGATCAGTTCTTTGAACTAAGTCTGGCCACCAGTATTGTGAGCCCTGAGGAGTGGAGAACCACCAACCTGTCTAAGGAGGAGAGAATAGACTGAGATTAGAAATGAACTGGTCAGAGCTTTCCTTCCAGGCAATTTGAGTAATTACTATATTTCTAAACTGAGTGGGATTGAGAGATCCAGTCTCAGAAAGGAAGGAGGATGGAGAGGTTTGAACTTTGGAGCAGGCCTTCTTAACCTGGGGTTTGTGAACTTTTTTATTTTTGTTTCAGAACTTTTGTTTTCCCTTTATTTATTTTTAGTTTTCAGTAATCACTTACATAAGTCTTAAATTTTCTCCCCCTCACTCCTCAAGATGGTTTGCAGTCTGATATGGGTTCCACACTTTCCTATTAAACACATTTTCACCTTAGTCATGTTACATAGAAGAATTATAATGAATGGGGAAAACCATGTGAAAGAGAAAAAATAAAATTAAACAAAAAAGCAAATAGTCTGGTTCATTCTGCATTCTGACTCCATAGTTCTTTCTCTGAATGCGACTCCCATTTTCCATCATGTGTTCTTTGGAATTGTTTTAGGTCTTTGCATTGCTGGGAAAGGCTAAGTCTGTCAAAATCAGTCTTCTAACACTTGTGGCTGTTACTGTGTACAGTGTTTTCCTGGTTCTGCTCCCCTCACTCAGCATCAGTTCATATAAGTCTTTCTAGGTTTTTTTGAAGTCCAACTGTTCATCATTTCTTAAAGCACAATAGTATTCCATTACATTCATATACCACAACTTGTTCCATTACAGCAACATTCCCCAATTGATTGGCATCCTCTCGATTTTCCAGTTCTTGGCCTCCACAAAAAGAGCTGCTATAAATATTTTTGTACATGTGGGTTCTCTTCCCACTTTTATGATCTCTTTGGGATACAGCCCTAGAAGTGGTATTGCTGAGTCAAAGGGTATGCACATTTTTATAGCCCTTTGGGCATAGTGTGAACTTATTTTTTATTATTTTTATATCTATATTTTAAATTTCTTTTATTTTCTCTTTTTTAATTTTTAGTTTACACCATTCATTTCCACAAGATTTTGAGTTACAAATTTCCTCCCCATTTTCCCTACCCACCACCCCAAAACAGCGCTCCCGCTGAATATTCTCTCCCCCAATCTGCTCTCTCCCATATTTTCCCCCATTCCCCTCTGACTTTCCAGTAGGGCATGGTGGATCTCTATGCCCCAGTGCCTGTATTTCTCATTTCCCAGTTACATGTAAAATAATAATAATAATAATATATTTAAACATTTGATTTTAAAACTTTGAATTCCAGATTTTTTCCCTTCCTCCCTCATCACCCACCCTCACTGGGAAGATAAGCAATTCAATATAGGTCGTACATGTATAGCTATGCAAAACATTTCCATAGTGGATATATTGTGAAAGACTGACTGTATTTCCCTCCATCCTATCCCACCCTCTACTTGTTTTATTTTCTACTTTGATCCTGGCCTTTTTCAAAAGTGGGTGCTTCCAACTTCCCTCCTCCCCAGCCTGCTCTCCCTTCCATCATCCCCCCTCTCATCCCCTTCCCCTCTACTCTCCTGTAGGGTGAGATACCCTATTTAGTGTGTATGTCATTCCCTCCCTAAGCCAAATTCAGTGAGACTAAGGTTGACTCATTCCTTTTTGCCTTCCCGTTCTTTTCCTTCATTGTAACAGTTTTCCCTTGCCTCTTCTACATGAGATAATTTACCCCATTCTGTTTCTCCCCGTCTCCTCTCATTATATGCCTCTCTCACCTCTTAATTTTACCTTTTAAGTATCATCCCTTCCTATTAAATTGGTCCTGTGCCCCCTGTCTATGTATACCTGTACACATATATACACACACTCACGTATGTATTCATATGCCCATATACCCTCATATATATATGTGTGTGTGTATGTATGTATACATACACACATATTTCTATTCCCTTCAACTATCCTCATACTGAGAAAAGTTTCACAAGTTACAATTATCATTTTTCCATGTAGGCATGTAAATAGTTCAACTTTGATAAGTTCCTTATGATTTCTTTTCCCTGTTTACCTTCTCATGCTTCTCTTGCTTCTTGTATTTGAATGTCAAATATTCTATTCTAATTTTTTTCATCAAGAATGCTTGAAAGTCCTCTGTTCCACTGAATAAACATATTTTCACCTGAAACATGATACTCAGTTTTGCTGGGTAGATGGTTCTTGGTTTTAATCCCAGCTCCTTTGCCCTCTGGAATATCATATTCCAAGCCCTGAGATCCCTCAGTGTGGAAGCTGCCAGATCCTGTGTTATCCTGATTGTGTTTCCACAATACTGAAATTGTATCTTCCTGGCTGCTTGTAATATTTTCTCCTTGATCTGGGAATTCTGGAACTTGGCTATAATATTCCTAGGAGTTTTCTTTTTGGGATCTTTTTCAGGAGGTGATTGGTGATTCTTTCAACCTTTGTTTTGCCCTCTGGTTCTAAAACATCAGGGCAATTTTCCTTGAGAATTTCTTGAAGGATGATTTCTAGGTTCTTTTTTTGATCGTGGCTTTCAGGTAGTCCAGTAATTTTTAAATTCTCTCTCCTGGATCTATTTTCCAGGTTAGTGGTTTTTCCAGTGAGATATTTCACATTGCCTTCTAGTTTTTCATTTGTTTGGATCTGTTTAATAGTATCTTGATTTCTCATAAAGTCACTAGCTTCCATTTGCTCCAATCTAATTTTGAAGGAGTGATTCTCTTTAGTTTGCTTTTGAGATTCTTTTTCCATCTGGCAAATTCGGCTTTTTAAGGCATTCTTCTCCTCATTGGCTTTTTTGAGCCTCTTTTGCCATCTGGGTCAGTTTATTTTTTTAAGGTGTTATTTCCTTCAGTCAGACTGTTGACTCTCATTTCTTAATTTTCTTGCATTGTTCTCATTTCTCTTCCTAATTTTTCCTCCACTTCTTTTATTTGGTTTTCAAAATCCTTCTCAAGGTTGTCTATGGCCTGTAACCAGCTCATATTTTCCTTGGAAGCTTTTGGTGCAGGAGTTCCGACTTCTTTGTCTTCCTCCTTTTCCATGCTTTGATCCTTTTTGACCCTAAAATAGGAGTCTACACTGGAACTACACAGTTCTATTCTGGAACTTGGCTATAATATTTCTAGGAATTTTCTTTTTGGGATCTTTTTCAGGAGGTGATTGGTGATTGACACTCAATTACCTGACTTTTGAGACTTTTGCCACAGTAGAATTCTGCTACCAGAGGGGGAGCTTTGTCCCGATGGCTAGGGTTTCCTCAGCTGCTGGAGCTATTAGTTGGGTGCCCTCTCTGAAACCTCCACACGCTCTCTGGCAAACTGTTCACTTACCCCAGGACCTCCACCCTAGACAGAGATCGAGATCCAAGCAAGTTAAAGTAAGAGTGATTACCCCTCAGACTGGTTGCTTGGTCTCCCTACAATCTGCCCGGCTGGGGCTCTGAGGTATCTGTATGCCGGGTGGAGCTTCAACTGCTTCTTCCCCCCCCCCCCCCGGGGGGGGCAAAGACCTGACCTCACTCCCAAATTTCCTGTTCCTGCAAAGTCTACATTGACCTCTCACTTTGTATTTGGCATCTATGGGTTGATAATTCTGGAAACCACCACAGCTGCTAGTGATCTGAATGAGGCTAAAACCTTGGGCTAGAAAGAATCAAAGGTGAGCAGGAAGTCTTTGAAAATTACAGGTTGAATTTATTATATTTAACCAGATTAGGACTTTTCCACCTCAGTATGTATGTAAGGGAATGGTGCTGGTTGATCAGTCAGTTAGCGTTTGTTAAGCGCCTGCTATTTGTCAATCACTTTGCTAAATCATAGAGATACAGAGAAGGGGAAAACCATCTTGCATCCAAGGAACCCACAGCCTAATGAGGGAAAACAACACAAACAACTATGTACAAGCAAGATACATCAAGATAAGGTGAGGGAGGGTAGTCTCTCTTCAGAGGGAAGGCACTGAGGATGAGAAAGGACCCTTCTAGAAGGTGAGACTTTAGCTGAGACTTGAAGGAAGTCAGGGAAGATGAGGAGAGGGACAGTTTCAGGCATGGGGGAGAGCCAGGGAAAATACTCAAAATTGGGAGAATGTTGATTGGGAGAAACAGCAAGGAGATTGGTGTCCTAGACTCAAAGAGTCTGTAAAGGTACGGTGTGAGACTGGAAATGTTGGAAGGGACCAGGTTATAAAAGAGTTTAAATGCCAAACAAATTTTATATTTAATCCTGGAGGGAAAAGGGAGCCTTTGGAGTTTATTGCAGAGTAGGAGAGGGTTGTGGTATGGTCAAATGAGCTTTAGAAAGATCAGCCTTGCAGTCAAGTGGAGAATGGATTGGAGTGGGGAGAGATTGAGGCAGGGAGATGCCTCCTTGGGGCTATTGCAATAGTCCAGGGGTATGGTGATAAAAGACCTGAATTTGCAAAGGTGAGTGTCAGAGCAGAGAAGAGAGTGTATAGATAAGATATTACAAAGATAGAAATGACAGGACATGACAGCTGATTGGATCTGGGGGAGGTGAGAGAATGAGGAGTCAAAGATGACACATAAGTTGCAAGCTTGGGTGACTGAGGAAGATGCTGGTAGCCGTTAAGCCATTGAGATCAAAGAAGATCTAAACTTGACTTACTATTTTTTACTTATAAATAGAAAAAAAAATCTGAAATTCACAGTGAAAATTTAAAGATATTTGGGAAATACTTTTTCAAGGTCCCCTCTCCTAGGAGGGAGAGATTCCAGAATAATGGAAAATATCTGAGAACCCCTCTAGTATACTGCCGTTTTTTGGTCATCTTTGCCAGTTTGTTGTAAGTGAATTTTGTCATTTTTGCCAGTTTGTTGGTGGTGTTTTGATTTGCAGTTCTTTTATTATTCCTGATTTAGAGCATTCTTTCACATTATATATTATTATAGTTTGCAGTTCTTCTTTTGAGAGCTTTTTGTTCATATCCTTTGAACGTTTTTCTATTGGAATGGCTTTTGGTTTTAAATAGTTCTCATAGCTTACATATCAGATCTGTATAATTTTTTTCTATAATTTTTTTTTCAAACCAACCATCCTTTTTATCCTTTGTAAATATTGTTCATGCAAGCCTTTTCATTTCATATAACCAAAATTATCTTTTGTTTTCACCTCTAAAACCTCCCAGGGTTAAGAATTCACTTTCTAGACAACATAATGGAAAGTATCTGATCTGCTTCTTTTCTAAAACCTTTTATGGTAAGACCTTTACTATTCAGGCTACATAACTGTTTTGAGTTTATTGTAGTATTGGTGTTTGATACATTATTTTTAAAAATATTTTAAACGTGGCAGTTAAGATCTTGTGAAATGAGGACAGCATTCATTTGATCTTGGCAGAAGCTTTCCAGAACTGGCATCATCATTTCTTTGTGATGCTTCTCAAGATACAGCTAGGTCCCAATGAGTGTTTTCCTGCCCATTTTAAAAAAGGGGAGACCAAAAAAGCTCATATTTAGCCCCCTTTGACTATATATTTGCTAATATTACTCTTCACATCCATAATCCATCAGTATCAGGAAGCATTTATTAAGCACCCACTATGTTGGTGCTGTGACCATCTGTGGGGAATACAAGAAGTCAAAAGATAGTTCTTGTCCTCAAGGAAGTTACATTCTAATGAGGGAGACAACATGCAAAAATATATAAAACAAGCTATTTACCAGGTAAATGGGAAATAACTAACAGAGAGAAGACCTTAGACTATATTGTACTTAGCATCTTCCTTCTATTTATCTAAGTCAAATCTGCCCATCCTTTAGGGGACTGCTAAAGGTCAGCCTCCTATGTGAAACATTTTTCTACTGCTCTAGGCCTCTTTGATTTTCTTCTTTTCTTAGCTTCCTCTTAAGAACTTTTATTCTGTCTTTTATTATTCACTATTACTTCATATATTAGAGGCAGCTGTGGAATAGTGGGAAAAGCACTGGAGTTGAAATCACAAGGTTTCCTTTTGAGTCTTTGCTCGGCTATTAGTTACTCTGTGGCCTTGGGTAAGTCTTAGGTCCAGCTTTTTCCCTCATTTTTGAGATGAATTGGTTAGGTCCAATGATGTTTTTAGATCCCTTGCATTTCTGTTGCTCTTGACTCATCCTGTGACTCATTTGCTTTATGAACTTGAGCAAAGTTGTGTGTCTGGGCACTTTAAACATGGATGTAATGCCTTCTCTCTCTGCCCTTCAGAATTGTTGAGGATTAAATGTGATAACGTATAGAAAGTACTTTGCAAACCATAAAACACTAGGATTCAGGGAAACATGGACCTGTCAGAATGCATATGTCTTGTACCACACCTTTGTATATCATACCTCCATTACAGCTTCATAGGCGGTATTCATGAATCACCGTGGCAGAAAAATTCATTGCTTTGTGGCCAACCTTTTTTTGATGAGCTTCTCAGAACTTAAGTAGGCTAGTTTTTGGATGCTAGTTATGCAGTTAATTGCCTGTCCTTACATGAAACTTTTCAACTTGGTAAGATATGAAAGTTTTTTGTACTTTTTTGAAATAAGCTTTGAGAAATCAAGGTCCCCTGCATACCATCATAAGATACCACATTGGGGCTTTTGTCAAAATACAGAAATGTAGCTCTTTATAGTTGTTAGTCGTTCCCCCATTTAGATTTTAAGCCCCTTAATGGAGTAGAGACCATGTCTTATTCTTTTCTGCTCCCCATGACACCAGGCTTAGGAGGCATTCAATAAATACTTGTTGCTGATCAACATAGATATATATTAATGAGAACAAAATGACACTTAGGAAGTACTTGAACCCCTTAAAATAGCTGTCTGTATGTTAGATGTATACCTAGTTATTGTGTTTTGTCTCCTCCATCAGAATGTCAGCTCCTTGAAGGCAGGGATTATTTTGCCTTTCTTTGTATCCCCGGGGATCCCAATTCCTGGCTCATATGCACTTCATAAATTCTTGTTGGCTGACATATTATAGGACACAAATAAGTGATGTGATGAAAAGGAGACTTGATCACTGGGAAATGTGATTTTATGAATTAGCAAAAAACCTGTTGACACTAAAAGAAAACTAGTCCAACGCACATGGGTAGGTCCATGGCATCTTCATATTAAAAAAGATAGCTTATGGGGCGGCTAGGTGGCGCAGTGAGTAAGCGCGCCGGCCTCAGAGTTGGGATAACCCGAGATCGAAACCGGCCTCAGAAAATGAGCACCCACACATAAATAATGACTAGCCGTGTAACCTTGAGCAAGTTACTTAACCCCAATTGCTTTTAAAAAAAAAAAAGATAGCTTATCAAATTTATTGTTTTTATTAGTCCAACACATTCTTACATAGGTGGTCAAATTTTTGTCCCGTGATTTGAAGCATTTATTAGCAAGTCAACTTCTTTTTTCTGCAGGAATGCTGTATCTTCAATTTTGCTTGTTTTGTAGGGTTATTAGTTAGATCATGGATTTGTATCACAGGCTTTTCGACTTTTTAAAAGTTGCTACAGTTCATGCAGATAAGATTTTCTATTTTCTGTTGTATATTCAGTATTTTTGTATATTTTTCCATGAAGTAGCTTTACAGTTTGTTCATTTGTATCATTTTGGCACACTGAGGCTTAAATATAGCTCAACTCTTCCATCACTAGTTTGTACAAATACTAGTCATTCAAAATGTCAAAATTTGGACTTAACCCAGGAGTTGCAAAGAATGTAAGCTTTTATATATTGAAAGATACTAAGCTCTCTTAGGGAGAGGGTTAAGTAAAATACTATATTTAGGGGGGTAGTTTAAAACAGTTAGGCTTTAGAGTTCCTGTGTGCCCAAAGTATTTCTCAAGTGTGTTCCATCCTATAACAGTTAATGAATTGGAGTAGCAAGAAGCAATTAGTAGTACTGACCTTTTTTGCTGAAAGTTCTAGGAGTAAACATAAATCAGTAGAACATTTTGAGAGAGTTGGTAAAGCCAAACCCAACTTAGAAAGTGTTTGTTCTTTTAACTCATTGGCAAAATATTGGAATACTTCTGTGTTTCTTCTCTCAAGCTGTTCATATTTTAGGCATTTGGAATATTTCAGGGGATTGTTTGCTAAAGGTATTCTTCCTTTTTAATATAAGGGCAGCATTACAGCCCTTGGCTGGAAAATGAAATTCTATACAGCCCTGTTTTTCAGTTGGTTCTTGTTTTAATACTGAATTCTTTGGAAAATAGAGGCCCTTTGCATCCAATACCATAGCTTATCCAGATGCATCAGTGACTTTTTTACCTCTTTACCCTTCATTTGTTGCCAGGCCATGTCCTACAAGTCTGGTGTACTTATCAAGTCCATTCAGCAAATATTTACTACAGTATGTGCAAAAGGAATCCTCAAGGAATGAGCAACCCTGTTAGGCAAACTAACAGTTTATTCCTGGGATGACAGTGAGGAGCCAAATCTTCCATTGTAAAAGATATCAGGGAATAGACTCTCTTGATTAAAAATTTCCTAATTTCAACATTATTTTAAGATTTTGTTACAAATTTGTAAGTTTGAAATTCCTCAGTATAACTTTCTGAATAGTCTGAAATGTATGTTTCCACATGCTATAACTTCCACTCATTCATTAGACATTTGTTGAATGCATACCATGTACAATACATGCTAGATGACAAGGAGAACTAGACAAAAATGAATAAGGGGAAATTGCCCCTGGTTTGAGGAGCTTATAATGAAATAGAAAGGCATGTATACAAATGCTTATAATAAAAAGTAGAGCGTGATAATTGCACAACAAATATCAAATGCTATGAGAATTTAGAGGAGGGAAAAGAGCACTTTTGTTTTAAAGGGATAAGGGCTAAAGCATCATTAAGGATGTGGTATTTCAAGACTCAGCCATGAAGAATGGTATTGCTATAGAAGTAATATTTCAATGGGTAAGTATTGAACAATATTTCATCTTAGATTACCAAATGTATATGTAGAAAGAACATCAGGTGGCATCAAGGTCCATCTTATTTTATGTTTGTTTGTTTGTTTGAGGGCAGTTGGGGTTAAGTAACTTGCCCAAGGTCACACGGCTAGGTTTTTGTTTGTGTGTGTTAAGTGTCGGAGGCTGGAACTGAACTCAGGTCCTTCTGACTCCAGGGCCAGCGCTGTACTCACTGCGCCACCTAGCCGCCCCTCCATCTTATTTTATAGATGAAAAAAAATGTAAGTGACTTGGCTAAGGTCAGTCACATGGAAGTAGGTCTTAGTGTTTCAGTTTTGCTGTAATTCAGTGTCTGTGAATGGATGTAGTATGAATCTAAAAAAGATCCACTTAAGGAGGAATAATAACCTAATGAAGTTTGACTTTATTTGCTAAACATTGGGGAACCATTGAAAGCTTTGGAGTAGTACAGTGACAAGAACCTGTTCTTTCATGTTACTAGAGGCTCACCTAAGTGTAGAGTTGGGCACATAGATGATACTCACACAATAATTTGAAAGAATGAAAGAACTATAGTAATCTCTAATTTTCAAATTCCACTTTAAAATGGCTATCTGAAGTTTGTATATATGAAATATTCTGAGATATTTTCAATTTTAAAAGCTGTATATTATGGAATTTAGGTCCTCATTTCAAGACTGGGAGAAAATATTTAAATAAATGCATATACTTTACTTACCAAAGTAAAATATAACTCATTTTTTCACTTGCTCACCTACAGTTTTATTTTTAAAAAATGTTTAATGCTGGGATTTAGGGTAAAGATGGCAATGTGAAAATCTGTCAATCTCAGTCTTCCACATAAACCCCAGCAAATCTGTGGAAAGAGCCCTAGGAAAAACCAGTACTAAAGAACATGAGAGACAGAAATTATCTAGTCTAGATCTGCACAAAAAGATGGCCAGAAGTCAAGTAGAAAAGTGATTTGAAACCTGTGAAAAAAGAAATCTTAAATGCTTTTTGGATAACTATTTCTTTGTAATTGGGTATACTTTATTTTTATTTAAATGATGTTTGTGAAACCCTTAGCACAGTGCCAGGCACAGAGATCATATCTAAATGCTAGTTGTTGTTATCATCATCATTATTTTGAGAAGAGGCCCATAGGCAATCTCAGTTTGTGGAGTTAACTAGTAAGAAATTCAGGATTTCCTTGAGTTTGTTTGAGTGTAATGAAAATGATGTCCTTGATTCCCAAAGGGGTCCATGCCCCAAGACCCCCCAAAAAAACCCTCTTTTAGAGACCCAGGAAAAATAATAGAATATAAGCTCCTTGAGGTCAGGGACTGTCTACTTATATTTATAAATTCCCAGTGCTTAGCACAGCGGTTGCCGCACTCTAAGTGCTTCATAATTGCTAGTTGACATGGCATGGTGTGGCTTGACTGGCACTGGCTCTGGCTCTCTCTCTGAGTCTATGTTCTCCTAACTAAAGCTCTACTTTTCCTTTACCTAGTTCTCATATGTCATGGACTCAAGGTCCTTATTCATCCTGGTTACCCTTCTCTGCACCTTGTCTAGCTTATCGATGACCTTCTTAAACTGCTGGATCTGCACAGTACTGCAGATATGTCCTGGCCATGCCAGAATACAAATGGCCTTTCACCTCCTTATTCCTAGAAATTATGCTTCTTTTAATGCAGCTCAAGAACATATATACAGATTGAATGCTGTTTATAACTTGATATGTAACAAAACTTGTGATTTGTCCATTGTTACATAGTAAATAATAGAGGCAAAGTTTGAATCTGGGTCTTTTTGACTCCCAAGTTTATCCCTCTATCTATGTATTTTTACTAGATTTACTAGATTTTTGCCGTACAGTGTTCCCTTTTGTTTTTGTCAAAGGTTCTATTTCTTCTATTTCTTACCTTTGCATTTTGCACTTGCTCATTCTAAGGTCAGTACATACATTCTGCTTCCTAACCTCTTATTCGAATCTTCCTTACGTCCTCGTTTGCCCACATTAGCCTAGAACCTTCTTGCTTGGGGCTAAGAAGCTGTCCCGACAAAGATTCCTTTCTCTTGAATTGTCCAGTCCTAAACACCCTGTCCTCTTACACATACATTCTTTTATATGAACTATGTCTCAGTGCTTTCAGGGAATTTCCTCTATGTGAGTGGGACCTGACTTCTGGTCCCTTGCTCTTTGTGCTATTCTCCCAAAGTCTACAACTGTAGGGCTAGATACCAAAAAAAGCTGTAGTCCCATATCTCCTTTTGAGTCTATTCCAGGTACAATGTGTTTCTTATCTCTCCAACTGCCGTTATTCCTCCTCTCTTTTCTCTGATGGAGTATTTTGCCTCTGTGCTTTCCCACCGCCACCCCCCAAAAAAATATTGACTCACTTATGAGGGAATGTGAGTTTTAGTCCAAGAAATATTAATTTATTTCTCTTTCTGTCCCTTCTCCTGACTTTTTAAAAACTCCCTTAGCTCCTTTGCCTTTTAGATTCTTTTGCTCATAGATATTTTCTCTTTGGTTGAGGGCCAGTGAGATAATGAGTGTTTTTTAAAATTGTCTTGACTAGCTATAGACAATGAAAGCATTGATTTCACTGCATAGTCCTTTCTTGCTGTTACTCATTTAGTTTTCTCGTGTTTCTTTTATTTGATATATTTTCATGTCCTTGCCTAGCTTTGGCTTCTTTTGGGAAAAAAAGATTCAAATTTCGTCATTTAGTGAAATGTCCATATTTTTTCATTGATTGATTAGTTCCAATTTTGTTGAATATTATGGAAATTTTGAGCTGCAAACATTCTTTGATTTTATGTACATAAACAGTGGTCTTGAGTAATTGGGACTAATTTTCTAAGATAGGTGAAGAAATTTCTCTTATCTGCCAGAAATTGTTTGATGTTAAAGGGCGGGAGTTTTTCTGCTACAAATTTTGATAAATTAAACTTGAGGTTTGTCTGTGTCCACCTCCTATGCTTTCTCAATCTGTATTTTGCCCTCTGTTTCTCCTACTTCTGGGTGAATTTTCTTGCATTATTTCTCGAAGAATGAAATGAAATTTTTTTATTTCATTGTTTTTTTTTTTTTCTGGAAGGCCTATGATTCTTAGATTATTTCTACACATTTTATCTTTAAGCTTGCCCTTTTTGCATCTCCAGTGTTTAGCACAGCACAAATTAGACATTTAATATATGCATGTTGTTGTTTTCAATCTTGTTCCCTTATATTCTCCTATGGCCTACACTTTGACTCCTCCCTTGATGACCTATCCCTAGAGGGATAGGCCTTAAAGCTGCCTCATACTCTTCTCTTGGGAAATTCACTTTTCATGAATTTTCCAAATTCTGACTTCAGTGACTGCCCAGTGTGACTTCTAGAAAGAAAGACTTTATCCCAACTTCGTGTTATTCCTTTTTCTTTAATTCTTGGTATAACATTCACCACCATAGCAACGTGCCCCTATTCCCCCCACCCCAGGCAGAGAATACTTGACTTTTCCTTTGCCTCCTCGGGTCTACATGGGGTTAGGCTGAGTTGAGATTTGCTGCTTCTTGCCACAGAATGGTGGAGTGAGAGTTCTGGCAGGATGAACTGGCAGCAGCTGAAGCAACAACAAGGAAATTGCTGAGTGAATCTAGAGCACCAGCCTGTGGGGCAGGTTTTGCCACCCTGCTAGACCATGAGGCTATTAGGAGAGGATTGCTGAGGGAGCACCTCAAGGATTAGCTTCTTCTAAGCTATACCTTTTGAGTTATCTTACTACCTTGCTCTTCAGTGATTGCTGCAATTATTTCACCTCTTTTGCATTATTCTAATTTGGGGGGAATTTCTAGAGTTCTAGAACACCATCTAGCTGATCACATGACCCAGTGATCTCAGTATGTCTTTGATCTCTTTAAATGTTTGCTTTTATTGTATGCTGATAAATGGGGATACTGCTAATGTAGATTAAAATACGGAAGTAGTAGAAGAAAAAACCTAGTCATATAGTGGAGATATTAAAATATATTCCTTTAGACTCAGCAACCTAGGAATTTTCTTAGCTTCTCATTATCTCTCACACTCTCTACCCCCATCCAGTCTGTTGCAAAGGGCTGTCAGTTTCACCTTTTCAATATCTCTCCACTACTTCTACCTTCTCTTCTCTGCTACTGCACCCAATCTTGTGCAGATCCATATTACCTCTTTCCTAGACTGTTTGCAAAAGCCTGTGGGTGGGTCTGCCTGCCTCAAGTCTCTCCCCATTTCAATCCACCCACCATTCAGTCACCAAAATATTTTCCTTAAGCATTTCAAAAGCATAAAGCAAATCATGCTCACTACCCCCCATCCCCTCCAGGTTCAAATACAGAGTCCTCTATTTGGCATTCAAATTCTTTACCTAGGTCCCTCCTACCTTTCCAGTTTTCCTACACCTGCTCTGTACTCTTCATTCCAGTTACAATGACCTCTTTGATTGTTCCTCAAACAAGACATTTCATCTCTCAGCTAAGGGCATTTTCTTTGGCTGCTTTCCATGTCTGGATTGCTCTCCCTCTTCATCTCTGCCTAACTTCTCTGACTTCTTTTAAGTTCTGGCTAAAATCCTATCTTCTACAGGAAGCCTTAACCAACACTTCTTAATTTTAGTATCTTTTCTCTGTTATTTCCTCTTTGTGTTGTATCTAGCTTACCTTTGTATATATTTGTTTGCATGTTGTCTCCTCCATTAGATTGTGAGCTCCTTGAGGGCACCTTTTTGTATCACCTGTGCTTAGCACAGTGCCTAGCACATAGTAAGTGCTTAATAAATGTTTATTGGGGGCGGCTAGGTGTTGCAGTGAGTAAGAGCGCTGGCCTCGAAGTTGGGATGACCCGGGATCGAATCTGGCCTCAGAAAATGAGCACCCACACATAAATAATGACTAGCCATGTAACCTTGAGCAAGTTATTTAACCCCAATTGCTTTTAAAAAAATGTTTATTGGCTGACTGGGGTGTCTGAGGATGGTTGGGTACCTCATTAGGTTTCTTTTGTGTTTTGTTTATTTACCAAAAACAAGCATGTAATTCATAATGACTGCTACAGACCAATGCTTGCTAATTAATCTGGTCTACTATTAGTTGTGACTTATAAATCATTATATTACTTATACTTAATTTTTAAGGGTCCTCATGAGATACCAGGTTCACTTCCCCCCCTGCCTGTTTCATTCAAAATTCAACAAATATATATTTTTATCTACTCAAAGAATTGCTGTGAAAGAATATATTTATATAGCATACTTTCTAAATCCAAGATAAATGTCAGTTATTATTATTACTATTCAGTCTTCTCATCTTAGTGGTGTGAACTCCAAATGTGGGAATTAGTCTTACAACTACAAATACTAACTTGCTCAGAATTTAATAAATTAGAGATAAAAGTTGCCTAAGTCTCATTCATAGAGGTTAAGTTTCTTGCCCTGGTTCTCTTGGCTAATAGGTGGAAGACCTGACTTTGAACTGACTTTCACTGGGTTCCTAACTTATTTTCCTAAAATTCAATTCTAACAAGTCCATATTTTATTCAATAAACGCTAATGGTTGCCTGTTGTATAAGGTCTTTTCTTTAGTTTTTTAAAGCCCTTCCCAATTCTAAACTACCTTTCCAACCTTAATTATGCATCATTCTGCTTCTCATGGTCTCTGTTCTATCCAGACTGTTTCTTACTTTTTCAGGAAGGACACTCCTATCTCCTGACTGAGGCATCTTGCAACAGCTGTGTTGGGGTAACACACACACACACACACACACTCTCTCTCTCTCTCTCTCTCTCTCTCTCTCTCTCTCTCTCTTTCTCTCTCTCTTTCTCTTTGAATCCTTTCTTTCTTTTAAAACTGTGCTCATGCAATAACTTCCACATGAAGCCTCTTTTGATTCCCACAGCAACTAGCACTTCATTCCACCTTTGGATTTTACCTTGTGGTTATATTACATAGACTTAATTATGTGCCTGTTGTCTCCAAGAGAGCATACATTCCTGGAAGATAGATTTTTTCTCTTTTTTGTCGTTGTATCCCCAGTGGTTGACACATAGATAGATAGATGCTTGACAAATTCTAGTTGATTGATTTCTTTTTTTCTTTTTTCTTTTTTCTTTTTGGAGGGCAACTGGGGTTACGTGTTGATTGATTTCTAACTCAAAGCCCAGCTCTTTTATCTATGATATCTGTTCTCTTCCTCACAGGGTTTTTGAGAGGAAATTGCTTTGAATATCTTAAAGTGCAAAAATGATTCCTTTAAGTACTAAGACACTGCTTTAGGTTTTATTTGGGATTCATAGATAAATAAAGCAGCCCTTGCCCTCAAGGAGTGAAATTTTAGTCCCTGTATTTAACTAAAGTAGGGGAAAAAGTATCATTGTAAAGTGTTTCATGTGTACAATTATTCATATATTTTTATAGTATATTTACCTTTCTAATTATGTTATAATTGGACAAATTGAAATCTGTTAGGCTGACCATAGTATATGTAAATCCACAGTAGAAAGAAGGCTATTCTGAAATACTGTATCTTAGGTAGCAAAATAAATAAGTTAGCAGGAGTAAACAAATCTAGTATTAAAAGTTTACCATTTAAAACCCACAGTTTTTGTCCACAGGCACTGAGTGAGTTGACTGTCAGTTTAGTGGCTGAAGGTCTTTAAGTAACATCATCAGTCAGTGGGTGGCCACACGGAAGACTTGAGAGCTTGTTGTATCTCATACTAGGCATATGAACATGCCAAATGTGATCCCTACCTAAGAGTTTACAATCTGATTTTTTTCACCTGTGAGTTTATAATGCTTATATGATGTTTTTATTTTCAAAGGTGACTGAGGGAAATTTTAAAAATACTTCAATTACTTTTAAAGTTCTATGAGTATTGTGATTAATGAAGGTCCAGTGATTATTATCTTTTTTACCAAACAATTTCAGGGGTAACATTCTTCATATTGGCACCTTTATTTCAGGAATGATAACAAGAAAGAGGGGAACCAGATGCAAAAGAGATGAAATTGTTCATTTGTGATGAAGTAAAATGCAGCTGTGGCTTTTCAGTCATATTCGTAAGTATGGTCAAATACTGTTCATTCCTATCATCAGTAAAAAGGTCTGATTTTATAAATAAAAATATATCAGATATTTTTAAAGCGACTCACTTTGCATTATGATACTTGATTTGGCTCCTACCCAAGCTTATATAGAGTATACTTCCTATAGAGTGTGTTTTGTAATACTAATACTTGCTTCAGCATACTTTAGAATCTATATTTATTTTTGAGGATTTTCTTGCAATCAGAAGTGACCTGGAAAATAGCAAATTCCATGTGGAGTAAAAGCCAGTGATTATATAATACTGTTTATTAATGTTTACCTTATAGATTTTCCCTATTTATTTATTATTTCCTATTTAAGGAATGTTTAAATGTGAGCTATGATCATGGGAGCATAGCTGTCAGCCAGAAGAGACCTTATAGGAGGTCACGTCATTTCATTGATGAGGTGATATGGTTTACTTGATGGCATACAGATGTCTGAATGTTGTAAAATGACAGCAGTTAATTAGCTAGTGGTTAAAATACATTTATATTACTAAAACTGCAATAATGGAAATTTTTGCAGCTTATAGAAAAAAAAAGATGGAATCTAATAAGAGGTTAAAATTATTTAGTATAGTCAAAAGATTTGCTGTTTAGAAACTAACCTATCCAACTTTTCTACCTGATATTTTCTAGGAAGGAAACCTCATTTGATTTCTCAAAAGAGAAGTTTGCAAGGTAAGGAACATGTTCTATTTTCTTTTTTAAAATTTGTTTATTTTTATTTTTCAGCATCTGCTTTTATGAGATTTTGAGTTCTAAATTTCCCTCCCTAAGATGGCATGAAATCTGATACAGGCTGTACATGTATGATCATATTAAACATATTTCCGCATTAGTCATAGGAACATATTTTATAGCAGATAAAGGAAGACATATATTTGAATGCATTTAATTGATACCTAAATATCAACTTGTCTTTTTTTCTTTTCTCACTCTTTATTAACATCCAAAATGCCTTCTTAATTTTTATTAAATCAGTCAGCAAGTGATTATTAAGTGTCTGCTGTGTGTCAGGCATTGTGCTAACAAATGTTATTGCAAATATAAAGGTGAGGCAGTCCTTGCCCTTAAGGAGTTTATATTCTATGGGATGAATATTTAATATGTTTACAAATAAGTAAATACAGGATTTATATAAAGTGATTTGATGGTAAAGTATGTGTATATATGTTGGGGGAAGAAGCAGCTAAAAACTGGGGGAAATCAGAAAAGGCCTCTTCAAATAGAAAGCACTTGAGTTGAGCCTTGCAGGAGAACTTAAGGGTTCCCAGAAGTGAGGAGGGAGAGCATTCTGTGCATGGGGGACTTGTTGTTCAAGGGCAGGGTGATGGGGGCTAGAAAGTCACATACAGGGAGTGGCAAGCAGGCCAGTCTGGATGGTGTGTGGAATATATGACGAGAGCAGTGTGCAATCAGCCTGAGAAGATTGATTAGAGCCAGATTATTTAGAGCCTTAAATGCAAAGAGGGCAGCCACTTTTTTTATTTTATCCCACGGAAGCTTCTTAAATGTGGAAGTGACATGGTTAGAGCAGTGCTTTAGAGAGGGGGGAGATGAAGTGAAGGGAATCCTGTTAGCAGCCTGTTGCACTAAGCTAGGTAAGAGCTCTGAGGGCTAGCGTAGTTGTGGGAGTGGAGAGAACACAGAGAGGAGGTGGAATCAAGACTTTGTATCTGACTTGATATATGGGAAGATGAATGAGCGTGAAGAGCGGAGAATGGCTCCAAGGTGGTGCTTCTGGGTAGTTAGGAGGCTGATAGTGTCCTTTTCAGAAATGGGGAGCTTAAGAGTGCTGGGGACATGTCAGATTCGAGATGTCGTGTGAAGGTGTCCAGGAGGTGGCTGTAAATGCAGGATTGTTGCCCAGGAGAGAGCTAAAGTCTGGAAAGTAAGAAAGATGATGGATTGGTTTTACAGGGAGAAAAAGAACCCCAGAAGAACAGTGTCCTGAGAAAACAGTTTTAAAAAGTAGAGAGTGGTCAAAATGGTTACATTACAAAAAAACGTTCCATTTTACAGAGAAATAAAGAAGGTTGAGGCTTGAGTAAAGGCCCTTGCGTTTAGCAATAAAGAGATAATTTGTTACCTTGGACAAGAGCAGTTTCAGTGGAGTGGTAGTATAGGAAGCAGGGTTTCGGGGTTTGAGAGGTGAGTGGGGTATAAGGAAGCAAAAGCAAGGCGTGTGTGTGTGTGTGTGTGCGCACGCGCGTGTGAGTTTGTGTGTGTGGACTAAGGCTATGAAAGGAAAGGAGAGACAAAGGACAGTTGTTACAGACAAATTACCGCCTTAAAGTTTTTGCTAAATCAGGAAAGAAACCTTTTGGTTGCTTGCACCCTGATGATTACAACATGATAAAATAGCCATTTTAAAAAATAGTCCAAATTATATTTTCTAGTATTTGGGTCTCATTTTTAGAATTCATTGGTAATAATTATTTATCTTAAAGATGTTGTCCTTTTAAAAAGAGAACCATATATTCATTTTTTAAAATTCAAAGCAAAGTCATTTAGTGAAATAGCATAGTTAGAAAAGTAGCACTGAAACATTTCCCCCTATAAAATTGGGACATCCTCTCCTACAAATACACCCACCAACAGTGAGAAGAGAGGACATGTATAGAACACACATATGTGGTAGAATATGACATCCATATTTAAAATACAAATCACCACTAGCATGGTTGGCTAAGATGATGGTGTTTAAGGGCACAGAGGAGTGTAGCTTAATAACATATAACATATATATATATAATAACATATAACATCAATGATTTAAAAGCTATAATGACCTCAAACATTTATTAAGTGCCTGCTGTGTTCTAGGCATTGTGCTAGGTGTTAGAAATATTTTAAAAATGAAACAATCTCTACCTGCAAGAAACTTAAATTCTAATTTTAAATAACCAGCACACATATGAAATTTTAAATAACCAGTATATAGGGGAAAACATAGGGAAGAAAAAAAACAGTTGTGTGTGTGTGTGTGTGTGTGTATGTGTGTGTGTGTGTGTGTGTGTGTGTGTGTGAAACATATGAGAGGAGTGAGTGCAAGTACATAAATATAGAGAGAATAAATACAAATAAAAATATTCAAGGCAGTTTGGGAAGGAAGGTGCTAGCAATTAGAATCAGAAAAAGTTTAATTTAGAAGGTGGTGTTTGAGCTGCATCTGGAAGGAAGAGAGGGAAGTCTAGGAGACTAAAGTGAGGAGGGAGTGTGTCCTTGGCCCAGAGCTGGGTGTGTGAGGAACACAGGGGAGGTCATTTTAGCTGAATTATAGTGATGGGTTTCTTGTATAATGAAGCTAGAAAGATATGTTAGGGCCTAGTTGACAATGTCTTTAGAAGCTAAACAGAGGAGTTTATATTTGATCCTACAGGCAAAAGGGACCCATGAGTCTTTATTGAGTAGGATATTGACATAGTCATCTCTGTCCTTAAGGAATATAATGTTAGCAGCAGTGTGTAGGTTGGGCTATTGTGGTGAGAGGCTGGAAGCAGGGAGAACAATTAAGAGGGCCCTGTAATTGTCTAGGTAAAAGTTGGTAAGGACGTGAGCTAGGGTGATAGTAGAGCGAGAGAAGTGATCAGGTGTTGTAGAAGTAGAGTCAGGAGGATCTGATGACTAATTGGGTCTATAGGATGGAGGAGAGTGACTGTTTGGAGAGAATGCTGAGAGTTTCCTCAAACAGGAAGTGTGGTGGAAGTTTCTAAGAGGGCAACGTTGGACCATTAGCACTGGTAAAATTACTGAAAAAAGTGAAGCTAGAGATTAAAAAAGAGATAAGAGGTCATGAAGACCCTAGATGGAGGAGTGATAGGAAGCAGTGGGGCAAGCTTCCTTCCACATAACTATTCAAGCAGATCTGGAAAATAAATCAGACCAAGACCTGATGGAAAAATCCAGAAAAAGTCACAGCGAGTCGTTTATCCAGTGCACCGTAGCATATTGAGACAGATGGGGATGTCTGTGGAGGCTGAGAATGGGATTGGTCCAGAAGTATTCCAGAATGAAGCCTTAGACCCCTGCCGAGGCACTTCAAGGTAGACAGATATAAATTGGCAGCTTTGTTGTCCACTACCCAGTTCTGGATCACAGCTTGGCAAAAATCTATCTAGAATTCCTGGAAAAGATGAATGAAACAAGATTTTAAAAGAGTGAAAAATGTTTTTATAAATTAAGTGAGAATGCTTGAAGAAAATATTGGAAAAGAAATGATTGTTATGAAAGAATGAATTAGAAAGGAAATTAACAGCTTGGCACAAGAGGTACAAAACCAGTCAAATAGAAGCCATTGACTCTGTGAGATGAGAAGACATATTAAAACAGTCAAAACACTGAAAATATAAAAGAAAATGTGAGGTATCTCAGCAAAAACAACTCACCTGGGAAACAGATAAAAGAGAAAAAAATGAAGAATTATTTGGTTCATCGGAATACCATGACCAAAACACCTAGACGACCAATTTCAAAAAATCTTAAAAGGTCGGGGGGGGGCGGGGGTGGCTAGGTGGCTCAATGAATAGAGCACTGGCCCTGGAGTCAGGAGGACCTGAGTTCAAATCTGGCCTCAGACACTTAACACAAAAACTAGCCGTGTAACCTTGGGCAAGTTACTTAACCCCAATTGCCCTCCAAAAAAAAAGAAAAAAAAAGAAATCTTGAAAGAAAACTGCCCATGTCTCTTAGTATCAGAGAGTGAAGTGAAAATAAAATCCACAAGTTACTTTCTGAAAGAAGACCCAAAATGAAAATTCTGAGGAACGTAAAATCCACAGCTTCCAAGTCAAAGGAAAAATACTGTAAGCTGTCAGAAAGAATCCAAGTAATAAGGAGCCACAATTAGGGTCACATGTAATTTAGCAGCCATCATTATGAAGGAGTGGAGAACTTGGAATATAATATTCTAGAAGGCAAAAGATTTGGACTACAGCCAAGAATAACCCAGCAAAACTGAGTATAAGTGTTGGGGGCGGGAGAGGATCTTTAATGAAATAGAGAACTTCAAACATTCCTAACAAGAAGACCACAACTGAGTATAAAATTTGTCTTACAAAACATAGGAGTCAAGAGAAGCATAAAAAGGTAAATATGAGCATGAAATCTAAGGGCCTAATAATCAAGGTTAAACTGTTTACATTGTTCTATGAAGGGGCTACTTGTAGCCCCTCAGAATTCTTATCATCATCAATGGTCACAGAGTTTAATTTGACAAAAGACCTGGGAATGATTCTGGTTTTTTTTTTTTTTTTAACAAACGCTTTATTAACTTCTGGTTTACATCATTCATTTTCACCAGATTATGAGTTACATTTTTCCCCTACCCACCACCCCAGAGTAGCAGTCCCACTAGATATCCCCTCATCCAATCTGTTCTCTCCCATATCTTCTCCCATACCCCCTTCAACTTTGCCATTAGGGCAAGGTGAATCTCTGAGCCCCAATGCCTGGACATCTTATGAAACATTTAATTTTAAAACTTCGATTTTCAGATCCATTCCCTTCCTCCCTTGTCACCCACTCTCTCTGAGAAGATAAGCAATTAAGTATGTGTTGTACATGTATAGCTATGCAAAACATTACCATAGTAGATATATTGTAGAAGACTGCTTATATTTCCCTCCCACCCATCTCACCTCCCACCTGGTCCGTTCCCTATTTTGATCCTGTTCCTCTTTGATAGTGGGTACTTCCATTCTCCCCTCCCCCCAGAATGTCCTCCCCTCCATCATCCCTCCTGTCATCCCCCTTTCCCCTACTCTCCTGGAGGGTGAGATATCCCATTTAGTATGTATGTGATTCTCTCCTTGAGCCAACTTCAATGAGAATATGGTTTTGCCTTTTTGCCTTCTTGTTCTTCCCCTCCCCTACAACTACTTTCCCTTACCTCTTCTACATGAGATAGTTTACCCTGCCCTGTCTCTCCCCATCTCCTCTTGCCACTTTCCTCTCTCACCTCTTGACTTCACCCCTTAAGAATCATCCCTTCCCATGAAATTCAGCCTGTGCCCTCTATCCATGTATACCTGTAAACATATGCCCATATACCCTTCTTCAATTATTTTCATAATGAGAAAGGTTTCATCAGACACAGTTATTGTTTTTCCATGTAGGAATGTAAATAATTCAAATTTGATAAGTTCCTTTTGATTTCTTTTCCTTGATTACCTTCTCAGGCATCTCTTGCTTCTTGAGTCTGGATGTCAAATTTTCTATTCAACTCTGGTTTTTTCCTCAAGAGTGCTTGAGAGTCCTCTATTCCACTGAATGACCATATTTCCCCCTGAAACAAGATACTCAGTTTTGCTGGGTAGGTAACCCTTGGGTTCATTCCCAGCTCTTTTGCCCTCTGGAATATCATATTCCTTGCCCTTCGATCCCTCAGTGTAGAAGCTGCCAGGTCCTGTGCTATTCTGATTGTGTTTCCACAATATTGAAATTGTTTCTTCCTGGTTGCTTGTAGTATTTTCTCCTTGATCTGGGGATTCTGGAACCTGGCTATAATATTCCTAGGAGTTTTCTTTTTGGGATCTTTTTTAGGAGGTGATCAGTGGATTCTTTCAACCTTTATTTCCCCCACTGGGTCTAAAACATCAGGGCAGTTTTCCTTGAGAATTTCTTGAAGGGTGATTTCTAGGTTCATTTTTTGATCGTGGCTTTCAGGTAGTCCAATAAATTTTAAATTATCTCTCCTGGATCTATTTTCCAGGTCAGTGGTTTTTCCCATGAGATATTTCACATTGCCTTCTATTCTTTCATTTGTTTGGATCTGCTTAACAGCATCTTGATTTCTCATAAAGTCACTAGCTTCCATTTGCTGCAGTCTAACTCTGAAGGAATGAATCTCTTCAGTGAGCTTTCGAGATTCTTTTTCCATCTGGCAAATTAGGCTTTTTAAGGCATTCTTCTCCTCATTGCCTTTCTGAGCCTCTTTTGCCATTTGAGTTAGTCTATTTTTTAAGGTGTTGTTTTCCTCAGTCAGAAAAATAAATAGACTTTAAATCTAATGAAGAACTTTAAAGTATTCCTGATGAAAACACCAGAGCTACGTATAAACTTTGAAATGCAAGCACAGTAGTGAAGAGGAACCTTGAAATGGAAATAAATTTGAACAATTTTAGGGGTCTAACTAATGATGAAATGCTTATATTCTATATAGAGAGAAGAGACAATAACCTTTTGAAGTTCTAATGTCTTTCCTTAAGGGTCACAGAGGGAGAATTAAGATAAACAAGTTATGGGAATTGTTTTGTTTCAAGTTTATAGTCTTAAGTGCAGAAAGAAGAGGGGGAAGAGGAATGTCTCAGGGAAGAAGTTAGAAAGAAAGGATTCCAGCTTCTCTATCTCATAATTGAGGTGGCCAGAAAAAGAGTATGCAAGCATGGAGGAAAAAAGGTGGGGAGAGGAGATATCTCTCATATCTGGACTGTGTGAAGGCAGATGAATCACATTTAGAAGAGTACACACACACACACACACACACACACACACACACACACACACACACACACACTTTGTTGGTGTAATACATTGAACTCAACAGGAGCAAACTGGGATAAGAAAAGAGGGAAGTTTAAGATGGAAAATAAAGATAGGGAATAGTCATGAGCAGAAAAACCTTTCCCTTTGTGTGTGAGTGTGGGTGAATCGTAAAGGTGCTAAGAGTCATGAAATAAGGTAAAACCAAGATTGAAGTCTGGACAAAAGAAAGAGCAGAAGTGAGAAAGTGTGGTCAGCAAGAAGCAGATCACTTCAGTTATACATGACTAGTGTTGATCCCAGTCCTTCAGATGTTCTTACATTCTTCCTATATGAAGACCAGGTTGGGGGCAAAGAGAAGAAATCTGTTTGGGTATTATAGAGGGAAATACATAACTATCATAATCACGAACACGAATGGGATGAACTCTTGCAAAAGGTGAAAAAGAATATCCTCATGAGTTAGAATTCAGAGTCTAACAATGTGTTGTTTTATAAGAAACAATTGAACCATAAAGATTCACACAAAGTTACAATGAGGGCCTGGAGTAGAATTTGTTACATGTCAAAGGCACTCAGAAAAGCAGACATGGTAATCATGAGTTCAGATAAGGTAACAGTAAAAATAGAAATGGTTAAAAGTAAATAAAAAGAAAAAAATCTATATTAAACTTAAATACAAAGATAATGAAATACTATCAGTATTCACTACACATGCACTATATAGCATAGCATCTCTTAAGGGAAAAATTAGTTTGTGACAAAGGAGAAAAAAAGACTAAAACTGTATTTCAGGATCTCAAAATGTATCCCTTTTAGTCTCAGAAAAATCTAGTAGGGTAGGGGCTGGACTTAATTTCAGTGATATAGAAATCTTCCAGGTGAGGACCTTTTCTTTACCAATGTAGGTTGGCATCTTCTCTGTAATTTATAGTCTTAATAGTAACATTAACTAGCATTTATATAGGATATTAAGGTTTTTGCAAAGCACTTCACATATTATCCCACTTAATTCTCATAACAACCTCGTGAGGGAGGTGCTGTTATCTACTTTTCACTGATGAGGGAACCTAGTCTGAGAGGGTAAGTGACTTGCCCAGGGTTACACAGCCAATAAATTCAGAGACAAGATTTGAATTCAGGTCTCCTTGACTCCAACATCAGCATTTCACCCATTCTGCTACCTAGCTGCCTCTTAGAGAGCTGCTTAGAAAATGAAAGGTTAATTGACTTATAAGGCAGAATAGGAACTTGCATCTTTCTAGCTTCAAGATCCACTCTTATCTACTACACTCTTCTACTTCTGTATCTAATTTTTCTAAAGTTCTGCTCCTGTCTTTATTTTTGTTTGTTTCTTTATTTTTTGGTTAAAATTACCTTAAATTTAGGCTGTCCATTGATTTAAAATTTATTCTAAAATATAGGGAACCCACTGAATTTACCATAGGACTCCGAATGGAACCTTAAAAAAGTTAGATACAATAGTGATTACTGAATGAGCATAGATAGGAATGTGTATGTTCCATATAGCCTTCCTTCTATGTATTTGTATGGCACTCTTAGTATTTAGTTTGACAATATCAAAAACTTTTCTTGTAATTTTATGGATCATTCTTACATCTGAATGATTGAATGCATCAATTCAGTTTGTGATAATGGTCCAACTCCAAGACAGTTTATTGTTAGAAATCTCTAGGATATTTTGAGGTCTTTATTTATAGTATGGGGATTTGTTATATCTCAGTCCATAAAATATAACAAGCTTCTGAAGTATAATTCTAGTCACCATGGCATGTCTAAATGTTTATAATTTGCAGCAGTGTTGTTTTATAGCTTTTCCAATTTCCTTTTACATTATACAATACTCATTGAATCTGGGTTTCCTGATGACAATCTTTCTATAATTTCTGGTAGTGATTTGGTGGTCTTGAATTGCAAGCATGAGTTCTTCCATTTTCACAAACCAATTATGACTTAGTTATATTCTTTTTATGCTTTTTTGTGTACATTATCTTAAATACATTGTGTATTATCTTAATGATTATGTTATATATTATCTAATATTAACACAATAATTATTATGGAACGAATATAGATGTTATTTTTTTATTCTGTTTTTGGATCTCATCTGTTCTCTTGATCTCTATCAGAAGGTAAACAATTATTGATTATAGCCTGGTAAACAATTATTGATTATAGTCTGTATGTACCGGTGGCATGTACCTGTGGTCCACTGTGAATATCATTCAGAGGAGTGGTATCTTGATTCAAAAATATTTCCCTGCTTTTTTTTTTACGTGTTTTAAATATTCTCTAACGATTATCATGTCTTATAATACTTGTCCTTTTGGTAAGAATGCTATTGTTTTGTTAATATTATATGTTTTTTTTGTTAGAATAACTTCCACAACTGATCCATTTTATAACTTTACATGTTTAGATTAGTTGATATTGTGTAGGTGTTGGTTATTTTAAAATATTTTTCCACATTCAGTTTTGATTTCAAGAAACCAGTAAGTCTCTTAACGTTAGCATAACCTTAACTTAGCATAGCCTTTTTGATATCATTACGCTTAATACATGTTGGAAGAAAATAATTTATTTGTGGATATCACTTTCATCTACTTCAGTGTGTCCTCTCTTCAATCTTGAAGCTTTCAGTCTCTGTCTTTCTTGGATGTCATAAAGAATCTTAAACTTGAGGATTTTATGTTGTTCAAATGACATTTTGATAGCATTGAAGAAAGATTCCACAAGTTGAAGTTTTTTGTTTTTTTTTGTTTGTTTGTTTTTGTGGAACCGTGTAGATGTGTGTTATGCATATATATATCTATTGACCATTAGGATGTTTTGTTTCAGCCATTTTTAATTTGAATGCTATACTTTGGTCTTGTATAGATGATAATGGGTTTAAACTCTCTTCCTGAGGAATGTCACATTTTTTATCAATTGTTCTTGACATGTTATTGATAGTGTGTTTTAGATAGAGAATAATTTTCTGTGTAGATTTCAAGTACTGTAGTGTTCTAGCTGTACTGGGTCACATAGCTATACTTGGGTGTCATATATTTGATTGATTATGAAAAGGCTTTGTGATCAACAGAAATATCATAAATGTTTATAGCACTACCCTGTAGGTTATTGACTAAATTGCCACATTTTCCTTTGTAACCCTTAGAACTTTGAGGTGGCTTCTCTTTTCTTTTTAGCCAAGTTACTGCTTTCTTATATATATTCATAGATTTTTTTGAGTGATGAAAGCTCTGAATGCTTTGTGTATAAAGTACATAAACATGTAATTCACCTCTAATTGGAGAAGTTGCTGCTGTTTTCAATCTATAGGTACTAGTTTCATGTTGCCTTTTGGATGGGATCAGGTTTTACAATATGAGAAAAAGCTGGTAAAGTGCCTTGATAGTAGTTTATATCTCATTACTTGAACCCCAAATTATGGATTTTATCTAATTATAGCATTTTATGGTTTTGCAGAGATGTTAGTTTTCACCTCTTTACATAACTAACTCTTGTAGTACAAGATTTCTGTTTCTCCTTACTCCAACTTGAATTTTTGTTGCATTGGGTTTCTTGTGACCAGATAGAAGAACAGGAATTTTCCACATCCTGCAGAGACCCTCTATCTCACCTCTGACTTTTCACTTATAGATCTCTTTAGTAAAGTTTTTTGTTGATGTTAAAACTGCTTTGACTGCTCATATTGCCTAAACCTTTTGACTTTGACTTTCAGTTGCCAATTAAGGAAATCCAGAATTTTAATTTTGCTTTTGTTTTCTAAATTGTTTTTATTTAATTTTTAAAATTTTCAATTGGACCATATAGCATTCAACTTTTTGTTTATAGCACTCCTAATTTTTATTATCAGAGAATCACTGAGCAGGGTTATTCCCAAGGAATCCTGGATAATCTTGGGGACACCTTGCTGTAAAAGAGCTTATGAGGCTTAGTTTTGTTCTACCAAATTAAATATTCCTTCAAAATGAAGAATAAATCTTGCCTTCTTGTGATGTTAGAACATAGAATGCTACTCAGACCCAGTATGCCACTCAGTGCCATCCTTCTTCTCCCTGTAGCTGTTTCTTTTACACTTAGAATAGTTATATCATACAGAATAGAGCAAAGACCAAACCAATGGTATCACCAAAGCCCATTTCCGTAGCATTTCTGGACTCCTGTTGTACTTCTTCAGGACCATAGCAGTTTGAGGACACATGAAGTCCTTACATTACCATCACCCTAGCTGGCATTCCCTTACTTTGCCATCGTCCACCCCCCACCTTCATTCATTCCATGACATAGATGGTGTTGGACTTTGAGGGAGTTGTTGTGGTTATTATTATTATTGTGAAAGGATAATAGAAGTATGTTCAATATCCTCTCATTAAATGGAAAGAAGTAATGAGAGGTAGAATCTAAAGAAAGTTTGGTAAGATATCCAACAAAACAAAATCTTCTCAAGGGAAATTGTCAGTAAAAATGAAAGGAATACAAAGAGAAGAAAACTGGAAAAGATTTTGAAAGCATTTTAGCGAATTATTTTCTCCATTAAGGATCCTACCATCACAGTCTTGAATGTACTTATAGAGAAAGCAGAAATGGCACTAAAGAGAATAAAAATGGGAAAAACTGCCAGATTCAGCCAAGTATGATAAAGACAAGTACTAGAGCTAATAACAATTATTAGGGCTTTGAGGGACTAATGCACAGCATCTGAAAGAGCAGGAGATAAAGCTGTGGACAAAATCTTGTACCTTTTTAACACAAGAGAAAAGTGTCCAAGTGACTACTGTATGTACGTGTGTGTGTGTGTGTGTGTGTGTGTGTGTGTGTGTGTGTGTGTGTGTGTGTTTTCCTGTCTATAAAAAACATTTGAGAGTCATCTGTACCTGAATTGAGGACATCTTCAATGAAGGTATTAGTAATCATTCAGCAGGAATGATTAAGCACTTATGTACTAGACTTTCACAGGCAGTATTCAACACTGAACCACATCTTCTGCATTTCACAGTCAACTGAAAAATGTAGCAGATATAAGATGATTCTGGAATTTTTCCTTATTTTTTACAGTAATGAAAAAAATGTATGATTTGGTAGAGCAAAACTGAGCCTCATAGGCTATTTTACAGCAGGGAGTCCACAGCATCACCCAAGATTCTTTGGAAGAAATAGCCCTGTTCAATGATCCTTTAATAATAAAAATTAGGGGTTCCACAAAACAAGGAGAGATATGCTTAACATTGTGATTGAGGAGATGTAAATCTGAATAGAGTTCAGAGAGGGATTCCCTGTATCTGATGAGATCCTCAAGGTGTTCTTGTTGCAGATGATTTTGTGTCAACTACATCAAACCCAAGAACATTTTGGATAATCCTGAGATTTATAATCACTAAGGAATTTGTCTTACACATCTACACAGGAAAGGAATGGATGAAAAATGTTTGTTGCTTAGATCTCAGCTTGTATTTGGATGTTAGTCTATAAAGTTAATCCACTATAGTATATCTGATACACAAAGTACAGATGGATAGCTAATGGGTTCAGAGTTGAACAGGAAGATGAGAGGGCTGGATTGCTTTCAGAAAAGTGCAGAGTTCTTTACCTGACCCTAATTTCTCATGAAAGCAAAGGCCTGTTTTTTCAACACTAACATTTTACAAGTTGTTATATGGCAGTGGGGCATGGAGTAATATTGCCTCTGAAGATTAAATGCCACCTAGAGGAGGGGGCATGGCAGGTGTGAGTGGGCAGCGACACATAACAAACAAGGCACTCTGAAGAAAAATAGGAGTAAAAAGTGTCATCAAGAAACTGTATGACAGTAAGAGAAGATGGTCTGTCATATGGCAAGAGCAAGGGGGGAGCGTTGAACAGCCACAGTTGTACCCTCATGCAGTCAGTAGAAAGTAAGAATGCCCTCTAAGATGTCATGTGGACACTCCACCTTGCCATGGTGAATTTGGGGAGGCTGTGGGAGTATTACACAGCGGGACAGCCTGCGATGCATTCTGATCTACATCCTTGGAGGCAATGCCAGAATCATTGGGATCACGAATCCTTTTGACTATTTGAAACCATTTTGAAAGAAGTGTTTATAATGAGTAGAAAATGTGCAAAGTGATTAAGTAAAAATTCTGTTAAATGCTTAGGGACTTCCTATTATGATTTGCTAAAACTGCTCTAGAATGAGCTAATAATTTGATTCTTATTTGGCTTTTACCTTATACTATTTGTTAGATAATTTAAATTTGGAGTACAATTTGTCAAAGATTTCTCTTGTATGTAGATATCTGATGAAGCAGAGGAATGTATTTTTACTGGCTAAGCCTGTGGATTGGGAATTTTTGAACTTTCAACTTCTAGAAATGTTTTCAGTGTTCAGAAATTTATTGCTTGACAGGAACAGGCTCATTAGCTATAGATGTGATTTCTTAGGATGCTTTAGAATTAAAAATTTTATTTTTTTTTATCTTTGGGTAAAGTTATTCTTTTGGTAGTTGTAGGACTTTTTAAAAAAATGCAGTGATTTTAGCTTTCTTTTTGTTTCACTTTATATAATTTTCCAGAGTACTGGAATTAAGCTAGCTTAATTTTATTCTAGTCAGCCCTTTGCTTTAGATTTTTCAAAACAAGCTCAGAATAGGTTGAAACTCTACACAAATTGCTGCCACAGGACAAAAGTGCTGATCAAGTTAAATCAACCCCTGTAATGTGTATTGAAAAGAAAACCTCTCCTCTCTACCCCCCAATTTGAAGAACAAGCATTTTAGTTGCCAACCAGAGCTGACTTTAAATGGACCAGCTGTCTGTATTAGGAGGATAGGGTTGCTAGGGTTACCATGGCTGTTTGAAGAAGAATGCAGCTGAGATGGCAAGTTCTTGATGTGTGAGCTGAGGGAAGGAATTTAGTGTGATCATGCATCAGCCTTCCTAATCACATGCTCCCAGAGTGCTGTGTGGGCGGCATATAAAAACTACAAGTCTGCACTGGGGCTTGTGTGTGGTTACAATAATTTTGTTTTTGTGGGAGCCAGAGGTTTATAGTTTAGATGGAAAATGACAAAGTTGTGTGAGTGGTTTTTGTTTTTAAAGGATCCTTCTAAAATATAAAAAATTTATCATTGTTCATAATGGTCAAATAAATCATTATTTTAAAAAAGTATACCCTTGTTAATTTTGTTATGATATAACATTATTATTCCTCCAGTTTTTTTCCCTCATGGTCACTCATCCTTGTTAACATTTCTCTGTATTTCCTGAAGAAAAGCATGTTTTCCATGTAATACACACAATCCTCTTTAAATACATAGACACAAAGTTATATTGGGCAAGGTTCTGAAAAAAGTGGAGTTAGTCTGTTCCATTTCTTCTTTTAAAATCTCTCCTTTCCCAAGGAGATCTTATCTGAGAAAAGGTATATTGGATTTTTGGTTTTTTTTTTCCCTGAAGCCTCCAAGTGGAGATCTGGCATCACATCTGAGAAATAAATGGCTCATTCGGTGAAACAAACTTCATTAAGAGAAAGGTAGAGAAGGTATAAATCATTTTATGCATGTGAAACATTATTTAGTTTTTACCATAGACTTAATTTTCAGCTTGGAAAATACCTGTTTACACATTATTTTATCTATATTTGATCCTTTTTCTTTTCCAAAATTCAATAATGCTTTGATGATCATAGATGAGACTTTAATTGACTTTAAGATACATATGAAATAAATATTTTGAACATTGGCAACAATGCCTTCTACTAAAATGAAATTGATTTCACAAAAAGCAAATAGGTTATATCTGTCATAGTTTTTAAAGTGGTTGACTTTTTTAATCCAATTTTTGACCTTATGGTTTCATTATCATCCCAATTGTTTAACATTTTGTTAAGCATCAAGATTAATTTGGTTTTTCAGTTTGGCATCTTAAGCATTAATTGCCTACTATATGCCAGGCCCTATGCCAAGAACTTGAGATACAAGAAGATATAAGAAAGGCAAAAACAGTCCCTGTTCTCAAGGAGCTCATGGTCTACTCAAGGAGATAATATGTAAGCAAATTATTTACAAACAAGATACATACAGAGTAAGTTAGATACAATCTCAGATAGAAGGCTCTAGGTTAAATAAAATGAAGGATGTTTTCAAATAAGTATGTCTTCTGTTGTTTTCATTGAACTTAGCTTTGTTAGAAATAGTTGCAGTTATAATTGCAATGAGTGAGAGATACGTTTCCAAGAAACACTTGATACAAAAATAAATGATATATCCAGATTGTTTTAAACTGGTAATACTTAGAGATCATGGAATAGGAATTAGCAGATTGGTACCTAGGTGTCACAATGGGTAGAACATTGGATTTGAAGTCAGGAAGACCCAGGTTAAAATTTTTTCTCAGACACGTAACTAGCTGTCTGATCCTGGGCCAATCATTTAATCTCTGTGAGTCTCAGTTTCTTTGTAAAAGGGGAAGTGTTAATAGTACCCGTCTTAGGGGACCAAATGAGATAACTTGTAAAGCACTTTGCAAATCTTAAAGTGCCATATAAGTAAGAATAATTAGCATTTTATGATTTGCAAAGCTTTGCATAGTTCTCATCATTTTTATTTTAGGTTAATTGTTTTTATATCTGTGCCACTAAAAAGTTGTTACCTGTGGGAGCTGGCCCCATTTCCTTTCCCTCACCCCCCCCCCCAATTGCACATTTCTTAGGCATATGTTAATATAGGCTCCTCAATTTACAAAGCAGGTCTTCACAAAGTTTATAGGAAAGTCAAAGCTGATAAATACCTGATAAATACCTGCTCCTTTTCAGAACCAGGGAAAACAAATTGGGAGACATGGCCTTTAATATGAAAAGGAATGGTCATTTGGGGTTTTAATAATCAGATTTCACAGTTAAGAAAAGACTTGACAAGTTAAGAAAGACTTGATAGTGTTTCTCTTATCCATAAGCTAGGGAATTTGTTTGAAAGTGAAGCGAAACTGCCTATTCTAAATATTAACAATGGCCCCTTCCTTACCTTTGTCAATCTTGTGCCACTTCTGCAGTGCCTGTGTGTAATGTCCCCATGTCCCTCAGATGCAGTTTATTTGGATTTGATGTTATATATGTGAGTCTCCAAAAGTTGCATATTTACAATGTCAATGTATATGTTACGTATTTATTACTTTGGAGATTGTCATGGTCATTCCTCAGAATTGTAAATACAATTTTGGACATGGCTGATGTAGGAATTTGTTTCATTTGGTCAAGCAATTTTGTTATCAGATGGTTTTTAATGGGTGTTGGAAAGGAGAAGGGGACTAAGGATAGGGTTATCTTCCCTCTCCTCCCTACCCCTTTCCCAGAGGAGCAAAGAACAGAAGGAAGGCCTGAAGAAATCACATACAAGCAAGAAAGTTTCTAAAGTTACATATTAAATTTATTATACACTTTAAAAGAAAACAAAACTCTACATAGTAGAGTATAATTGTTTCAATATACAATCCTTCCCTTCTGTCCTTTAATATATAAAGAATTGCTCATATTATTTAGTATATTAAATTAATATTTTTAAACAAATGCTTTATTAACTTCTGTTTTACATCATTCATTTCCGCCAGATTTTGAGTTACAATTATTTCCCCCCCTGTTTTTCCCCTACCCACCCTCCCAGAATAGCAGTCCCCCAAGATATCCCTTCCTACAATCTGCTCTCTCCCATACCTTCTCCCATACCCCCTTCGACTTTTCCATTAGAGGAACGTGAATCTTTGTGTCCCAAAGCCTGCACATCTTATCTCCCAATTACAAGCAAAAGAGTATTAATAATAGTATTTATATATATATTTGAAACATTTAATCTTAAGACCTCGAATTTCAGATCCACTTCCTTGCTCTCTTGTCATCCATTCCCTCTGGGAAGATAAGTAATTCAGTATATGTTGTACATGTCTAGCTATGCAAAACATTACCATAGTAGATATATTGTACAAGGCTGCTTGTAATTCCCTCCCACCCCCCACCTGGTCCATTTCCTACTTGATCCTGTCCCTCTTTTATAGTGGGTACTTCCAACCTACCCTCCCTCCAAGGATGCCCTCCCATCCATCATCCCTCTTCTCATCCCCCTTCCCCTTATTCTGCTGCAGGTTGAGATATCCCATTTAGTATGTATGTGATTCTCTCTTTGAGCCAACTTCAATGAGAATATGGTTTTGCCTTTTTGCCTTCTTGTTCTTCCCCTCCCCTACAACTACTTCCCCTTGCCTCTTCTACATGAGATAGTTTACCCTGCTCTGTCTCTCCCCATCTCCTCTTGCCACTTTCTTCTCTCACCTCATAATTTCACCCCTTAAGTATCCTCCCTTCCCAACAAATTCAACCTATGCCCTCTATCCATGTATAACTGTAAACATATATACACACATTCACATATGTATTCATATGACCATACACCCTTATTCCATTATTTTCATACTGAGAAAGGTTTCATCAGTCACAGTTATTGTTTTTCCATGTAGGAATGTAAATAGCTCAACTTTGATAAGTTCCTTTTGATTTATTTTCCCTGATTACCTTCTCAGGCATCTCTTGCTTCTTGTGTCTGGATGTCAAATTTTCTTTTCAACTCTGGTTTTTTCTTCAAGAATGCTTGGAAGTCCTCTATTCCACTGAATGACCATATTTTCCCCTGAAACAAAATACTCAGTTTTGCTGGGTAGGTAACCCTTGGGTTCATTCCCAGCTCTTTTGCCCTCTGGAATATCATATTCCATGCCCTTCGATCCCTCAGTGTAGAAGCTGCCAGGGCCTGTGCTAATCTGATTGTATTTCCACAATATTGAAATTGTTTCTTCCTGGTTGCTTGTAGTATTTTCTCCTTGATCTGGGGATTCTGGAACCTGGCTATAATATTCCTGGGAGTTTTCTTTTTGGGATTTTTCAGGAGGTGATCAGTAGATTCTTTCAACTTCTATTTTGTCCTGTGAGTCTAAAACATCAGGGCAATTTTCCTTGAGAATTTCTTTAAGGATGATTTCTAGGTTCTTTCTTTGATCATGGCTTTCAGGTAGTCCAATAATTTTTAAATTGTCTCTCCTGGATCTATTTTCCAGGTCAGTGGTTTTTCCCATGAGATATTTCACATTGCCTTCTACTCTTTCATTTGTTTGGATCTACTTAACAGCATCTTGATTTCTCATAAAGTCATTAGCTTCCATTTGCTCCAGTCTAACTCTGAAGGAATGAATCTCCTCAGTGAGCTTTTGAGATTCTTTTTCCATCTGGCAAATTCGACTTTTTAAGGCATTCTTCTCCTCATTGCTCTTTTGGGCCTCCTTTGCCATTTGAGTTAGTCTATTTTTTAAGGTGTTGTTTTCCTCAGTCAGGCTGTTGAACCTCATTTCATACTTTTCCTGCATCCTCATTTCTCTTCCCAATTTTTCCTCCACTTCTCTTATTTGATTTTTAAAGTCCTTCTTAAGGTCCTCTATGGCTTGTAACCCGCTCATGTTTTCCCCTGGGGCTTTTGGAGCAGGACTTCAGACCTCCTCTTGCTTTATGCTTTGATTCTCGTTGCCCCCAAAGTAGGAGTCTAAGGTTGCATTTTTCTGTTTAATTTGTTTCCTTTGCCTTGGCATGTTGCCACTTAATTACTTGACTTTTGGGCTTGTTGCCATAGTATGGCCTGGCGCCAGATGGGAACTTTTATCCCAAACGTGTGGTGGGGGGGGCAACTTCCCTTTTCTGGCAAGCTGGAAACCCACCCACGACCTCCACCCCAGATCACAATCCAGATCCAGGGAGGTTAAAGCAAGAGCGATTACCCCCCAAGACTGATCACTGGATCTCCCTACAGTTCGCAGGCCAGGAGCTGGAGCTGCCTCTGAAAACTACAAAATGGCGTGTCTGCTCAGCGGCTTCTAGCCCCCAGGGGAGAGAGCCGACGCATTCCCCAAATACTGGTCCCAAAGTCCATAGGGCACTAACCTCTCACTTTGTCCTAGGCATGTCTGTGTTGATAATTCTGGAATCTCCACAGCTGCTGGTGTTCTGGGGTCCCTCTGGCTGGCCACTGGCCCAGCCGCCCTGGAGCTAAGACCCCGACTCAGGCGGACCTGTGCTCGGCTCCCCACGTACTGTGTGCTGCGCTGGTCCTTCCTGCAGGGCTCCTGGGCTGTCCTCAGAGGGAGGTTAGCTTCTCTGTGTTGTTCTGTGGGTGCTGGGGCTCCAGAAGTTGTTCAGAGCCCCCTTTCACATAGTTTGGAGGTAGTCTGGGGGGAGAGTGGCTTGGATGAGCTGCTTCTACTCCACCATCTTGGCTCCGCCCCCAATGTATGTGTGTGTGTGTGTGTATATATATATATATATTTTTTTTCTTTTTTTAAGAAAAAGAACATTGTGGAAATTTGCTTTACAAAAGCTGCTGCTTTGCCCCTGATACCATCCACCCACTTCTCATTATATGGAAGCATGTCTAGTTACCTTCTCTCTTCTTCTTCTTCTTCTTCTTCTTCTTCTTCTTCTTCTTCTTCTTCTTCTCCTTCTCCTTCTCCTTCTCCTTCTCCTTCTCCTTCTCCTTCTCCTTCTCCTTCTCCTTCTCCCTTCTCCCTTCTCCCTTCTCCCTTCTCCCTTCTCCCTTCTCCCTTCTTCCTTCCTTCTTCTTCTTCCTCTTCCTCCTCTTCTTCCTCTTCTTCCTCTTTTCAGAGGGGGGTAGGTAGGGCAATTGGGGTTAAGTGTCTTGCCCAAGGTCACATGGTACCTTCTCTCAGGAACCTGTATTAAAGCCTTTCTGATATCTACTGCCCAAGTCGTGTCTATCATTTGCTTTGATCTTTGATAGCTGTTTGATTCTTTAAACTTTGCCTTAAATAGTTGGTTTCACTTCTCATTTGAGGGGATTTAAATATTGGTTTTTGTCTTCAATCTTGCCTGCCATCCAGTTCCAGACCCTTAATTCTACCTGTATATGCTTATCCCTTTGGTTAGGGTCCAGTTTTCCTTGAGCTGCTTGGGTCTTCCCTGTTTCTAGGGAGCTAGGCATTTTTATGAGTTACCTGAATTTCCCAAAACAAATTTAGCCATCTTGAATATTTGTTAAAGTTCACACCTATAATTCCTTTACTGGAGCTTCAACCAGATCATACCCTCTATCCATAGATATCCCACAGGGTTCTTATCCTAGGTACTTTCTTCTTCTTTATCTATATTACTTCACTTGGCTCTCCTCGACTGGCCAAAAAACAGGTCTGTACTAACTAGGGTTAACTAGTTAGTAGGGACCTAACCCCTACTAACTAGTTGATCTTTATTTGGACCCTGATTGACTCAGAATGAATGTAAATAACAGTTGGCCAGAAACCCTAAGGATCTTCCCAGACCTGTTTTTTGTTTTGTTTTGTTTTTTAAACTAGGTAAAGAGGCCTTTCTCTGCCTCATTTCTTTTTTTTTTAAACAAATGCTTTATTAACTTCTGTTTTACATCATTCATTTCCACCAGATTTTGAGTTACAATCATTTTCCCCCCGTTATTCCCCTACCCAACCTCCCAGAATGGCAGTCCCACAAGATATTGCTTCCTCCAATGTGCTCTCTCCCATACCTTCTCCCATACCCTCTTCGACTTTTCCATTAGAGGAAGGTGAATCTTTGTGTCCCAATGCCTGCACATCTTGTCTCCCAATTATAAGCAAAAGAGTATTAATAATAGTATTTATATATATTTGAAACATTTAATGTTAAGACCTCGAATTTCAGATCCATTTCTTCCTCCCTTGTCACCCATTCCCTCTGGGGAGATAAGTAATTCAGTATATGTTGTACATGTCTAGCTATGCAAAACATTATCATAGTAGATATATTGTACAAGGCTGCTTATAATTCCCTCCCACTCATCCCACTCCCCCACCTGGTCCATTCCCTACTAGATCCTGTCCCTCTTCTATAGTGGGTACTTCCAACCTCCCCTCCCCCCAAGGATGCCCTCCCATTCATCATCCCTCCTCTCATCCCCCTTCCCCCTATTCTGCTGCAGGTTGAGATATCCCATTTAGTATGTATGTCATTCTCTCCCTGAACCAAATTCCATGAGAATGTGGTTTTGCCTTTTTTGCCTTCCTATTCTCCTCCTCCCTTGCAACCACTTCGCCTTGCTTCTTCTACATGAGATAGTTTACCCTGCCCTGTCTCTCCCCATCTCCTCTTGCCACTTTCCTCTCTCACCTCATAATTTCATCCCTTGAGTATTCTCCCTTCCCAACAAATTCAACCTATGCCCTCTATCCATATAACTGTAACTATATACACACACATTCACATATGTATTCATATGACCACACCCCCTTCTTCCATTATTTTCATAGTGAGAAAGATATCATCAGTCACAGTTATTACTTTTCCATATAGGAATGTAAATAGTTCAGCTTTGATAAGTTCCTTTTGATTTCTTTTCCCTGATTACCTTCTCAAGCATCTCTTCCTTCTTGTGTCTGGATGTCAAATTTTCTATTCAATTCTGGTTTTTTCCTCAAGAATGCTTGAAAGTCCTCTATTCCACTGAATGACCATATTTTCCCCTGAAACAAAATACTCAGTTTTGCTGGGTAGGTGACCCTTGGGTTCATTCCCAGCCCTTTTGCCCTCTGGAATATCATATTCCATGCCCTTCGATCCCTCAGTGTAGAAGCTGCCAGGTCCTGTGCTGTTCTGATTGTGTTTCCACAATATTGAAATTGTTTCTTCCTGGCTGCTTGGAGTATTTTCTCCTTGATCTGGGGATTCTGGAACCTGGCTATAATATTCCTGGGAGTTTTCTTTTGGGATCTTTTTCAGGAGGTGATCGGTGGATTCTTTCAACCTCTATTTTGCCCTCTGGATATAAAACATCAGGGCAGTTTTCCTTGAGAATTTCTTGAAGGGTGATTTCTAGGTTCTTTCTTTGATCATGGCTTTCAGGTAGTCCAATAATTTTTAAATTGTCTCTCCTGGATCTATTCTCCAGGTCAGTGGTTTTTCCCATGAAATATTTCACATTGCCTTCTAATCTTTCATTTGTTTGGATCTGCTTAACAGCATCTTGATTTCTCATAGTCAGTAGCTTCCATTTGCTCCAGTCTAACTCTGAAGGAATGAATCTCCTCAGAGAACTTTTGATATTCTTTTTCCATCTGGCAAATTCGACTTTTTAAGGCAGTCTTCTCATTGCCCTTTTGGGCCTCCTTTACCATTTGAGTTAGTCTTTTTTTTAAGGTGTTGTTTTCCTCAGTCAGGCTATTGACCCTCATTTCATACTTTTCCTGCATTCTTCTCATTTCTCTTTCCAATTTTTCCTCCACTTCTCTTATTTGATTTTTAAAGTCCTTCTTAAGGTCCTCTGTGGCCTGCAACCCGCTCATGTTTTCCCCTGGGGCTTTTGGAGCAGGACTTCTGACCTCACAGTCCTTTTCCCGCTCTATGCCCCCAAAATAGGAGTCTAGGGTTGCATTTTTCTGTTTCCTTTGCCTTGGCATGTTGCCACTTAATGACTTAATTTTTGGGCTTGTTGCCACACTATGGCTTTAAGGCCAAATAGAAGAATTTTCGTCCCAAACGTGTGGGGGGCAACTTCCGTTTCTGGCAAGCTGTAAACCCACCCACGACTTCCACCCCAGATCACAATCCAGATCCAGGGAGGTTATAGCAAGAGCGATTACCCCCCAAGAATGATCGCTGGATCTCCCTACAGTTAGGATGCAGGCCAGGAGCTGGAGCTGCCTCTGAAAACTACAAAATGGCATGTCTCCTCAGTGGCTTATAGCCCCCAGGGGAGGGAGCCGACGCATTCCCCAAATACTGGTCCCAAAGTCCATAGGACACTAACCTCTTACTTTGTCCTAGGCATGTCTATGTTGATAATTCTGGAATCCCCAGAGTTGCTGGTGTTCTGGGGTTCCTCCAGCTGGCTGCTGGCCCTGCCGTCCTGGGGCTAAAATCTCGGCTTATGGGGACCTGGGCTCGGCTCGGCTGGCCACGCTCTGCGCGCTGCGAGGTGCCAGGTCCCAGACCACTGCGCTGGTCCTTCTTGCAGGGCTGCTTGGCTGTCCTCAGTGGGAGGTTAGCTTCTCTGTGTCGTTCTGTGGGTGCTGGGGCTCCAGAAGTTGTTCAGAGTCCCCTTTTACATAGTTTGGGGGGAATCTGGGGGTAGAGTGGCTTGGATAAGCTGTTTCTACTCCGCCATCTTGGCTCCGCCCCCTGCCTCATTTCTTATTAAACCTTAATCACTGAATGGGTCTTGCCTCAGTCCACCTGAGACTTGTTAAAGACCTTCCCTTGAAAAGGCTAAGGTCCCCCCACTGCTTCCTGGGCCATCTCCAGTTACCCTGATCTATATCTGTCTACTTCATGAACCTAGATGGCTCTGGTAGAGAAAGTGAGAATGGTGGCTTTGCACAGCCCTCCCTCACTTAAATCCAATTCACTTGCATGTCATGGCATTACTTCCCTCAAGTCATGGTCCTCTTTGAGAATGAAGGACAAACAACAGCTTATACTAATGTTTCTCTATTTCCCTATCTTGCCCCCAACCTTTCTTCTGACCTTCAATCTTGCATCTCCAATTGCTTTTCAGACATCTCAAACTGGATACCCAGTAGATATCTTAAGCTAAATAAGCCCCAAATGGAACTCATTATCTTTTGCCCCAAACCCTCTCCTTCTATGTTCCTTATTACTATAGAGGGCAACACCTGTCCTCCCAGTTCATCAGGCTAGAGCTCTAGGAATTATTCTCAACTCCCCTGTGTCTCTCATTGGTACACCTTTTATCCAGTCTGTTGCCAAGATCTGTTCATTTCACCTTTGCAACATCTGTTGTAGACCTTCCTTCCTTTCCTCTGATACTGCTACCACAATAGTGCAGACCTTTATCACCTCGCACCTGAAGTATTGTAATAGCTGCTGGTGGGTCTGTCTTCATCAGGACTTTCCTCATGCTAATCCATCCTCCATTAAGGTGCCAAAGTGATTTTTCTACAGCACAAGTCTGACTCCCCCTGCTCAACTTCAGTGGCCCCGTATCCCCTCTAGGATCAAATATATAGCCCCCTATTTGGCAATCAAAGCCCTTCATAACCTAGCCCCTTCCTGTCTTTCTGTTCCCCTTATACCTTTTCAACACAAACTCTCCAGGCCAGTGACACTGGCCTCTTTGCTTTTCCATGAACAAGACACTCCATCTTGTCTCACCAAGCATTTTTTTTTTTTGCTCCCCCCCATTCCAGGAACACTGAATTTTTAAATCCAGCAAGGTGTCATAAGCAGTTATTCTTGATCTTTGAATGCTGTCATCTTTGATATTCTTTAAGGTAGGAATTTCATTATACCCTTGTGCAAAGACTATTAAATGATAGCCAAGAGGCTTTAAAAGCTGCATTCAGTGATAGGAAGGAGATCAGCAAAGGGTGCAACAATGATTAAGAAAAAGTAGTTGGAGGTAGATCTGGACATCTATAAGGACCTCCGAGGTGTTACTCCCAAAGAGGGAAACTCCTTGGGGTTTGTCATCTTAGGAGTTACACTAAGGTTCTGGAGTCTTTGAATATTATGGTTTTGTAGCCTCTTAAGATCCACCAGTACTAACACCCTCCCTCCTGCCCTTCTTTACTTGAACTCCAGTGGCTTCTGATTATCTCTGAGGTCCAATTTAAGCTCCCCTTCTTGGCATTTAAACCCCATCATAGCATTCCTTTAATTTCCATCTAGGTTATATTTTAGGCCCCTTCACACATTCTGTATTGGAGATAGCAGTGTTTTGCTGTCCTTGAACTACTGTTCTGGAACGAGCAACCTTCCTCTCCTCTCTCCCCACCTCCCCCCATTGCAGCATAGTTAGAACAAATCAGAAATTGTTCATATACAAAAAGGGAAATCTGAAAAGCCATTTTGGAAGCTTCTACACAACTGCCCCATTACAGTGCAGTTTTGTAGGCCTGCAGTATCCTACTCCCATATCTGCTGGCTGTAAAAATAACTTCATAAATTTCTTTTGGACATATATGTCTTATGTATGAGTTTTCTTTCTCCTTTCCTACTATAGACACAGGGTGATTACATTTTGTGCCAGGTAGCACTATCATTTCTTCCTGATTCCTAATGGCCAAGTCCAAAGATCTTTTCTCAGTTCTCATCCTTTTTGATTTCTTTATAAGCTCTGACATGTTGACTATACTTTCTTCCTGGATTTGCTTCTCTGGGTTTTCATAACACTGGTTTCTCCCAGCTCTTTTCTATCAGTCTGGCTACGACTTCATCTCTTTTCCTGGATCATCATTTGTTATAGTTGGGGCATGACTCAGGCCAGTCTGATAGTTTAGTCTTGAGATTGGAATAAAATGAAACATTTGTATGCCATCTAACAGTTGACTCAAAGAGGTTTAGAGGAGGGAAGGCAGTAAGCATATATTTAACACCTGCTGTGAACTAGGCACTAGGCACTGTGCTAAGCACTTGGTACATATCTCATTTGATCTTTAAAACACTTGGAGTTAAGTGCTGCAATTTTACCCGTTTTATGTTTGAGGAAACTGAGGAGGCACTGGGGGAACAAAGAAGATGCATTTGTCATCAAATAAAAGCATTGAAATGTGTAGGAGAGGTCCTGTCTCTTGTTTTTAAACTCAAACTAATGAAAATCTTATTAAAATTGCTGCAGTGAATTGCCTTAGTTTACACTAACTGTTGACCATTCTCAGAGTATACTCCTACCTTGTAGGGTACCTAGCTTCCTTCAAAGCTTAAATAAAATAACACCTTCTGTTTATAAAGCCTTTCCTAATTCCCATTCCTGGTTCCCCTTCAGGTTCCTTCCCCTCCCCCATTCCCTTGTATTGGCTTTATGTGTATTTTATATGTACTTTTGTGTGTATGTGTTTTCGTGCAATAGAACGTAAGTTCTTTGAAGCTGACTCATTTTTTTTTTCTTTTATATCCCTTTTACTTAGAGTAGATGTTTTAATACATGCCTGTGGATTGATTTATATGCTGTTTATATTCATAATCTGTGTGACCAAACATGGGTTGACTATGTAACTATACTTGAAAAGGAGTAAGATCAAGAATACCAAGTTTTTATCAGACAGCATTCATCCAAGACAGTCATCTATCTCTTCTTTTTATACTTGATAGGGAATGAACCTCAACTTCTGTCTTTGTATTCACCTTGCTTACAATGTATTGTGATAAGTAGTTTGCTTAATAGCTAACTGTAAAGTGTCAGATGGGGAACACTGAAGGAACAGCAGTGTCAGTGAGGGCAACCAATCCATGGAGAAGGCCTTTTCAATACTTTTAAAGAGAGTTACAACTTGGTGACCAGTTCTGGCAAGTCCACACAATAGGCTGGTTTTTGACTCAGGATACACCTAAAAGGCTGAGGATATACATGTGTGTAGATTGATAAGAAATCTTGGAGTGACAAATTGTGAATTGCAGAAACTTTGACTGTACAGATTATGGTATATAAACATAATAGAATATTGTTGTACCATAAGAAATGACAATTTAAAGAAACCTCCGGAGATTTACACAAATTGTTGTAGAGTGAAAAAGTGAACATAATCAGAAAAATAGTTATTTATACAGTGATTACAGCAATGCGAAGAAAAACAATTTTCAAAGACTTAATAATTCTGATCTTGGAAATGACCAAACCATCTGTCCAAAGGACTCAAGATGAAGCATACTTCTCTTGACAAAGAGGTGATGTATTCAAGGTACAAAATAACATATACATTTTGTGTATTCAATATGTGGATCACTTTTTTGAGATTGTGATAAATAGTTTACAAAATGACTTTTTCCCCTTCTGGTCAAAGGTTGAAGGGGAGGGCATAGGGAAAGGTGATAGCAAAACAAACCACAGGACATTGAAAGAAATGAACAAAAAAGCAAAGTAGAAAAAAAGGAAATCAGAGGGAAACAAGTAGAATAACTTTGAAATTAATTTAACCTTTTTAAAAAAAGAAAACTGTGATGGAGATTTTTATTTTCTTGTGCAATCCTGTTTTCTTTGTATATACAAATGTTTAAACAAGATGTTTGTCAGGTTTAGAATAATAAAACATAAAGTTGCAACCTTGAAAAATAATTAAAAACTCAAAATATTAGCCTGACCATTTTTTTTTCCAAAGCAGCCTGTGAAATTTATGCAGTTATGTTATGCAGGCCAATTTACACCTTCTTCTTCTGGTTTATTCACAGATTAGGGGAGGTGGAAAGTGGGCCTACCTTTTTCATTTCCCAGATATCTAATCTATAATTAATTAGTCCAAAGGAATAAAACAGAAGATAATTACTTGTAATATGCAATTTTCTCTTTCAAATTTCTAAAAAAATTTTTGATAGTTTTTGAAAGATAAATATCTTCTTCATTTCTAAATATATACCTTTCCCTGTGAGCATTCCTTGGGGGAAAAAAAAGGCAGATAAAATAAAGCTGCATAGTCTATGTCTGTCTAACCCCACCCCTAATTCCCCACCACTACCTCTGCAGAGAAAGAAGGGAGATAACCTTTTCTTTTTCTTTAGGGCTATGCTTAGTTATTGTAATTAAACAGTGTTCAGTTTCATTCTTTTATTTTTTCCTTTTATACTCCCATTGCCATTGTTTTCCTGGTGCTGCTTCACTTTGAATCAGTTCATGTTCCTATCCTTTTCCGACTTTTTCATATTCCTTCTCCATATCTTCCTATTCGTATTACTTCACATTACTATAATCTGTCACAGTTAGACACACTGTACCTTGACTCCAACATAGTAATGTCATTTTGGGCCTCTTTGACAATGAAGGACGACAACCAGCTTCCTAGGGAATATCCACATCAGTGATGAGGTTCGTGCATTGCCAGTGTTTGGAAGGCTCTGAAGGAAAGTGGGAGAAAAGAGATATTAGACAGATCACCAGACTGAAAGTCTACAGAGCCATTGTGCTGACCTTATTATTGTATGCCTGTGAAACCTAGACAATCTTCCAGTGCCAGGAAACTGAATGGTTTCCATTTGAATTGTCTCAGGAAGATTCTGAAGATCACCTGGCAAGATAAGATACAGACACTGACGTCCTTTCTTGAGCTGAACTACCAGGCATTCAGAGTCTTCTGGAGAGAGCACAGCTTCAGTGGACTGACCACGTTGTGTGAATGGCAAATATATGTTTGCCTAAAAGACTTTTATGGAGAGCTCACATAAGGCAAGTGCTCACCTGGAGGTCAGAAGAGATACAAGGACACTCTTAAGGTCTCTGAAGAACTTTGAAATTGACTGTGTGACATGAGAGACACTGGCAAAGGACTGCATTGGGATCTTTTAGTCAAAGGATATGGATGTTTTTATCTTTTTAAGTATCTCAAATTACCTTCCAAGATGTTTGAATTGCTTCATCATTCCACTAAGAGTATTAGTGTGCCTGTCTTTTCATTACCCCTTCATCATCAACTATTGTCATTTTTTGTCTTCATTGCCAATTTGCTGTGTTTCAGGTGAAACCTCAAGAATTGTAACACATTTCTGTTACTATTAGTAATGTGTAGGCAGTCCTTCATATAGTTGTTAATAGTTTGGAATTCTTCTGGGAATCTGTTTGTTCATATGCTTTGATCACTTATCCATTGGGAATTGCTTATGTATTTGTTAGTGTAGCACTATTTTCCTAGACAGTAATGAATTCAGTTGCTTAAGTAGTTCTGCCAATTCATAGGTAAGACTTTCTTTAATACTTGGCCAGTCAACATATGCAGTAAAAAGTGATTTTATTTTTCACTCATTCCAGTGGCATTGCCATTTTTCAAAATATTTTTTAGAATATTACTTTTGGAATTGCTTTCAAAACCAATCCACTGTCCATACAAGAAAACCAGTTCTGCTACATTCCACTACAGAGTCAAACCCTGCTTTTGAGCCCAAGTTGTATTCATCATCATATAATCAACTTCCCTTCCCCTCCACTGCTCCTACCGCCATCCTCCTTCCCCATTATTTACTAGTTTGGCTCCAGATGATTTTTGACTCTTTCAAAAACTCAAGAATGACGTGAAAATTTTGGTTGAGGATATTCAGACCAATGCTCTGTATATTCTAAAGGCCACTCCAAAAAGAAGAAATGCAAATTGCCTTGAGAGAAATAGCATCTTTGGAATAAGAGGTCTTCCAAGGTCTCTACTTTGAAAGTGGACCCATTCCTTTGTATAAATTCATTGTGATGTAATCTATTGCAACAGTAAATTGACCAAGTGTTTTTGTTCTACACTTTTGCACATAAACATTATTCCTTGTTTAATTGAGAGATTTCTTTTGGTTGAATCTTTAAGGGCAAGGTGTTGAAGTAATATATGGCTGAAACTTCAGATCCCTATGACATGAAGCAATCAGATATAAGTGACTGATTTTGAACAAAAGTGTTATATTATTCAACCTTCAAAGTTAAAAATAAAAAAGTAAATCAGTGAGTGATAAGTTCAGAGATCCAGTACAGAAAAGGACCCAGGACCACCAGGAATTTCTGGATCCAGCAAGAATTTGGAATAGCTTTAGAAAGTAATGTAGATTTCACAGCTTGGGAGCATGCCATTTTTATTGGATGGAACTCTTTTCCCTGTTGGTTTATTAGCATAAACAGCAACAAAGCAAACGTCCTATATATGTGTCTTTTATGGGAAGGAGTACCGATTGTCCATCAGTCCTTGCAAATACCTCTTCCTAGTGCTACCATGAAAACATTTTCACAGAATCACAGATTTGGGTTCATTTTTATTATGGAAAAGTAAAAGTTCTTTCTACCAAATAGTTAAAAGTTCAGGGTGGAGAAAATATTGCCCACTCTTCTCTCAGCAGGCACTTTCAGCTTCTTTCTCTTACCAGCAGTAAAGAAAAATGGACCACGTCAGTAACCAGATCATAATTAAAAAATCCAAATAAGTTACTTGAATATTCATTTGTTCATACTCAGAAATCGTATGAGTAAGCCTGTTGCTATTTTTCAACAACATACAATCTTTGAATTGCTAATAGCAATCCTAATCAATCTTTTAAATAGATGGAGGAGATATTTCATTGCCTGTTATTTTTTAGACTTGAATTTGATTCCTCAAATTTGATTAATTGGAGGTTAATTTGTTTGGATTCAGTATATTTCAACAAATATTAAAGATTATGTTCAAATGTACTGTACTAGGTTCTAGGATATAAAGATTGATATAACATACACTGCATTCTCAAAGGAGCTTCTATTCTAATGGGAGAGATTCACCCACAAATAATTTAGATACATTTGAGTGAGATTGGCACAAAGGAGAATTCAAAGCAGTATGAGAAATTTGAAGAAGGAATGATCTTTCCTGTTTGGGGAGGAAGTGAAGGGAGAATTGAAATAACATTAGGGAAATCTCTATGGAAGTATTGGCACCTGAGTTCAGCCTTGATGGAAAAAAATACTTCAACAGACTGAGTTGGGGGTCAGGCTGGGATAAGGAGAATACATTTTATTTTCAGCATAGGAGAGGATTTGATCAAAGACTTGGCAGATGGCAGGACGAGAAAGCAAAAGTGGGGAACCTGCGGCCTCAAGGCCACATGTGGCCCTCTAGGGGCTCCTCAAGTGGGGCCCTTTGACTGAATCCAAACTTCACAGAACAGATCCCCTTAATAAAAGGATTTCTTCCGAAAAACTTGGAATCAAGTCAAAAGGCCACACCCAAGGACCTCCAAGGCCACATAGTCTCAAGGCTGTATGTTCCCCACCCCTGGATAGGGCATGGATAGTAGTACAGGTTTGGGTGTAATGTAGAATATTTGAAGATAAACAGTGTGAGGTAGACCTGGAAAAGATAGGGTGGAGCCAGATTGTGGGGGGCTTTGACTGCTAGGATCAGACAGTTATATAGTTTTCAGTAGATAATGGAAAGCAACTGAAAGTTTTCAGAGAGAAAAATGATGTGGTTTGAGGCATTTGGAAGATTATTTGAGGGACAACATGAAGGGTAGATTGTAGAAGAAGCCTTATACTGGAGACAGGTAGATAAAACTGATGCAAGAATAGGAGAGCCTAGGGGTGGCTAGGTGGCACAGTGAATAGAGTACCGACCCTGGAATTGGGAGGACCTGAGTTCAAATCCAGCCTCAGACACTTAACACAAAAACTAGCCATGTGACCTTGGGCAAGTTACTTAACCCCAATTGCCCTCCAAAAAAAAAAAGAATAGGAGAGCCTAAGCAAGGGTTTTTGTAATGAAAGCTAAAAAGTGGGGGTGGAGGGGAGATATATTGGATGTGGAGGATGAAGAGAAAAGATGAATATTCAGTCAAAATAGAGAATGGACAGGGTGGTATACGGTTATGGGGGAAAGATGCCTTGGCTTCCAGCAGGTGAAGTTCATTTGTGAAGACTCCAGGTGGTGATATCCGGTCAGCGACTGGGGGCAGGGCACTGGAGTTCTAGGAGAATCTGAAAGCTTATCACAGTCGGTATCTTCTTTTGGTGACATTGGAACATATTGGAAATAAATTGCTAAATATCCTTATTCAAAATATCAATGTAATGTTAGTTTGAATAGCCTGTTAGGCAGATACATTACTGATCAAATGAGACAAGGTATGTAGAACACTTTGCAAGACTTAAAGTCCTATATAAATGTTAGTTATTATTATAACAGTGTGAAATAGGGAGTAGAATCTTGGGAGAAGGGCAGTTTAACTGTCTTCTGGATTCAGTTAACTGTCATGGGGAGGGACCGTGTGAATCATAGAAAGGGCTTAGAGAATGTCCTTAAAATACTGAGTGAGTTAACTGTCAAAGAGAAAGAACTTGAGGCATTTAATTCTTGTTTTCTGAATTCTTCAAGAATGACTCAAGAATTCCTGAGAAACCTGAGTTACCACCATAAGAGAACCATATTTCTAAAGTTAAGGAAGAATCAGTGGTTGCATAGGTGAGAATATTTTATTCCATATCTCTTTTGTTTTTGTTTTTTAAAAATCATTGAGGTATTACTAGCTGTGTGACCCTGGGCAAGTCACTTAACCCCAATTGCTTCACCTACCCATGCCTTTAAAAAAACCCAGAATACTGAGGTGCCTGTGGCTGTGAATATTACTCACTGTGATAGGTTGTAAATAATTAATTTTGTCTTTTATTGTTTGCTTCTGTAATAAATTGTATGAGAAAATAATGTTTAAGTTCTATAATATGAAACCTAGAGGTTTCTGAGAGAACACTGACAGGATTAAAAAAAATTGGGATGAGCTCTCAGAGCTAATTGATTAATAAGAGACATTATGTATTATTTCTATTAATTGATAAGGAAATATAAAAATATATCCTTCTCAGTAGTAGCTGGAAAAGGATTTAAGTTATTTGTAGTTGTTGGCTAGTGCACATATCACACAGCCCACTTGACCTCTCATTAGGCTACATAGGGGATTCCCATCCCTAAACTCTACTATAGTAGTGCCATCAACTCTTTAGCAATTATTTAAATGACATTTGAAAATTATTTTGTTTATTCAACAGCAGAGACTTGTAATTAACTTCCAGAATGCTGATTAACATGGCTTAGGATTGTCCTGTAGTAGAATTTTTACTGAATTGAATGACTTAACATGTTTTTCCAGATAAAGTCCTTGAAACATTAGGAATTGAGGGGCAGGCTTATAAAACATAGCAGACCTAAATTCGAATCTTTCATTTTATAACTGAATATCACTTAACACTGCTTGCTATCAGAAACGATGGTGAGCCATATACTACATATGGTATTTTTAAAAGTATGTGCTTCTAATTCACCTTTGAATATATTTCGACAGTAGACATTTGAAAAAAAATAATTTAAGCAGTTGAAAAGATTAAAGATCAAAATTCTTTATTATAAAAAGGGAGGAACAAAGGAATATTGATTTCCTAGGTAACAAGTTAGCTTGAAGGTCTAAGAAAAATAATTGATTTCTGCATTGTTTTAGTTGGATGATATGTAATAATAATAATTTTAAAAATCATAAAAATATTTCTTTCCTTGGGTTGTTAAAAGCTCACTTACCCTTTTCCCTTACTCCCATTTGTCCCTTTTAGTGAAAAATATTTCAGATTTTGTTTAGTAATTATTAATGTTTGAAGTTAAGATTAATTAGAGAATCTTAGAGTTAAGAGAAATTTTCAAAGTCATCGTTGAAAGGAAGTGTGGTGTTTCAGGAAAGAGTATTAAACTTGGAGTTTGGATGAATCCTGCCTCCGATCCTTATTAGCTGGGTGATCATGGGCAAGCTGCCTGACCTCTCAGAGAGGTTATCAGTAAAGTGGGCATAATAAGGTGGTTCACAAGGTGGTTGTGATGAAAGTGTTTCCCAAACTTCATAGTGCTGTAGTAACTTCTATTGACAGGGAGCCTTTTTTTTTTTTTTTTAGTATTTTAATATAATTATTTCAAAGTTATTCCTTATATAGAATTACAATATTTTTCCTTAGAATTTTGACTTTTTAATTTTTTCCCTAGAATTTTACCTTGGCTTAATTTTTGCCTTGTTGAGCTAAGAGACTGTTTCTTTTCCAGGTAAAATTTTTTCATATATTTGAAATTGTCTCCCTTCCCCCTCCCTCCCAATCTCATTCTTCAACCTTCCAGAAGCCTTTTCTTCTCTCTGGTTCTCATATAACAAAGCATGCGCCTTTAATTATCCTGGTTGTATTCCTTTAGATGAATTCTACTTTGCCAATCCCTCCTAAAATGTGGTACTTAGTGTTAGAGTGGTGACTCATGCCTGTAATCCCAGCTGCTGAGGAGATTGGGCTGGCCAGACTCTTGAGCTCAGGACTTCTAAGCTGCAATGGGTGATGCCAGTCTGATGCTTGCATTAAGTTTGACATCAGTATGGTGAGACTCTGGAATTGATTGGGCTACCAAGTTGCCTAAGGAGAAGCAAACTGATCCAGGTTGGAAACTGAACAGGTTAAAGTTCCTGTATAATTGACTTGTAAGACCAGGCCTGTGAGTAGCCCCTGCACTTCCAGCCTAGGCCAGATAAAGAGATCCAGTTTTTATTTTATTTTTTGTTTTTCAAATGTCACACTTGGAATTGGGACTGGTCTCACTGGGAGAATGCTCTTGCCTTGCAGTCTCACTTTGGGGTTTTAGCCATGAAATTTAGATGCCTCCAGTGATGGCCTAGTATTGAAAGACTGGGATGCATCTGCACTATTTTAGCAGACTGGACGAGGCAGGACTGGAGTGGAGTCAGGTAGACGTGGGAACCTGACAGGAGCAATCGTGGGGTGGGACCAAACCTGACAGGAGCAATTGTGGGGTGGGACCCACTGGCTGACCCAGTGTTCACATAAATGAGGTATGTTCTTACTATTACGGAAATAGAAAATGATACATCCCTTGATCTAGACCTTATATTACTGTTTAACCTAAGATTATCTCAGCTGTTTTAACTACCATGTCAACATCATTGGCTTATATTCAGTTTGTACTCAGCTAAAACTTTTGAGTCTTTTTAAAAAAAAATATGTTGTGCCAAATTGCCAATATCCCAGAGTGAACATATTGAACCTAATTGCCAGCCTTTACACTTTTTCCTGCTAGATTTCGTTTCGCTGTTTTTATTCCATCATCTTAGCCTGTAGAATTCTCTTTGAAACCTGATTATCATGTAATGCCATTTCTAGCTTTGTTTTATCTTTAAATTTGATAAGCATGCTTTCTAAATTTCTCTCTAGGTTTCTACTGTACCTATACACCAAAGAGTTCAGAGAATGAGGAAGGAGACTTATCATGTGTATTTATCAGTCAGTTAATAAACATTTATTAAGCACCTACTATGTATCAGACACTTTGTTGAACACTGGGGATAAAAAAAGGCAAAAGATGGTCCCTCAAGGAGCTTACAATCTAATGGACAATATATTGTCCAAAAATATTCCTTTTTTTACTTTTCTTGCAAATCTTGGTGGGTGTGAGGTGTAACCTTAGGATTAATTAATAATTAAGAATAAAAATTTGTGTTATAAGAGATTTGGAACATTTGTTTTTTATATGGTTCCTGCCACCTTAGATTTCTTCCCTTTGAACATTTACCTATCAGAGAAAGATTCTCCATCCCCTCCCCTCCCCCTGCCAGTTTCCCAATCAAATGAGCATTTAATTAATTTTGCTTACTTCTTAACTCTGTTTTTGTGCCTCTTCTCTCTTATTTCCTATTTATCCTGTATGTAACTTCTTTGTACATATTGGTTTGCTTGTTGTTTCTTGCTCCTTGTCAAGGGCAAGGACTGTCTTGGCCCTTTTGTGTATCCCCAGTGTTTGGTATAGTGCCTGGCATATAGTAAGAACTTAATACAACATTTATTGACTCTCTGACCAAGAATCTGACAGTCGTCAACAAACATAAACATTTCCATATGCAGAAGACAGAAAAAGAAAATGGCATAAGTGGGACAGGGCATACTCAGGATGACCCGAGTTCGAATGTGTGCTCAGACACTCACTAGCAGTGTGATGCTGAACAAGTCATTTAACTCTGTTTGCCTCAGTTTCCTTATAAAATGGAAATAATAGCAGGACCTACCTCCCAGAATTGTGAGGAACAAATGAAATAATTGTAAAGCATTTAGTTCAGTGCTTGTCCCAAAGGAAGCGCTATATAAATGTTAGCTATTATTGATGTTTATTTTATTAATTTATTATTAAATTATTAATTTGTTTTTATATGTAACCATGAATCTCCCATATGTAGCTTAGGATTTTTTTAAGTATGCATAAATGACGTTATGGTAATACTAATACTACCCTTCTGAATTTCTGCTCTTTTTTTGTGATTTTTGTGTTTTCTTGATTTCTATCCTGTTGTTTTGGGTTTGGTTTTTTGTTTGGTTTTTGTATCACTGTCATTAACTGCTTCCTCTGTCCCTGAGTAAAAGCCTTCTTCTATAACAAATAAGTATAGTTTAGCAAAATAAGTTTTATCTTATTCTTGTCAGAAAACGTTTCATCCTGTAGCTGCGCCTCTGCCAGCAGGCGAGAAGCGTGCTTCTTTATGTTTCCTGGGGTTAGGGTTAGTCATTGCACTGTCAGAGTTCTTGACATTGGAGTCCTAGAAATTCTGCTCATTTCCATCTTCATCAGTTCGTAATCTCTTCCTAGGTTTCTATAAATCTTCCTTTTATCATTTCTTATGGAGCAATAAAATTCCATTACATTCATAAACTGTCATTGTGCGTCTGTTTTTCCTTTGTAAGAACAAGAGAGGTTTTGTGCAAAGACTTTTAAGTATTTCTGTACCTTTGGATCCTTTCCCTCTGGCTTTGGTCTTTTGGGGGTATGATCTTAGTCGTGGCATTGCTTAGCCAAAAAATATTGTAACAGTGGCTTTTGGGTTAATTCCAAATTGCTTTCTAGAGTCGTTGGATCACTGTACAGTTTTCACCACTAGTACCCGTCCTCACAGCCCCTCCAACAAATGGAATTTTGTTTTTTCCCCCATTATTTCAGATCTGATGTGTATGAAGCATAGCTTCAGACTTTCAGGTGGGCATTTCTCTTATTTTTACTGATTTGGCAATAGGTTCCAGTCCAGCCCAACTTGGTCTTTGTTTGGGCCTGGATTGGCTCAGAATGAATGTAAACAAGCAGTCGTTTCTGTTTGGGCCAGAAACCCCTGGGGGTCTCCCCCTCTCTGGTTGATTTTGTTTTTAACTAGGTAAAGAAGCCATTCTCTGCCTTAATCACTGAGTGAGCGTTGCCTTTGTCAGCCTGAGACCTGTTAAAGACCTTAGCTTAAAAAGACCAAAGTCTCCCACTGTGTCCTGGGCCATCTCCAGTTGTTCTGATCTATATATATATCTAGTCACTGTAACCTGATGGCTCTGGAGGAGAAAGTGAGAATGGTGACTTTGCACAGCCCTCCCTCCCTCAGATGCAATTTACTTGCATGTCATGGCATCACCTCTTTGATGTCATGGTCTCCTTCAAGAACAAAGGACAAGCAGTTACAACTGATTTGGAGAATTCTCCTGTGATTTGTTTAAGATTGCATCTCTTGAAAATTATTTATTCATATCCTCTGATCAGCTGTCTGTCAGGGAATGATTCTTATTCTAAATACCTTGGATATCAGACCTTTATTAGGAAAAATTTATTTTCCTTTGATTGTTACTTCATTGATCTTGTTTGTGCAAATGCTTTCTAATTTTATTTTATCAAAATGACAAGTTTGGTCACCTATGATCTTTTCTGTCTTTTGTTTGGTAAAGAACTCTTTCTCTGTACATGGTTGTGAGAGCTCCTCTGCCCCTCCTATTTTTTATGCTGTGTACTTTTATATCTAGGTCATGTATCCATATGGAACTTATCTTGGTGTATAGTGTAACAAGTTGGTGGAAACCTGATTTCTACCAGACTGTTTTGCAGTGTTCCCAACAGATTTTCTCAACTACTGAGTCTTTATCCCAGTAATTGGAGCCTTTGGATTTATTAAATACTATTTTACTACGTTCTCTTGTTTTTCTCTATTTTGCACCTAAATCTATCCCATTGATGAAGTTTTTATTTTTTCCCCCCAATACTAAATACTCTTAAGAATTTTTGCTTGGTTGTATAGGTTGGCATCTGATATTGCTAAATCCTCTTCCTTCCATTTTTTCTCCATTATTTTCCTGGAAGTTCTTGACTTTTTGTCCCTTCAGTTGAATTTCTATATTCTGGTCCTAAAAATTAACTCCAGAGTTGCTTTATAAAGTTCCTGTGTGTGTCTTGGCAAAAGAGCACCCAGATATTTTTAGAGTTTTGGGTTCCCCGTTTCTTCTTACCTTCTTCTCATCTCCCCTCCTTGAGAAAGCGAGCAATTCAATATAGATTATACTTCACAGTTATTTCGAACAGAAATTGTCCTCTCCACGTTATGTTTTGTGGCAATGTGCAACAAAGCAAATGACTCGTGAGCTTATTTTATAAACTCCTACTTTACTGAAATTAAAGTCTCAACACATTTTTTGGTTGAATCTCTGAAGTTATCCAAGTCAATGTCTTAAATCTGTAAGAAGTGGTATTTTGTGTCTCCTTTTGCTCATTCCCTTAATATATTTTCTCTTATCTTATTGCTATAACTAGCACCAAATGAAAGTTGGGGGCTGGGTGGTGCAGCGGAGAGAGGGCTAAGCCTGAAGTCAGGAGGAGACATGAGTTTACATTTGTCCTTAGACACTTACCAGCTGTGTGGCCTTGAGCAAGTGATTTAACCTCTGTTTGCCTCAGTTTTCTTATTTGTAACATGGCGCTCATAACAGCACCTGCCCTCCCAGAGGTGCTGTGAGGATCAAAGGAGATAATTATAAAGCGCTTATTAGCAAAGTGTCTGGCACGTAGTAAGTGCTTTATAAATGTTAGTGATTATTGTTAATAGTAGTGCTAGTAGACATTCTTGCTTTATCACTGACTTTTTGGCAAGATCTCTAGAATTTCTCCTTTATATATAACAATACTGTTTCTTTTTTTAGATAGATACCACATTCTCTTATGTTCATCTACTTACTAAAACGTATTTGTTTCCTTTTTTTGGAGGGGGAAAGATAGGGCAGTTGGGGTTAAGTGACTTGCCCAAGGTCACATGGCTAGTTTTTGTGTTAAGTGTCTGAGGCTGGATTTGAACTCAGGTCCTCCTGACTCCACAGCAGGTGCTCTGTTCACTGAGCCACCTAGCTGCCCCTAAAATGTGTTTGTTAACCCTAAAATATAATTTATGGTGCTTTCATGGTTAGTGATAAAAAATTTGAGTTGGCCATGGCATTGAATGAGAGTGACAATGCCTTCTTGTTTCATTTCTATACTGTAAACAAAAATTCTTGTGTATTTAGTGCCATGTTTGCATTTTTTATGCTTTTTACTGGTGATTTCATTGTTTAGAATTGCCTCCAATTACTGTTCTGAGAGCAAGAAGAGAGAAAATACCTGTTGTAGATAAGCTTCATTCAGGCATGAGTTATAGCTGAATTCAATGTCAGCGAGTCAGTAGTACTGTACATGGTGGGGGGAGGGGAAGGAGAAAGAAGATCCAGGACTCCGTGCATGAGGCTGCTCTGGAAAGTGTTAAACTAAATGTTGTGACTTGACTCTGTATTTCCCACAGGAGTAGTGGTTCAGTATTTGCTAATTCTTTGTGGTTACTTCATAGAACATAATTACCATGTATGATAAGAATTTTACTGTATATTTATAGATATACACATACACACATAATGTACATACAAGAAGTGATAGTTTGTGAGTTACACTATATTTCTTGAACAGATAGTTTTATTAGCTAATTCTAATTCTTCATCCTTATCTTAGTCCACTGTGATCTTGCTTCTAACCTCATCATTTATTCAGTTTCTCTCTCGTTATTAATGAACTCTGTGTTGCTGATATTCATTCGTTTTGGTTATGTCTGATTCTTGGTGACCCCGTTTGGGATTTTCTTGGCAGAGATACTGGGGTGGTTTGCCATTTCTTTCCCCAGTTAATTTTGCAGATCAGGGAATCAAGACAAACAGGATTAAGACCAGGGTCACACAGCTAGTAAGTTATCTGAGGCCAGATTTGAACTAAGGAAAATGAGCCTTCCTGACTCCAGGTGCAGCACTCTATCCATAGTGCCGCCCAGCTGCCAAATATTTTCTCAGTCTATCCATCTTGACCTCCTCCCCCAGCCCTGTCCTTTTCTCTCTCTTGTTGATCCCTTTCTGCTGTGGGATATTTGTGATATTGCTCTCTTGATTTTTCCTCTCTCTGACCACTTCCCTTCAGTTTCATTTTCTGGTTCCTCTTCCTTGTTAAACTTGGTAACACTGAGCATCTCCCTAGGCTCTGTTCCTGGGCCCTCTTATCTTGCCTTTCTATGCTGTCTCCCTTGGCTATCTCATAATTTCCCATGAGTTTAATTATCATCTCAGAGAAAATCTCTAAACCTATATTTTACATATCCATCCCTAGTCTCCCTCCTGAATTCTAATCCCATATCTTCATTTGTCTGTTTGAGTGTTTTGAACTGGATGCACTATATACGTCTCGTCTTTTTCTCCAAACCTCCCCCTATTCCAAATGTCTGTTATTTTGAAGATACTGCCATCCCTCAAGTCTCCCACGAGTCTCCCTGGTGCCTTCCTTTACTTTTTTACTTTTACTCCATTCAGTTGTCAGATCTTGTTATTTCTAGCCTTACAGTATCTCTCCAAGGAAAGGAGTCCTCAGTAGCTACTCATGAGTGACATACAGTGCTGATTGAGACATGTGGAGACAAGGGAGCTATGCCCAGCTGAGTCAGTGTTGTATCCTTAATATTTTTTCTATACTACTGTTAAGTAAAACTCTTGTTAAATGTTATATGGCTTACAAGTGTCTCATTTTATTGTAATTCTCAGCTACTTCTATTTCCACACTCTTACAAATGCACTTTGATCTCGAACTCACCCTCTTCATTGATCCAAAGCTGCTTCATTTCTTAATTGCCAAAATATCACCTTTCTATAATAAATAAATCAGCTTCCTATTTGGACTGGAAGTCACAGACAATTCATGTCTTTCAAATAAATGCAGCTAACTGTAGGACTGGCCTGTGTCAGACTTAGCCTAGACCACTCTCAGTATAGAAAGTCACCTCCAAATCCTTTGTTATATATTTTTTCTCTTTAGTTCTTAAATTGTCATATTTGATGCTATGTCTTTATATCAGTCAATAACACAGTTCAGTTTACTAGCTTCTGTAACACAGCCAACCAGTATTCACATTTACAATACCCATTTCCAGTTACTTTTTCTGAGAGTTGCTATCAAGTAGCAACTCAAAGTACTACATTCTCTGTAAAGTTTTTCCTGTTGCTTTCAGCTGCTAGTGCTCTCCGAAAGCTACATTGTGCTCATTTTACACACACACACACACACACACACACACACACACACACACAATGTGTAGTCTCCTTTTGCTACATTGTACTGATTTTGTATATGTTATTTATAGTCTCCTTCATTAGCTACATTGTATTGATTTTGCTTATTATTAGTGTAGTTTCCTCCATTAGAAGGTATGCTACTTGAGAAGTGGACACTCTTAACTTTTCTCCATCTCCAACACTTATATAGTGTCAGGCACAAAGCAGGTCCTTAATAAATGCTTATTGATGAATTGAAACAATCGAGTGGACAGTTTTGAATTTGGTCTCTTTCCCCCTTTCCAATCTTTGGTGAAATAACTGGAAAATAACCAAACGGCAGGACATCAGGATTATTGTTACAAAATAATGTAATTAACCTCTTGTCTGAGTGAATTTCTCTGTGGTATGGGGACTTAGAGTTATACTTCTTTTCATCCCTTGTATCTAACTTATTAGCTGTATGATCTTAAGTCCTTTAACCTTTCAATCTCAGTCCTGTAAAGGTAGGGAATGACAGTACTTGCCATGTCTACCACAAAGTTTTAATGTAAGGAATGTGCTCTGTAAACCTTTGTAAATGTATATGTGGCATATAAATGTGTTACCCATAGTGCTCTGGATAGAGGTAGGCACTCCCTCATTGTGGTTTGTAATCCAAGTGTCCTATTTACTCAGGGCAGCTAAGTGACAGAATGCTAGGCCTGGAGTCAGGAAGGCTTCTCTTCCAGAGTTTAAGTCTGGCCTCAGACACTAGCTGTGTACCTGGGCAAGTCACTTAACCCTATTTGCCTCAATCATCTGTAAAATGAACTAGAGAAGCAAATGGCAAACCACTTCCATTATCTTTGCCAAGAAAACCTCGAATGGGGTCAGATGTGATTGAAAATGACTGACCAAGTCCTGTTAACCCAGAATTGTCCCTGGGAGGGTGTATTAACAATGCAATATTCACTATGCCTATGGCAATTATAAATAGGCTTATGTGGTTATTAATCACAAAATATATCAGTCTCTCTATATGGGGGATAAAGCCAGAGAATTTATTAAAATACCAAATAACCGAGTCCCAAAACCAGAAAGTCAAAGCCATCAGGGTAGTTATGAAATTGGCACCAGTAGTTAACATAGTAAACAACCACATTCTTAAGCCTTCAAAACAGAACAGGCTACTTCAGGCAAAGGTCCTTCTCTCCCCACTCACAGCAACTGCTCAGCGTCCAGGAAGCGTGCTCACAACAGCTCCGGCCCCCTGCAGTTCCAGTTCCCGTTCCCGGCAGCCCCCAACAACAGTCCTTAGCAGAAATTCTGGCTGGCTTAAAAAGAGATTTGGGCCTCGACCTCTACCTTGGCAGTTACTGCTGTTGCTGCGTCCACCAACAGTCCCCAACGGAACTCTAACTCTTCTTCCGCTTCCTCTTGCCCCTCCCCTTCCTGCTATGTCAGCAAGTCCAATGGGGCATGGAAGATCTTTAAATCCCATAACCCCTACAGAGGGTAACTAATGTTATGTGTGCCACTTAAAGGCCTCGGGCATGGCAGAGGAGAGGGAAAGGAAAGTGAAACTAACACTGAAAGAAAGAAAGGGAGTCCCTGACCTCCAGGAGATGAAATTCTAATGGCGAGTGTTACTGTGAACTGAGCCTGGATTCTGGAGTTTAACTTCTGCCTCAGGCACTTACTTGCTGTTTGATTCTTGGGAAGTCGCTTAACTTCTGTTTCCTCAGTTTTCTCACTTGTATAAAATAGGGATGATCACTAGACCCACCTCTCTGGGTTGTTGTGACGATCAGGTGAGATAATACTTGTCAAACTGTAGCACAGTGTCCTACTCTTGCTTCCTTCTCTTCCCCTCTTTCCACTGATGGAAGAAGACAATACATAAAAAAGTGAGAGGAGGTTCTCTCAAGAGGGTATGCTAGAGAAATTCTGGAATGTAGCCTGGAAAGGAAAGAAGACTTGACTTTACTGAATATTTCCTTAAAATGAATGTTTTAGGAGGAAGCATCTATTCAGAGGAGGGAGTTGCCAGAGTGGAGGTGCTGATGGTCCGGGGTGGTGGAGTGAACTTGCGTTCTGGAGGTTTCTTTGGCATTGTAGAGAAAGTCAGCACTGTAGCCTGTATAGAGGAATGAAGGAAGAGGAGGGAGGTGGAGGAAGGCAGTGCCTCACTCTTGGGATTAATGAATACCGCCAGCATTTTTAGATATCATTTCTGCTATAAGTTGCCTACCTTTGTTCCAGTTGCATAATTATATAATTTTTATATATTTGCTTAATCTTTCAGTCTCAGAAGATCTTCTAACATGAAGTTTTGATGACAGTGGGTCTATTTCTCAAGGCAATAGATAGTGTATTATCAGTTTTCCTTATTAGATTCTACATATTTAAATTCTCTCTGCCATTTCCTTTGGGAGCTGTTTTTTCTATCCTCTTTAAATTGTTTTGTACAATGCTCTTTGCTCTGCTTAGAAACTTGTGTAAAGAGTACCATAATTGGAGCCAGAAGATCTGGACTCAAGGCTTTATTTTTCCTTTCTGATAGTCACAAGTTGTGAGATTTTGGGAAAGTCCTAATCTCAGTTTCCTCATATAAAATGGAAAGAAGTTATGTACCTTTCATGGTGGTTGTGGGGAAAGCATTTTATAGATTGTAAAACTATTATCTCCCTGTTTGTTTCTATTAGGACTGACAGAAAAGTATTGATTAAAGGGAACTTTTATTGTTAGAATTGCACTGGGACAGCAATTTATAGATTTAGAGCTAAAAAAGAACACAGCAGTCTTATTCAAATCTCATCATTATATAAGTTGAGAAAACTTATGATATGAGACCCATATCAATTGAGTGATTTGCCTAACCTCACACATGATAATTGGTGATGCTGGGATTCAAATTTGGGATGGTGACTCTAAAAGAACAGAGTCAGGCAGGCCTGAATATTTAGTCAGGGGTAGTAATTCTCTAAGTACCATTAAGAGTACAAAACAACTATGTTTTTTTCTTTGACGTTTGATCTGAATGCCAACAAACTTAAACTATTCATGAAGTAATTTGATTGGTGGCAGGGGAAAGGGGGGAGCATCCAGAATCAATTAGTAGAACTACAGTCTTAAATTAGTGGATCATTTACACATTCTTAAGTACACACACACATAAAGAAATTAAACTTTTTTTTAGCCTAATATAAAAACAATCTGAGAGTTTGGAAATATGTTCTTGTGTATGCTTTCTTTTTATACATATTTGATTTAGAAAATTATTCACTGTAGTTACTCTTCAAGATACTTTTATTGATACCTATTGCAGTGTCCCGTATTAAAAGTAAAGTTTTGTCTATAAAACTTTCTTTGACAGTCAGTGGTCTGGTTTATTGATGTTTGTGGCTAGAATTATTCAATATTTTGTATTTTTTGCAAGGTGATACTCATAATTTAAATGCCTGCATTTAGTTTTTGCTATATGTAAAAAATGTAGCTAAATAACTTTTAAGAACTGTCAGATGTGTAGCTAGTTGGCACTGGGTCTGGAGTCAGAAAGACCTAAATTCAAATCTAGCCTCCTATACCTGCTATCTGTGCAACCCCAGGCAAGTCATTTAATTTCAGTTTAATTGCCTGTTAGACAATAATACAAAGACCCAAAAAACAAAAGAATCACTACCCTCAAAAGATTTTATAAATCTCTTGAGGAAAGGGGGTTGGGGGAAGTAGTTTCAGAAGACTAATCTCAACACATCAGCCACATTAGACAGTACATGCAATGCTCTGGCCCCCAAACTTATCATTCCCAGAGTATTGTATCAGAATAATCTGAAATAGAATAATACTGGATTTAGAGTCAAAGGACTAGATTGAAATCCCAACTCTGTTTTTTTTACCACTTATGTATCTCCTGTGTGAGAGGTAGCAGGGCATAATGGACAAGAGGTTTGACTTAGGAGGCAGGATCTCTGTCCCACCAACTACAGGCCTTGGATTCAACTCCACCACTGCCATGCTCCCAGGAAAAGTTTGTCCACCAGGAAATGTATCATCCCACTCTACATGAGCTTTGGGACTCACACCCCACTGGGGCCCCCCAGTAACCTCTTCCCTTCTGATTGGAGCTTTTCAGCTTCCTTTTATGTCTCATCTTCCACCATTAGATTATAAACTTATTGAGAATAAGGATTATTTTTATTTTTCTTATATGTATCTCCAGCCTTTAGCACAGACATATAGTGTTTAATACATGTTTATTGAATTGAAAATTTGAATATGAACACCTGGGTTGAAGTCCTTTCTGACCCATACTGGCTTTGTGACCCTGGGCAAGCCATTAAATCTTTAAGTATACTGGACAAGTCTGAGATTATAAGTTCCCAGGAAGGTGCCAGCCTGCTTGGGGAGAGGGAGTTCCCTCACTGATAGTTCTCTATACCAATGAAATCACGGACATAGTCTTTATCCCTATCCTTATAACTTTGGGGAAGGCTATCAACTTCTCTGGGCCTCAGTTTTTACTAAATAACAATTAAAGTAATTTCCAGCTCTTTTTATAAATATGGTAGTAAAATTCTTTTATCACTGATTATAACACAGATCAACGTGTATGTCAAAGTATCTAGCATATATTTGGAGCAAAGGTGATTTTTGAACAGTATGCAGGATCTTAATGGAATTTGGAATTTTCCTTTGAGATGGGGTATATAAGCATCATGGGGTATATAAGCATCTTTACTTTGCATTATGAGAGCCCACTTGTTAAATCCAGGTGAAGCAGTGGGATTTCAGAATGGTGAAATGGCTTGTCTAAGGTTTTCACAGGTAATAAGGGTGAGGATGGAAATCCAGGTTTGTTTGATCATTTTATTCCTTCAGTAATATTATTTAGTTCTTAGAATAATAATGTTACATTTATTAAATGATTTCTGTTTTTAAGGAAAATTCATGTTAATTATTTTATCTTCATAACAGCCTTGTGAAATAAGCAAGGCAGGAATTATTGTCACCTTACTGAGGTACAGAAAAGTTGCCTGAGGTCACATAACAGAGGGGCATTTTGTCATGAGAAATTATTACAGAAGTAGCATTGAACAATAGAAGCACCTCTGGATTTGGAATCGGAGGGCCTGACTAGGAATTATCTCCCCAGATTGCTGTGAGGATTAAATAAGAAAATATTCAAAAAGCACTTTGCAAACCATAAAGCACTAAGTAAATATTAACTATTGTTATTATTTTTATTATAGCCACAAATAACATTATATACTATATAATATGTTAATATAATAACAAGCAAAGAAAGGAAAATACAAAAGAACAATATGGATGAAAATAAATGATGAATATACGTGAATAAATGATGAAAATACAAAAGAACAATATGGATGAAAATAAATTAATGCTTATAAAATGAATGGGATGAACTTTCCCTTAATAAATGGAAGCAGAATAAATTAGAAAACAGAATCCATATGATATATAATTTATAATAAACACATTTCAGACTTTTAAAATTTATAGTTACAGTAAATAGGAGGTATAAGTAAAATCTGTTATACTTAACAGGTAAACTCAAAAAAAGTAGAACTAGCTAGCAAACATGATTTCACACAAGGCAACAATAAAAATAAATGTGATTAAAAGAAATAAGCAGGGAAACGACAATAAAAGTTTTTAAAAAGTGATGTAATAAAAAGAAATGATCAGGAAAGCTCCAGTTTATCTTGGTTATATCTTGTATGAACAAACTTATTTACATGTCTCCCTCATTGGAATGTGAACTCCTTGAGGGCAGAGATGGTTTTTGCCTTTCCTTGTATCTTCAGCACTTAGCAAAGTACCTGGCATATAGTAGGCACTTAATAAATGCTTGTTGACTTGATGTGATATAGGTTTAACTTTCAATATAAGGACCTGATTCAAATTTAGAAGAATAAGAGCTGTTACCCGTTGGGAAATAGTCAGAGGATAATGAACAGGCAGTTCTCAAGGGAAGAAGTCCAAGTCATCAAAATCCATATAAAAAATGCTTCAGAGGTGGCTAGGTGGCACAGTGAGTAAGAGCCTCTGCTGGCCTGGAGTTGGGATGACTTGGGATCGGTCCCAACCTTAGAAAATGAGCACCCACACATAAATAATGACTGGCCGTGTAACCTTGAGCAAATTACTTAACCCCAATTGCTTTAAAAATAAAAATAAAAAATGCTTCAAATTGCTAATAATTAGAGAAATTCAGATTAAATCAGTTCTGAGGTTCTGCCTTATCTCTATCAGAATAACAAAGTGACCAAAAAAAGGGCAAATGTAGGAGCAGTGGTGAAAATGGGCACCATTAATACAGTGTTAGTGGTACTATGAATTGGTCCAGACGTTCTAGAAAGCAGTTTGTAACTCTGCCTAAAAATTATAATATGTGTTTATTTGGCAGGGTGGGGGAGAGACAGTAGGAAGTAGTGGGGCCTTATGAAAGGTGATATTTGAACTGAGATTTGCAAGAAGGTAGAAATTCTAAGCTTCAGAGGAGAAGTGCTTTCAAGTATGAGAGACAGTGTGTACAAAATCCCTTAAGCAGAAGATAGAATTTCATTAACGAGGAGCAACAAGGCCAATTTACCTGGGCTATAGTTTGTGAACAGCCTAATAATTCTGGGAAGGTAACCCAGTGCCTAGTTATGGAATATTTCAAGTGCTGTGAGAAGAAGCCTCTATTTAACCCTATAAGGAATGGGGAACCAGTGAAGTTTATTCAGTAGGAAAGTGCGTGGTCAGACCTGTGCTTCAGGAAAATCACTTTAGTAACTGTGAAGATAGATTGGAGAAGAGAAAGAGTGACTACAGAGGGATCAACTAGAATGCCATTGCAGTAGCCCATAGGAAAGGTGCCGAGGAGCTGAACTAGAGGATTGTAGTTGTGGTTGGAAATGAGACAGATTAGAACTTGGTAGATTTGGGGATTATAGAGATAAGGAGGTGACTTGAGAGAGGGTGCAATGAAAAGGCAAAGGGAATAGGCATTTCTATAGGGTCTGTTACATGCCAAGGACTGTACTGAGCACTTTTAAAAATATTATCTCGTTTGATCTTCATAACGACCCTATGAGGTAGGAGCTGTTATTATCCCATTTTGCACTTGAGGAAACTGAGGCAGACAGATTGAGTGACTTGTCCAGAGTCGTACAGCTAATCTGTGCCTGAGGCCTGATTTGAATTTAGGTCTTTTATTCCAGGCCCAGCACTCTATCCACTGTATCACTAGCTGTCTCAGACATAAGAAGGCTCAGGGCAGAGCCCCGGAAAACTCTCAGGTTTAGGGGATTGTATATGGATAGTGATGATCTAGCAAAGGAATATAAGAAAGAGCTGCAAAATAGCTAAGAAGAGGACCAGGAGAGAAGTGTTGAAAAAACTGAGCAAAGAGAGATCTAAGGTCAACTGTTAGGAGTCATAGTGGAGTTTAGAGGGTGGGAATGGAGAAAAGATGTTGGATTTAGTAATTAAAAGAACGTTGATAACTGGAAAGTCAAGTGGTCAAGCAGTCAAGCAGAAGCCATAATCCAAGGGATTGAAAAACTAGAAGATGGAAAAGCCAAACAGCAGATGAGAGGAATTTGACTTTGAAAGAGAGGAATGATATAAGGTGTTAAATTGAGGAGATTATTGGGTAAAGTGAAATTTTTATAAGGATGGAGGAAAACCTGGGAAGGAACTATGATAAGAAATTAAAGATGAATGAGAGGGGAAGACAGAGGGGGAGGGAGAAAAAGCATGGACTCCTTGAGAAGTTGGGAAGCCCTGGACCAAGGCCTATGATCTACTTAGAGAGGTGTTGGGCTTCCACTTGGCAAATAGAAGGAACTCCTTTTTCTCAAAGATTGGGACAAAGGACAAGGCATTAGGGAAACATGGAGGGGCACTGAAATATAGAGAGGGGAGAAGAGAGAGTTTACAATAAATGACCTTTTTCTTTTTCAGTCAAACAGGAAACTTTTCCTTAGAGGCAGAGTATCTTAGGAGTAATATCTACCCTATGCAGACTAGGCTAGTTTTTCCTTAAATAAGGTACTGAATCTGCTCCCAAAACCAAGATACAAATGAAACTCAAGGAGTTTCTCAAGGACCTTGTTTTCAATCAGTGGAAATGTTCACTTATGAATAAATAGAGAATAGAAAGTAATTTCAGAGGAGAGAGGGCACTAGTAGCTGGGAGAATCAGAAACACGAGTCTTAAGAGATTGAAAAAAAGAAGAGGGGAATCTATTTCTAAGCATCGGGGACACCTTTTGCAGAAGAGTGAAGGTGGGAGATGGAATGTTGTGTGTGAGGAAGATCAAGTAGAGGGGTTGGAAATGGAGAGTGTGTCAGTAAATAACATGCAATAAGTTGAGAAAGGTGAGCTAGAGCTATTTGTGAAGGGCTTTAAATATGTTTATATTTGATCTTAGAGATAATAGGGGAACGGTTGCAGTTTCTTGAAGTGGGGAAAAGGCATGATCCTATGCTTAAATATCATTTTGGTAGTTGTGAAGGATGGTTTGGGTAAGAGAAAGGGTGGTAGCTAAAGATACATTACAAGGACATTATCACAATAGCTGGGCCAGACTGTTGAAACCTAAACTAATAAAGTAGCTCTTAGATCATCTAGTTCAGGGCTTGTTAAACTGTGGGTCAAGAAAAAATTGGCAACAGTAGAAGGTTTCTGAACATGCAACAACCAAAAATTAATTAAAAATCAAACATGTAATGAGTCCGAGGTGTTTTTGGCAGGGCTTGCCTGTGTTGCATTGGGTGACTTCATGGCAGCCTTGGTTTTCAACACAGATCCTGCACGTTTTGCACTGGACACGATCACAGGCCACACAAGTCAATGAACACTGCCTAAATGAGAAACTAGAATAGAAGAGGGGTGTGAAAAGGCGTCTCAAGTGGAAAAAGTTTAGGAAGCCCTGCTCTGGTCCAATGATGTGAGGCACTGTCTAGGCAAGTGACATTTATATGGATTATTTATACACTTTGTTTTATCTGTAGTGACTTAGCATCCAAAGTCTCAAGGCCTGCTTGGGGAAATTTCCATGACTATTCTTTGAGAATAACTACTCCTCAGTGCTACTCAGATGGTTAGTGGCAAATGGAGTATAACTTAGTCCTTAGCACCTCATACATTTGACTTTATTTTTTTCACTTTGAGAAAGGCCGGCTTTCTTGTTGATGGGCATATATAATGTAATAGAAAAATGGGGAAAAAAATGAGAAGCTTGACCTAAGACATTTGGTGTATAATGATTTTAGCCCCTCCCCCCGTTATTTTTTTTTGACACTTTGAACTGGAATCCAAATAAGATTGATAGAATTCCCAGCATTCTCATAAATTATTTCAAAGAAAAATTTGACATCTCTTTATTTTTCAATATTCCTAGGTTATGTAAGCAAGCAAGCAAAGCATGGTATTTTGAAGTATGATTAAAGTCCTGATGTTGCAGCAGAGGTTAAGCATATTAATGGCCAGATCTAGGTAAGTTGAAGGTTGGTTTTTTTAATGGCTTCCTATAAAAGTATTTAATTTAGGCTCCTTATTTCTTTAATGCAACTGCCCTTTAGGGTATTGGTAGCCAAATGCCACAACTGGCTTTTTAGCATTTTCTTAAACCTTATTTTTTTTACCTTAAAGTATTTGTTGTACTCCATTATCTTAAGATTCTTCAGAAACAAAGGCTGATTTTTCTTAGTTACTTTCACAATATTTACCATGATGAAAATACCTAACTACCTAACTTATGGCATTATTTTGGTGAAGTCTATGGTGGGAGGAGTGGCAAGAGGGAAGCTATGTACATTTTCTGGTAGTGTGTTTAGGGAAGTGGCCCTTTATGGGTCTGTGGAGGTTCCTCAAATAGTACTGTGGTGGACTGAAATGTGGTAGATCTTTTCCAGGAGGCCCTTCACTACCCCATTCCCATCTCTCCTCTGGCCCACTCCCCACCCCTCTGCCCACCAAAATAATAAAAGTAGCTAAACTTGGAAGACTGTGTAACTTCACGATACAGGTTCATAGCCTTAAGTTTGTGAACCACATTCCTAACAGTAATACAAGGTTCTTGGTTGCTTTTTGAAGGAGTGACAGATGTAAGGACTTTCTTTTACTTCTGAAAAAGAGTTTGAGAGCCCTCTGCTGGTAGCAACTTAAGTTGTGAAATATCTGTTTGATATTTGGTGGTAACCAATATGCCTTTCCTTATATTGTGGCTTAAGCTTAGTAAATTCCCAGTGTGTCAATTACCCTCATATTGTCTATTTTTTCTTTCAAACTCTGAGCTTAACATCAGGGGAAAAAGGTCATTTACATATACAAAGGTGAATACAAAAAGAAGGTTATATATATATCAAGAAGTTTATAGCCCGTATTCTACAATGATCTAACTATAGATTTCAACAAGTTAGTCATTTCCAAGTTATAATAGACTGTGTCTGTCTCACAGGCAGTCATCCAAAGACAGTCTTTACCTAGAAGCAATAAGGATGGCACACCTATTAGAGAGAACATACCGCTAAACTCCTGTTATATTGATTCCCTAACTCTAAAATTGTGTGAAATACATAGCAAGAGAACATGACATGAGAGCAGATTGGAGGAGGGGATATCCTATGGGACTGCTATTCTGGGGGGATGGGTAGGGGAGAAACGGGGAAAAAATTGTAACTCAAAATCTGGTGGAAATGAATGATGTAAAAAGTTAATAAAGCATTTGAAAGAGAGAGAGAGAGAGAACAGGATGTGCCAGAAAGAACACTGAACCTGGATCCAGGAGGTCTGAGTTCAGATCTTAGCTTTGACATTTAAAGCTGTGGGACCATGAGTAAAACATTTAACTGTGCACCTCCTCCTATCTATAAAATGAGGATCATAATGATATTTGTACTGCCTCACATAGTGGTTGTTTTGAGGAAACTGTTTTACAAACTTTAAAACACTATAGAAATGTAAATAGCTTTTTTCCTCCTTATATGTTAATATATTATTTGTATTCTCTTTAGTTGTTTTTATCTCTAATTATAAATGGTTGTACTTGCCTCTGATGAACTTCATCCTATTACAGTAAATCATTTCCTTCATTTGTCAGTGACATGCTGAATTTTTTGTCTTCTACAGGGTGTTTTCATAGATCTTTACATAATCTGGAAATTGACTATCACCTACTTCTGTGAGATAGGGTTTTAGAGAAATAGTGAATTCATTTTGGCAAAATTCATTGTGTATAACTGTTCAGTTACAGAAGTGATTGTATTTCACCATTTTTGTCACTTGATTAAAACTTGTCTTTAGCTATTTTCAGAATGAGGAAAACATTATAATGAAGCTATTTCATCATAAGTTTGAGTTTTCTCTGAATTTTTTTTTTTAAAGCAATTGGGGTTAAGTAACTTGCTCAAGGTTACACGGATAGTCATTATTTATGCGTGGGTGCTCATTTTCTGAGGCCGGATTTGATCTCGGGTCATCCCAACTCCGAGGCCGGCACTCTTACTCACTGCGCCACCTAGCCGCCCCTTTAGGGCAGTTGGGGTTAAGTAACTTGCCCAAGGTTACACGGCTAGGTTTTTGTTTGTGCGGATTAAGTGTCTGAGGCTGCCTCCGAACTCAGGTCCTTCTGACTCCAGGGCCAGCGCTCTATTCACTGCGCCACCTAGCTGCCCCTCTCTGAATTTTTAAACAAAACAGCGATCAAGTCAAATGAAGTTAAAATTAGAAATAGCATATAGTATTAATTATTTTGTAAATCATCTTTTTATATAGAGATCACATGGTCTTCTAAAGAAGTCATGGGTAGCTGTTGTAGCTGTCCAGATAAAGAAACTGTCCCAGATAATCATAGAAGTAAGTTTAAGGTAAGTAAAATTTCTAACCCTAATGGTTTTTTTAAAATTTTGTCTTTTATTTAAGTTTTCGACATTCATTTCCACAAGATTTTGAGTTACAAATTTTCTCCCCGTCTTCCCCCTACCTCCACCCCAAGATATCAAGCCTACTGAATACCCCTTCCCCCAATCTGCTCTCTCTTATATCCTTCCCCACCCCACCCCCAACTTCTTAGTAGGGCAAGCTGGATTTCTATGCCCCAGTACCTGTATATCTTATATCCCAGTTGCATGTAAAAAACAATTTTTTTAAACATTTGTTTTTAAAACTTTGATTTCCAGATTTTTTACCTTCTTTGCTCCTTACCCACTCCCACTGGGAAGACAAGCAGTTCAATATAGGTTGTATATGTGTAGTTACACAAAACATTTCTATAGTAGTTATATTGTGAAAGACTAACTATATTTCCCTCCATCCTATTCTGTCCCCCACTTATTCTATTTTCTACTTTGACCCTCTAACCCTAACTTTAAATTTTATTGATGCAATAATAGACAGATGTCATTTATTTGGCAATATTAACCTTATGGAATCAGGAAGTAAACAAAAAAAGCCTGTCTTTCACAAAGACCATTCATGTAATACACATAGTTGGCAAGCCTTTTACTTACAGAGCATAGTCATTTTTAACAGGCTTAGCTATCAGGTCTGTTAACCTAGAGTTGATTAGAGCCAACACATTAAAAAAAAAAAACTTGAAGGGAATTGACAGTAGAGAGAAGAAAAAACTATTTGTAGGTTTATTTTATTTTATTATTATCTTATTTCATTAAAAATCCTCAAGTACAACCTTCTGTCCAAATGAATCAGTCCCTTCTATAAAATCTCCTTTAGGAGAAGGAGAAAAATAACCTGGGAATTGATTTTTTTAATTATAAAACAAGTATACACACACACACACACACACACTCTGTCTCTCACACACAAAATTTTGTTTTATAAACAACTTTTCAGGAACATAATATTAAATCAAATATACACATTATGTTATAAGATCGCTGGCATAGTTTTAATTAGCTAGCATTTCAGGTCTGGGTTTTTTTTTTCTCTTTAGATCAGGTACTATATTTTTTTTTAAACCAAAAAAGTTTTGGTTCATTAGCTGGGTTTTGAAAAGCAGGTACCACATCATAAATTTCTCCTGATTGATTTGTGTTTCTTCTGCCTACTGGGCATTTCCATTTGGGTGTCCCTCTCTCAGCTCACTTGTTTCAAACTGAACTCAACATCTCCTTTCTGAAACCAGCTCTCCCTTTTCCTTTTCTTTTCCAATCCTGATTTTCCTGCTTTTGTTAATGGCACTGTTTTCTTATTCTCCCAAGATTGAAACCTCAAGTCATCTTTAATTCATTCCTCTCCCTTGGCTTCCCTAACACTTCCCCTTCCCACCTTTATCCCTCCCTACTGCCCACTCAGTTACCAAGTCCTATTGATTTTTTTTTTCATGTTAGTTGTATGTGTTTTCCTTCCTTTCAGTTTACATTGTCATTACCATAGCCTAAGCACTTTGTGGCTGCACTTTCATAACAGCATCTTTCCTAGCTTTCCTGCTTCCAGTATCACTCCCCTCTAATCTATCTTACATATATATAACCATCAATTTAATTGTCATAAAATAGTATTTTAATTGTAACTACTTTGTTTGGGGAAAAAAAAGTCATGATACTTTTGCTGATGCTTTGAAATCATTTATCCTTATCTAGTTTTCTCCCTCATTAAATTTGAGCTCCTTGAGGTCAAGGATGTCTTTTGCCTCTCTTTGTAGCCTCAGGGCTCAGCCTGGCACATACTAAGGGTTTAATAACCACTTATTCACTTTTCTTAGCTGTGCCTTTTACTTTTGGCTTTTTATATTCATCATTTCCCTTTCTAAGTCCTCTCAGTTCATTTATTAATCTGTTCTAGAATTCCACCGGGGATTTTCATCAAGATTAGAAGTTAATAGTTATGCAATCAATTGTTTTTCTTGTTTTAAAAATCAGGCAACTTTTTGCCTGCCTCTGTTTTTCTAACATTTTGTCTATACCCCGTGTTTCCTAAACAGTGGTTTAGGGAACATGCCTGCAAACTCTTTTGATGTTCTGGACTATGTCATTAATCTTGACTTGATAACTTGAACTCATTAAAAGAATACCTAACTACATTATGGATTTCTTCATCTGTCTCAGAGTTCACATCCCTTTTAACCAGGTTTATTCGACCCACACCACCTTGAAGATAATTTTCTGTGCTAGGAAATATGTAGATGTTCATGTGGTAATCTTTGTAAAGTACTATGTAATTTGAATCATTACTGTAAACAAAACACTAGGTGAGAACTTCTACTTGGTTTGAGTTATATGTAAAGATTATACCATTTTCCCCAGGCTATGAAATTATCCCTTTCTTGGTTTACTCCTTACTCCTAGTATGGCTTTGCCTTCCCCAAAGAAAGCCCTTTAAAAACAAACAAACACTTTTCACAAGTCTTAATCTACTTTGGGGACTTCACTTTTTGACATTAGTCACATAGTATATGACTTATCCCCCATATTTATATATTTTTTTAAAATCTGAGGTCATCAGAATATTCTCTACAAAATAATATTGATTTCTTAAGATACCTTCCTTTTTTCTTCCCTATTAGTATAATTTGTTATTACATTGTTGGAATTTTGTTTTTGAGATTTAGTCTCCCTTTTTTGGATCATCATTTATATTGATATATTGATATATATTCTCAATATATATCAATATATATATTGATATATATTCTCATAACTGTGGGCCCAAGGCTCTGTGTTAGACCTTTTTCTAGGTATATTCTCAAGCTGTCCCTTATACCTGGAACATTCTCCAAGTTCCACTCTATCAACCTCCCTGGTTTCCTTTTAATCACAACTAGAATTTCATCTTTTGCTGGAAGCCTTCCCCAGCCCCTCTTAATTTCAGTGCCTTCCCTCTATTAATATATATTTGTTTGCACATTGTCTCCCTCCTTCGATTCTAAGTTCCTTGAGCCAGGGACTGCCTTTTGCCTTCTTTTGTGCCTCTAGCATTTAGCACAGTGCCTGGCACATGGTCAGTGCTTAATAAATATTGATTAATCTCCTAAGCACAGGTCTGACTTACTCAGAAGTCTCCATTGGCTCCCTCTTATTTCTAAGGTCAAACACAAACTCTTCTACTTTGCATTTGAAGCCCTTCACAACTTGACTGCAGCCCAAGTTGGTAGGATTATTATGCATTTACTGTGCTTCTTATTTTGTATGGCCTGGTCACACCCTTCCTTCTTCATAGTCCTCATGCATAACACTTTTGTGTCCTGTTTCCATGCTTTGGCATGGCTTCTCCTTTCATGCCTAGTATGTATTCCTTTTTCAGCTTCATCTTTTAGAATCTCTAGTTTTCTTCAAACTCAAGCATCTCCTACATAAGACTTTCCCTTCCCCCCAAATGCTAGTGCCTTCCCCCCAAAATTATTTATGTATTTATTTTATATATATATATATATTTATAAATATTCATATATAGCCAACTAGGTGATGCAGGGAATAGAATGCTGGACCCAGAGTCAGGAAAAACAGAGTTTAAATCTAGCTTCAGATACTTAGCTGTATGATGATCCTGGGCAAATCACTAAACCTCTGTCTGTCTCAGTTTCCTCAGCTATAAAATGGGGCTAATAAATGATAAATTAGCTAATAAACCCTAGCTCACAGGGTTGTTGTGAGGTTGACACATAATGGGTGTTTGATAAATACTTTTTCCTTCCCTTTCCCATATCTCCTCTGCCTGTTCTTATTAAAATAATTAAACATTTAATCAGATTATTAATTAAAGAATTAAATATTTAATTAAAATAATTTCTTTTTCATTATTTTTTCTTTATATTTTCTGTGCCTGACCCATTATAGATGTTTAATTGAATACTAGTTGATTGATTGAGAGCTTCCTACTGCTGTTGGGCCTTCATTTTAAGTCCCATTTGATTGGATAGTGCCTGCCATATTTGTCAGCTTTTTAAAGTCTTTCCTGAAGTTCACCAAACTATGCCCAATGTTTCCTTCTTTGTTACTTACCAGCTCTGAGATGATGTGGTCATTTTCTCTTGAATTTCCTGTCACTTACTTTTCTCTTTTGCCCTTCCTTTTTGTTCACAATTGGGGTGAGATGAACAGTTCCTCCCACCATTTTAAGAGATGCAATGTTTCATAGGGATGAAATGATTGGCAAAGCCAGTCAGAAATTTATCAGATGCTTTGTTTTTAGTAGAGAGAGATTTCTCATAAATATACAGATTAACTGAGTACCTTCTTTTCCCTCATGAGCCTGACTCTCTCACTCCTCATATATCACGGTCATACCTATATCTGTCTTTGAGAGAGAAAGTTATTACAGAGTCAACAGAGTTCTGCATTTTATTCAGGAGACCCGGGTTTAGATGTTGGCCCTGACATTTACAAGCTGTGTGGCCGTGACCAAGTCTCTTTATCTCTATGAAACCCTAGTTTCCACATCTATGAAATAGGGGTGATGATAATAAAGGGTCCTCTTGAAGGCTCAAATGAAATACTATATGTGAGGCCTTAGAACAGTGTAAAATCTGAGGTGTCATCATCACTTCCTTCCAGGGTGTGCTGTCAGTCAAGAGTGGCATCCACAGCCTCCTTGTGCCTGTGCTGTCTCATGTTTTCCCCTTTGTTCCTCAGTGCCGTCTGCTGTGCTTCCTTTCACGGGTTTATGGAGGAATATACTTTAACATTCACTGTTACATTCTTGCCATCTGTTGAATCAGTTTCTTTTGAAAAACGATAGGTGTTTTCATTGCTCTCCTTTAGTTGTGAGTCCCATACTATCAAGCTTAAGATAAGATTTGTAAAGCCATGTTTTTAAGTTGCGTTAAAATCTCAGGTTCATTATATGCCTATTGCACCACCTGAGATCATACATATTATTGTACCCATACCTTCTTACTTGGTTCTACTTGAAGTGAACACATCTTCCCCATACCTACCTTTGGTTATTTGTTTGTTGTCCATCCAAAATTCTGTCTCCTTTCTCCATACCCCTACCTCCCTGACTTCCCCAGTGCCCTTCCTTACTTTTCTGGCGTATCTCGATTCCTACCTGTCCTCCTACCAAGCAGGTAGCAAAGGTTCACCAACTTTGAGTCCTTTGCAACCTCTTCTATGATGATGATCTTCCCATTTCTGATTTCCTGCACTGCTCACTCTCTGTACTACACTTTCGGCATTTAGCCATATACTCCTTTACGTTATTTAACTTTACACATTTGTGTGTACTTTTTTTTTCTTTTTAGAGGGTGGGGCAATTGGGGTTAAGTGACTTGCCCAAGGTCACAGGACTAGTAAATGTTAAGTGTTTGAGGCTGGATTTGAACTCAGGTCCTCCTGATTCCAGGGCCAGTGCTCAATTCACTGTGCCACCTTGCTACCCCTTGTATGTACTTTTTGCCTGTACTTCTTAGTAGGATTATAAACTCAGGACTAGATCTTTAACTTATTTCTAGCCCTTCATTGATAAATTTGTGTGTGTGTGTGATGTCATGTCAATTGGGAGAATAATTATTAGTTTTGCTAATATGCCTAACAAGTTGTAAATGCTATATAAAATCCAAGCTATTATTAACTATTATTACTTGTTGTGTTTCTTTTTAAAGGTCATTAATGTGGATGATGATGGCAATGAGTTGGGTTCTGGCGTAATGGAGCTCACAGACACAGAGCTGATTTTACACACCCGTAAACGAGATGCTGTAAAATGGCATTACCTTTGTCTGCGTCGCTATGGCTACGACTCCAACCTCTTCTCTTTTGAGAGTGGCCGGAGGTGTCAGACTGGACAAGGTGTGTGAGTTCTATTTACTTATTCCATGAAAAAGCTGGAGAACGGGGTTTTTTTTTTTTTTGAGAAAGTCATTTGGTATCCTTTTAGCAATAGTTAAATACTTATAATACATACTTTTTTTAAAAAGTATGCCTACTGACCCTGAACACTTTTTCAGATAATAACTCAGACGTTAACCATCCTTTTCAACAAGAAAATAGTAAAAGCACTTGACTTTCTTAACTAAGTTCTTGAAGAATGTTGTTTATAGAAGCTTCAGAAAATATTGATCTGTGGCACAGCACATGGACAGAGTTGTCTGAATAGTGGGTGGTGGCTTAATCTCCATATTGTTTGAGCCTGTTTGACGCAGTACAGAAATTTGAATGTTGTCACATTCATAATTTAAATTCTTTTTTTTTTTTTTGCTTTTTGCTTTTTGCTTTTCGGAGGGCAATTGGGGTTAAGTAACTTGCCCAAGGTTACATGGCTAGGTTTTTGTTTGTGTGTGCTTTAAGCATCTGAGGCTGGATCTGAACTCAGGTCCTTCTGACTCCAGGGCCGCCCCCTATAATTTAAATTCTTAAATATAAATTAGATTAAATATAAAAATAAATTAATTTCCAATTGTTGTACTATAAATTGGTATTTTGTCACTGCCCATGTTGGAATTCATTAGCCTGGCCATGTAGCATTTGAGGGGCATCTTTTTTTTATGCCTATAGAAATACCTAGCATGTTATATGTGTTCAATAAATATCAAATACTGGCAGTTCAGGATAGAAATAGACAATAGGATAAAGATCCAGATTTAAAAATAGATAGGAACTAGGGGAGAGTAATCATTTGCATTATTGAAAGGACACAGCATGTAAGCTTTTAAAATGGCCATATTCCTATATGTAGAGATATGTTAGATTTACAATAGATTGTTTTTCAACTTTTCAGCAATGTGCATGTTATCTGAAGTGTTGCTGTGTTTGAATTTTCCTTAGTAGTTTCATTTTCATATGTGTACAAGAAAATATATATTTGTGCTACCCTGTATTGAAATCATTTTCAAGAGAAAAAGATAAAAAACAAAGCATCATGTTTGGAATATGTGAAATTGTTCCATGGAATACTTCTTGTATAATTTTGCTTGATTGGCTTTAACAACTTATATTTGTTGTTAGCATGTGGTGTCTGAAAATTACTACTACCTTAATTTCCTTTGCCTTTATTAGTACCTTACCAGGCACTTGGCACCTCATTGAGTTTCTCAGATCCCAAGTAACTCCCTTCCTTTTTATCTTTTGTTTTATCCTGTCAGCCCCTAGTTTTAAAACTCAAATTGTATTCACTTGTAGGCCCAATAAATTGGGTTCATTTGAAATTTGGGTTAGGTGGTTGAGCAAATTATCTTACCTGTAATTGTCATTTTAAAATATTAAGAAAAATATATGTTTGTGAATTTATGAATATTTTATTTAAAATATTTGGATTCTTTTATTCAATTCAGTGAGCATTAAGAGCCTGCTATATGGTGGGTACAGAGGATATAAAGCAGTCACTTCTTGCTCTCAAGGACTTTACATTACACTAGAGGAATAAATATACAATAAGGTCAGATCTCAGCATTTGCATGTTTAATGTTTGCAACTCCAAGCATTTGTGTGACTTTATTAGTAGCCTCGTTTTCACTTTCACGTTGATAACGGTGTGCATTCGCAACTCTTCACAGTAGAGAAAATGAGAAGCACAGTGCATGCTAGTTTGTGGAACAGAGCACCAGAGAGTGTGGGAATCAAGTGAACTTTAATTAGAATGATAAGTAGTATCTATCTGAAACCATAAGCAAGCATCATTGGTAATGGGGATAAGCTAGAAACCTTTCAGTAAGATTGGGGCAAAGCAAGGATGCCTATCACCACTAGTATTTAATATTGTCCTAGAAATTCTAGTTAATGTGTAATGGACAATTGAGGCAAATACAGGATGACAAGCCAATCAGAATTTAGGAGTGCTTTTATTTATTAGCTGGCGGCTGCCTCCCAGAAGGGAAGGCAGCCCCGACCAGTCTGTCCAGTAAGCTTTCATACAGTAAAAAGTACTTCCTGAAACAAACAGTGGTCAGCAAGGCAACTGTAAAGGGATGTAAACTAAGCAGGGGCGGCGGGGGAGTGCAGGGGTGGGGTGTCGGTGCTGCCAGATAACATGGCAGATCTTTGTTTTAGTTACATCTTGGTTACAAGGCAGGTGCAGGGCAAGGTTTCACAACAGTCATACCTTTATGCTAGGTTCCTGGGGGCCCCTGAGGGGCCTTGTGAGAGGCCTTGTATAGGAGCTAGCACTATGGGCTAACTGGCTTTCAAATGTAGTAAGAGAAGAAAGAGAAATTGAAGGAATTAGAATAGGCAATGAGGAAACAAAACTATCACTCTTTGAAGATAATATAATGGTGTGCTTGAAGGACCCTAGAAAATCAACTAAAGAACTAGTTGAAATAATTAACAACTTTAGCAAAGTTGCAGGATATAAAATAAATTCACATAAATCATCAGCATTTCTATATATTACTAACAAAGTCCAGCAACAAGACATAGAGAAATTCCATTGAAATCATTGTAGACAATGTAAAATACTTGCCAAATACTACCAAAACACACCTAGGAACAAATTACAAAACACTTTTCATACAAATAAAGTCATCTAAACAATTGAAAAAATATTAATTGTTGATGGGTAGGCCAAGCCAATATAATAAAAATGAAAATTCTGCCCATATTCAGTACCACGCTAACCAAACTATGAAGAAAATTGTAGAATTAGAAAAAATAATAACAGAATTCATCTGGAAGAACAAAAGATCAAAAATATCAAGGGAATCAGTGAACAGAAATGTGAAGGAAAGTAGTCTTGCCATGCAAGAACTCAAACTGTGTTGTAAAGCAGTAATCATTGAGAAACAGTCTGATGCGGGCTAAGAAATGGAGTGGTGGGTACTCAATACGTTGTAATAAATGACCATAGTAATTTAGTATTTGATAAACCTAAAGATCCAAGCTTTGGGGACAAAACCCCACTATTTGGCAAACACTGCTGGGAAAAGTAGAAAGCAGATGGGCAGAAACTAGATACAGATCAGCATCTCACACTGTATCCCAGTTAAGGTCAAAATGTGTATATGATGTAGACATAAAGGGCGGTACGATGAGCAAATTAGGGGAGCGTGCTATAGTTTACCTGTCAGATCCATGAGTGAGGGAAGAACCTAGCATCAAACGGGAGAGAGAGCATCACAAAATGTAATAATGATGTGGGTAACTTTGGTTACGTGAAATTAAGAAGCTTTTGCACAAACAGGATCAGTGCAATCAAGATGAGAAGAGAAGCAGAAAACTGGGGGAAATTTAGAACAGAAATTTCAGATAAAGGCCTCGTTTCTCAAATACAGAGAACTGAGTCAAGTTTGTGAGAATTCTGGCCATTCCTAATTGATAAATGGTCAAAGGATATGTATCAGCAGTTTTCAGAAGAAGAAAGCAAAACTATCTATAGTCATGTGAAAAAAATGCTCTCACTCACTTTTAATTAGAGAAATGCAGACTAAACCAGCTCTGAGGTACCACCTCATATCTATTAGATTGACCAATATGACAGAAAAGGTTGTTGGTGGAGTTGTGAACAGATCCAGCCATTCTGGAGAGCAATTTGGATCTTTACTTAAAAGGCTATAAAACTGTGTATACCTTTTGATCCAACACCACCACTACTAGGCCTGTATCCCAAAGATATTTTAAAGGTGGGGGTGGGGGTGCGACTTATTTGTACAAGAATATTTATAGCAGCTTTTTTCGGTGGCTAAGAATTGAAAATTGAGGGAATGCCCATCAATTGGGGGGAAATGGCTGAAAAGTTGTGGCATATGATTGCTTTTTGGTTTTTTTTTTTGTTTTTTTTTTTTTTTACCAAAAAAAAAGCATAAATATTTTAATGTTATTCTATATTTAAAGATAGGTTTGGGGAAAAAATAAAGACAAGAGAGTCTCATCAAGGTGTGAAAAAGACAAAAAAAAAGGATAAAGAAGTAAGATGAGCTTAAGGAAATAACTTCTATATGGTTTTGCTTAGTGATCTCATAAACTCCTCTTGATTCAATTATATCTTTATTCTTCAGTTTTTCAGTATTTATCATGAGGTTAAAGCTTTTGAAGTTATGATGCTTGAATTTCTTCTAACTAGTTTCTGTTATTGCCTTTATAAACTTCATTCCATAATCCTTTTTTGTCGTTGTTGTTGTTTATTTACTTTTATTTTAAAACATTCAGTTCCACAGTTCCTTGAGTTTCAAATTTTCTCCCTCTCCTTCTCCCCACCCCCATCATGGCGGCATGCATTCGAATATAGGATCTACAAATATCTTCACATTAATCATTAGTCAGGTTGTAAAGAAGGCTTGTAACTGATGATCTGTGGGAAAGAGGAAACAAAACAAAACAAGAAAAAGAAACACAGCAGGTAGTTTGTTTCAGTCTGCATTCAGACTCTGCATCTCTTTCTCTGGATGTGGATATCTCTTTCGATCATGAGTCTTTTAGAGTTGTCTTATAAACTTACATTGCTGGGAGGAGCCCAGTCTACTGAAGTTAGTCGTCACATATACATTGTGTTTGTGATTGTGTACAGATTTCTTCTGGTTCTGCTCTTCTCGCTTAGCATCAGTTTATGTAAATCTCTCCAGGTTATTGTGAAGTCTGTCTGCTCCTCATTTCTTATAGCACAGAGTATTCCATTACATTCATATACCACAACTTGTTCAGCCATTCCCCAATTTATGGGCAATCCCTTGATTTCCAATTCTTTGCCACCACAAAAAGAGCCGCTATAAATATTTTTGTACATATGGGTCCTCCCACTTCTCTGATCTCTTTGGGATATAACCCTAGAAGTGGTATTGCTGGGCCAAAGGGTATGCACTTATTTATAGCCCTTTGGGCATAGTTCCAGATTGCTCTCCAGAATGGCTGGATCAGTTCACAACTCCCCCAATGATGCATTAGTGTTCCAGTTTTTCCACATCCTCTCCAGCATTTATCATTTTCCTGTTTTGTCATCTTAACCAATCTGGCCGGTGAGATGTGCTACCTAAGAGTTGTTTTCATTTGCATTTCTCTAATCACTAGTGATTTAGAACATTTTTTCATATGCTTATAGATATCTTTAATTTCATCTTCTGAGAATTGCCTGTTCATATCCTTTGACCATTTCTCAACTGGGGAGTAGGTTGTATTCTTATAGATTCCACTCAGTTCTTTGTATATTTTATAAATGAGGCCTTTATCAGAGACATTAGTTGTAAAAATTCTTTCCCGATTTTCCATTTCCCTCTTAATCTTGGTGACATTGGCTTTATTTGTACAGAAGCTTTTCAATTTAATGTAATCAAAATTATCCATTTTGCATTTTGTAATGCTCTCTAACTCTTGTTTCATCATGAAGTCTTTCCATTTCCATAGATCTGACAGGTAAACTGTCCCTTGCTCTCCCAGATTGCTTATAGTATCAGCCTTTATATCTAGATCAGGCATGTGGTATATGATTGTAATGGAATGCTATTGTACTATAAGAAATAACAAGCAGGATGATTTCAGAAAAACCTAGAAAGACTTAAGCAAACCAATGCAGAATGAAATGAGCAGAACCAGGAGAACATTTTACATAGTAATAACAATATTGTGTGATGTATAATTGTTATTCCCATGAATGCAATAACTCAAGACAGTTCCAAAGGAGTCATGATGAAAAATGTGAACTGATGGCATCTGAATACAGACTGAAGTATAATATTTTCCTCCCTGCCTTGCCCTGCCCATCCTGTTCCAGCCCAGGCATCTATTTGTCATTATTTGAGTTTGATGGCTCAGAGTGAGTGTAAATACCACTTGTTTCTGTTCTGGCCAGAAATCTTGAGGATCTTCCCCTCCCGGATTGATTTTTTGTTTTGTTTTGATTAAGTAAAAGAGGCCATTTCTGCTTCATTTCTTACATAGCCTTCATTAATGAATGGGTGTTGCCTCAGACAAACTGAGAACTGGGAAAGACCTTGGCTTAAAAAAGCCAAGCAGTCCCACTGCACCTGGGGACCTCTTCAGTCCTCCTGATCTGGACCTGGCCACTGGGCCCAGATGGCTTCGGAGGGGAGCTGAAATCCAGTTCACTTGCAAATCAAGCTCTCATCTTCCTGACTAGTCCTCTTCCAGAACTAAGGACAAACTATGGCAGAGACCACCTTTCTCCTGCCTATTTCTTTCTCTCTTCCTTTCTTTTTCTCTTTTAAGTTTTCTTCTACAAAATGACTGATACAGAGATATGTTTTACATGATTGCACATGTATACCAGTTTGTTTACCATCTTTGGGAGGCAGAGAATTTTGAATTTTTTGGAAATTTGGAATTTTTTTTTTTTAATTTTAAAAAATTGTCTTTGTGCAATTAGGGAAAATAATTTTTTATTTTTTATTTTCATTCATTTATTTATTTATTGCTTTTTGGAGGGCAATTGGGGTTAAGTAACTTGCCCAAGGTCATACAGCTAGGTTTTTGTTTGTGTGTGCGTTAAGTGTCTGAGGGCAGATCTGAATTCAGGTCCTTTTGACTCCAGGGCCAACGCTCTACTCACTGCGCTACCTAGCCTCCCTGAAAATATTTTTTTTTATTTTTTTATTTTATTTTATTTTATTTTTTAAAGCAATTGGGGTTAAGTAACTTGCTCAAGGTTACATGGCTAGTCATTATTTATGTGTGGGTGCTCATTTTCTGAGGCCGGTTTCGATCCGGGGTCATCCCAACTCCGAGGCCGGCGCTCTTACTCACTGCGCCACCTAGCCGCCCCGAAAATAATTATTTTTAAAGGAGAAAATTTTAGATTGGTCTAAAGGAAAAAACTTAATCCTATAATCAAACTAAAATCAAAATAATCAATAAAAAAAAGTTTGTGGAACTACTGGTATCCTACTAGATGCTTCACTAGCCTTGTTTACTCTACCACTCTAAAGAGCACTCACTGCTTATTTCCATTGTTAGCCTTTAAAATTCAAGTTTTATTGCAGTTGTGCGCCCAAAAGCTTAGTACAGTTCCTTTGGGCTCTAAGCCCAAGCCTGCAAAGTCAGTGATTCGGCATAGTGAGAAAATAAAGGCGTTAGATAAACTTTGTGCAGGAATGTCTGCAGCCACTGTTGGCTGCAAGTTTGATGTTAATGAATGGATGATGTGTTATATTTGCAAAAAGGAGGAAAGTATTTGGAAATGTGTGAATCTGCTCCAAAAAGTGCTAAAGTAACCTCTCAAGTGCAGATGAGGGAATTTAAAAAATAGAAAAGTGACCACATTTGTGGATAAATGAGTTAGTGTTTTGTTAATGTGTTAATGTTTTGTTGTACAGAAGTCTGTGCAGATGTCTAGTGAAAAATTACAGTTTTTGGTGATTGCGGGAACCTTCCTGTCTGTTCAGCGTATCAGTGTTTGTGTTTTTGACTTTACTTGGTTTTCTAGGAATGTTATCCTCACAAAAGTTGAAGATTGTATATGCAAGTAAATTCTAGTGAGAGGACACTAGGACCTAAGAAAGTCAGCATAATAATATGGCTCTTGAGCTGAACTTTTCAGGCATTAGAAAGGCATACAAATAGGAAATGCAGTGTAGTATATACAGAGACTAGCAAGCATGTTAGTTTGACTGGAATATAGAATGAATGAAGAAGTAATGAATCAATCAACAAACATACTAAATGCTGAGCAAAATGCTAAACACTATAGATAGATATATAAATAAAACAATCCCTATTTTCAAGAATCTTATATTCCAACAGTGGAAACAATTACGTGCATAAACAAATATAAAAAAGAAAACTAGGAATAAATGCAAAGTGATTAATATAAGGTTGTTTGGGAGGATGGACAATAATTGGTAGGACCAGGAAAACTTCATGTAGAAGATGATGCTAGGGCTGTGTCTTGGAGGAAGAGAAGGATTGTTTGGAGGAGGGAGAGCCTTCTAGGCATGGGGGGATGATGGCCAGAGCCAAGGCTCAGAGATAAGAGATAAGGGGTTGTGTGTAACAAGCCAGGAAAAGGCAGTTTAGCAGGTTTGCAGAGTGCAAGAAGTGGAAGAAACCAATGTATAGATGACTGTACAAAGATAGGTTGGGGCCAGGTTGTACAGAGATTTAAAAGCTAACAGGAAGAATTTATCTTTTAATTTAGAGGCAGCAGGGAGCCGTTAGAGTTGAGTAGGGGAGTAACAGATCAGCCCTGCAGGAAAATCACTTTGCTAGCCATGTGGAGGATGGGCTGGAGTGGGAATAGACTCGAGGTAGAGAAATCAATTGTGATGCTATTGCAATAACCTGGGCGAGAGGTATTGAGGACCTGAACTAAGGTGATAGGTACATGACAAGGGAGAAGGGGACAGATGTGAGAAGGAATGATAGAAAGGGACCAGATGCAGATTGGAGGAATAATGGCTTTTGACAGAAATGGAGAGTAAGAAGTTGGGTAGGTTTAGGGGAAAAGATAATGAGATCTGTTTTACACAAGTTGAGTTTGATATACTATAAACCTGGAAAAGTAAACAAGCCAGATTTAGAGGACTTTAAAAGTCAAACAGAAGAGTTTGTATTTTATTAGAAGGAGAAGAAGCTGTTGGAGTTTCTTGAGTAAAGGAGTAACTTAAAGCATTTCACAAAATATCCATTGCTTGTGTTTAGGAGAAATCATTTAAACAGATTCATAACAGAATTTTACATGGAATCAGACTTGGACTTTAGAGATCCTTCTGCAGCTGAGAATATTGGAGTTCAAAGTATTGGACATACTGAAGATCATACAGCTCACTCATGACAGGGCTGGCACTGGAACCAAGGTGTCTTGGGCCTTTGTTCAGTGGTTTTTACATGAGACTATTTAAAAAAAGGCATTTTTATTTCTCTTTGATATCATGCCTGTTTTTCTAGAAAGGCTTATAACATTTTAAGAGGCTCCATAAACAAAAGCTTCAACAATCATGAGAATATTTTTTAGCTCTCACCCTTTTTTTCTGTGCTCAGACACAATGTGGAAATTAGATTGTTGATTCATATCTAAAAAGATTAAAACCTTTATTAAGTAGGCAAATTTAGAAGATTATAAGAACTCAAAAAAAAGAAAGTATTTGGGTGGTTTTAATTGGGTCAGATCTGATTTGGTTAAAGGCATTGTGGAGGAAGGACACATGGCATAGTAGAAAACATTCTGAATTTATGCTTGAATTCAGAGAATATTTAGAAAGGGGCAATCTTACTGTATTAACTACCTCTTAGAATTGTTGAGGTAAAATGCCATATAAGTAAATGTGTTGTTTTATTTCAATCCGCTTGCATAGGAAGAAGGAAAACAATCAAACTACAGCTTTTAAAAATGTGAGAATGTGTTTTAATTTGGATTGTCCAAGATCCTGTCCAAGTTTGTCCAAGATTGTCCATTGATCCAAGATCACTGCCTTCCTTGTCCCTAATGTCTTTTCCTTCTCTTTGCCCTGTTCTCTCTTGTTATGATGAGTTTTCTTCACTGCTTGGAGCTTCTGTGACCTGGGATTGGCATTCTAAAAGCATTGCTGCCCATTTTGTATTGTGCATCTTCTGAGTTAAACAAAAATCCAGTTGTTGCTGTCTGTTGCAATGTCTGCAAGCTCCTTTTTTTAAATTTCTTGGAGCTCTCTGCTTAAACCCTCCTTAACCTTTATGCAAGCATTTTCCTTATTGTGATTATCAGTAGAAGTCAGAGAAAAAGACGATCTTGTCTGACCAAAGTTTTCTTTCTACAGGTTATTCTCTTATCTGAAAGCTTTACTGTCTCATGAAATATGCTTCATTTGTCACACGAACTATATTTACAACTCTTCTGTTGGATTAACTAGTTTTTTTAATAAAGCATCTTGATGTAGTGGAACGAACACTGGTATTGGAGACTGAAGACCTGTCCTGGGTTCCAGTCCTGACTCTACCTCTTCATAAGGGTGGCCCTGAAAAAAAATCACATGACCTCTCTGGATTCCCATTTCATTATCTGTGAAATGAGAATAATATAATATTTGCATCATTACAGAATGTGTTGTGAAGATTAAATGAAATAACAGTACATGTAAAGCTTGTTTTAAAATAAGCTTGTCTTGTAAAGTATACATTTAATCTTTTGTGATATGATTTGGTAGCCCTGCATAAATACCACTAACTTTATGAAACCAGCTGAATTCCCTCGATCAAAAATATACTTTACATATTTCTTACATACAGGGCACACCCTCTGTTCATGTGGTTTCCTCTCTCCTACTAGACTTTGGATTTTTGGACAGCAGGGAAGGTTCCATCTTCATGTGAGGCACTGTCTCTATTAAAACCAACACTTGGTTTATGGTAGTGCAAGGGTTTGATCTGTTATCCATTTAAAAAAGCTTCCCTCATTGTAGTCTGAGAGGATGATGTCAGTGGTTTTTTTTCTTTATCGTAATCATTCATTTGCCATATTTTTGTTTTGTATTTGTAGGAATATTTGCCTTTAAATGTGCCCGTGCAGAAGAACTGTTTAACATGTTACAAGAGATCATGCAGAATAATAGCATACATGTGGTAGAAGAGCCGGTAGTAGAAAGGAATCACCAGCAGACTGAATTGGAAGTCCCCAGAACGCCTCGGACTCCCACTAGTAAGTACCTGTGTTCACATGAGTGCTTTTGAGAAGAAGTGATAACCGAGAGGAGGATGGTTTGGAGAAAGGAGAGAAAGAGACAGAGGGAAAAGGAGAAAGAGCTTTTACTAAGTCTTTGTTGTGTGTGAGATGGGTAAGTAGAAAAGTAAGACAAGTGCCTGAATTTAAATAGCTCACATTCTAGTAGAGGAGGACAACAAAGATGGGTTTCACCTGCAAATCAGATGGAAAGGGCCCAGCAAAGGAGCTGCTGTTGTACCTCTTTTCCAGTCATTTCCATTGATCTGTGGCAAGAATTTTCTTTCCTAAGTCTTTAGTAGCTATGACTTACAGGGGAGATGAGGGCTGTAGCACTGACAGACAAATATCCTAGGTTGCAGCTCCACAAAGATTTCTTCCCTAAGCATGCTATGCTATTTCTTCCCTATGCTGGGGCTGGAAGTAGGGTATGTAGACTGGGAGGAAGTGGTTTTTTTCTGAGGGACTTGGGCTTACCTGCTGAGGATATACAGATTTAAATGTGTTAAATAATATGAATCTGAAATAAATATTAGTTATGTGTAACTGGATTGTTATTAATAAATTTTTAGGTAGGTTACTATGGAGTAAAAAATTTATAATTTAAACTCTAAATTGTGAGTAGTTTATAATTGTTTTGTCATTCAGGAATAGGGACTAGTTGACCATTTTGTTGAGGATTTGGCACTTGAAGCCACTCTACCTATCTCTAAGCCCTCTGCTTTCCATGATGGTTGCCTTTTCAAAGCAACCCCAAATGGAATTTCACTTTCTGATTGAGGTATTCTATGGGCTCATTCTGATAGATGGATCAAATGATGGCAACATAGTCACGTTATTTTTCTTTGTTAAAATCCTAATAGCTCCTGGGTTTGGTGCACAGAGTTTACCTAATGGGTATCCTCGATACCCGTCATTTGGAGATGCTTCATCCCATCCTTCAAGCAGACATCCCTCCGTGGGAAGTGCACGCCTTCCTTCAGTAGGTGAAGAATCAACACATCCACTGCTTGTAGCTGAGGAACAAGTAAGTGTGTGGCAGCTCACTGTGATAAGTGATAAGACTGAAGCCCTAATGTGTCTAAGCCGGGAATAACAGCTGATTCAATCATCAAGCTTCTCTTTACATTTGAATTGCAGAAGTTATTTACTGGTTTAAGTGAACTTGTATGTCTTGATTAGAAGTATTAGCATTTTTTTCCCTGGGGGGGGGGCGGGCGGGGTGTGGCGTGTAGGAAGGCAGGGCAATTGGGATTAAGTGACTTGCCCAAGGTCACACAGCTAGTAAGTGTGTCAAGTGTCTCAGGCTGGATTTGAACTTAGGTCCTTCTGACTCCAGGGCTGGTACTCTCTTCACTGTGCCACCTAGCCACCCCAGCATTTTTCATTATGGTGGCTGGCTAAGCACAAGACCCAATGTAAACTGTAAGATTTATAAAATTCAGAGTTTTCTTTCATTGATTCCCTCGTACTCAAAATACAGGACATATCAATCAACTTATGCTTCCAGATCCCAGTTCAATGATAGATATTCAATTGAATTAAGCCAATATTGTGTGCAAGGTACCACAAGATCCTGAAGTATTTTCTGAATTATCTAAACAAGTAAAAGAAATTATATTCAGCATAATTTTAGTGTTGTATATTTTAATTCTTTGAAAAGTAGTTGCTAATCCATTTAAATTATTGCAGTGTATCATATATTAATAGTAATTTATGTACATGCTTTATATCTCTATTAGAGTAGAAAATTAATTTTTTATGTCTTCCTGTCCCTTGTAATACCTTGAAGATAATAGGTGCATAATAAATATCTGTTGAATGATTTTTAGCTATATTCCCAATAATGCATCATTTACTCTAACATTTAATTCTCCAAATATGTCAGATAAATGTTTACTATATAACCTTTTAGCTTAAGCCCACAAGTCATTCACTTTGGTTATAGAAGTAAAATGCGGTAAATAAATTGAAATAAACGTTGAAGTAAAAGATTGATTCATTATCTTATTCCTTTCTTGATAAAGAAACACATAACTGTGTGTGTGTGTGTGTGTGTGTGACTGAAATATATAATCATAGGTGATCATTTTTTTTACCATGTATACAGCCAGTGGTTAAATGCTATAAACATAAAAGCTAAAGACTTGTTGGTACAGTTTTGTAATTATAATCTATTTAACTTTATTGTGCATAAATTATCTTCATTTTTAGAAATTAGTCATTGTTTTTAACAGTATTTGTTTTATTTGGATTGTACCCACAGAGCAGCACAGGTAAGATAGCAGTGCTCAAAGTAACAGGAAGGTCTCAGGTATTTGGAGAAGTAGCGAAGAGAGAAGAGTTCAGGGATGAAAATAAGGTTTTACCATAAGAGACTGCAGCCAGGAAGGACTAGAAGATAGAAGCATCAGGCCTGGTACTAGAGTGTTACTCAGTTTTGAAGGAAGGAAGAGGGGGTGATTGTAGGATTAGAATGTCAGTCTTTCCTAACTAGGACGTAGAATGACCGAGCTAGCAATTCCATATTTGTTGAGGGTGCCCTTACTAGTTATTTTCTGTTCTTTCTCCACCAACCTCATGTGGAATTTTAAGCTGAATTGTAGGATTGTTTAAAGTTAGTTCTAAGACTAGCAGGAGACACAGATTTCACTTTTAGGTAGAATTTGACAAAGCGGTTTAGGAAACATGCTTAACCCCTGAGAAGGGATAATTTCTGTGTCTTTATTTTTAGAAATATTGAAGTTTTGGGATTCCAAGGGAGTAATTGCCCTTCAAGAAAGGTTACTAGGATAAAGACCTTATGGAATAAGTGTTTAGAAGGGAAAAATGTTGGGATTGAACAATGACATAAACAGCTAATGCATCATAAAGCACATTTTTTTTATTGCTTGGGACTGAGTATTTAAAACCACTCCTTTCCTTTTAGGTCCATACCTACGTCAACACTACAGGTGTGCAGGAAGAGAGGAAAAACAGATCGAGTGTACACGTCCCTCTGGAGACAAGGCTTTCTAATGTTGAAAGTAGCAAGGCAAGAGAAGAGCAGAGCGAGGTTGAGGACAGAGATCCTCAGGTTCTTCTTGAGCCTGAAGGAGTCAAGTTTGTTTTAGGACCAACCCCTGTTCAGAGGCAGTTAATGGAAAGAGAAAAACTGGAGCAGCTTGGGAAAGAGCAAGTTAGTAGTAGCGGCGCCAATAACACTGAATGGGACACTGGATATGACAGCGATGAACGGAAAGATGCCCCCTCAGCTCACAAACTGGTGTATGAAAACGTAAATGGGCTATCTATTCCTAGTGCCTCAGGGGTCAGGAGAGGTCGTCTGACGGCTGCCAGCACCTCAGACAGCCAGAATATCAACAACTCGGCTCAGAGGAGGACTGCGTTATTAAACTATGAAAACTTACCGTCTTTGCCTCCTGTCTGGGAAGCTCACAAGCAAAGTAGAGATGAAGATGGCAGTTTAGGACCAAAGACCCCATCTCTCAATGGCTATCACAGCAGCCTGGATCCAATGCATAACTATGTGAATACAGAGAATGTAACAGTGCCAGCAAGTGCTCACAAAGTAGAATTTACCAGGCGCCGAGACTGCACGCCCACAGTCTTTAATTTTGACATCAGGCGTCCGAGTTTAGAACATAGGCAACTCAATTACATCCAGGTTGATCTGGAAGGTGGTAGTGACTCGGACAACCCTCAGACTCCCAAAACTCCCACCACTCCACTTCCACAAACTCCCACCAGGCGCACAGAGCTGTACGCTGTGATAGACATTGAAAGAACGGCTGCTATGTCGAGCTTGCAGAAAGCACTGCCACGAGACGATGGTACGTCTAGGAAGACTAGACACAATAGTACTGACCTGCCTATGTGAGCCTTGGAAACATTACATCCATCGTTTGCACCTTTGTGAAGTTTTTAAAAATGAAGATGCAAGTGCTTCATTTTCATTTCTAAACACTAACACCTTTTATATAGACTGATAGAATTTTTTTCTGAATACTTCATGTGCTTGTTTTAACTAAAGGGAATTAATGTAGAGCAGGTACTCATTAAAGAACACTAATTACATTCTGTCATAGTTGTTACTGTATAGCAGCATTGCCATTTTCACAGTGCCTATTGAATTGAGAGTGGAAGTGAGTGACATCCCAGTTTTGAGTTTTTTCAATCTTCTGGACGCGTGCCTACCACTTATGTCTAATCATGGTTGACGTTCATAACATTTTATAAGACTTCTTGATGTGTGCATTACTAGCAGGTAAATTGAGTCATTGAAAGTAAATATCTGTAGCTTCACTTTCCAAGTTAGGTGGCCTCCAGCATGAGTCATTCATCATTTCATTAATTAAAGGCTTTTTGACTTGAGCCAAATGCATTGTACATACAGAGAATACATAAATATATAAGGTGTACCATCCCTCCTTATATACCAGTCAAATCCTTTTCCTAAAACTTTATTAGAATAACACCTCCATGAACATGGCGTGCTGTTGGTGTGTGTTAGAAAGGCAGCATGGGGAAAATTCCCTTCTCTTTACCTCATGCTTTCATTTTATGGGCATGCCAAGGTTCCCTTGATCAGAAGCACGATGGGGATTTAGAACCAATCTCAGGCCATTACTACCAGAAAAGAGTTACAATTCTGGATCATCAACCTTACTCTCCAATAGAACATTAATCTCAGCATTGTCTCCTGGAGGCATTTATATTTGTGCCATTAAGTTTCCACTTATCTTTTCTTTTTACCTTTGGTGTTTAGGATGTCTTGTTTTGTTAAATGACATCTTTAGGTTTAAGATGGTTGAGATTGTATATGGTTTTGTTGTTTATCTGTTCAGTCTTATTTAGTCTATGTTTTGTCAAATTATGGTTTTGAAGGTTCATTTGGAACTTACTGTTAGATTTTAACAGGGTTGCCCTTTTCCAGTATTTATTGATATGCTGTTTACTTTTCAAGTCTGATAGAGACATCCACTTGATTTTAAATTTTCATTCATGTGTCCATAGATGAACTCTTTGGTTGCAAATGAAAGTAGACACTAATAAAAAAAAAGTTCCCCAGAGGTACTGTAGATTTATCAATGGACACACTCCTCTGCACTTTAGCAGTGATTTTCTCAGTTATATAAAGCCTGGCTGCAGTTGTATTCCACCCACTGTAATAATGTTCATCAGCTATGCTTATCCTTTCAAACATAGCTAGAATTTAGCTTTTACCTTGATTTTGGCAGAATGTTAATATACTGCTATATCAGCCTCACAGAGGGCAGTGGAAGATTTGTAGTAAAGAGATCATGTCATAACCTAGGATTTAGAGGAATTGATGTTTGTTTAAACAAATCCTCCAGGTTCCATGATTCTTGAGAATGGAAGGGGAAGTAGACAGAAGGGTTGGGTCACTTACAAACAGTTTTACTTATGTTCCTAAATTTTTAGACTTTGCATTTGAGATTAGCTATCCAAATTTAGGCTCAGACTATAGCACTAATTTAGCCAGAAATTGTTTCATTCAAATAGCCAGTCTATTAATTGGGTTACCCTGTTGGTAAAGGTCATTCATGTGTTTGCGTTGCAGTAGAGTGGTATCATTGTAAAAAAAAAGGCAAGATGTCAAAGTTGTCCCACCAGTGCCCTTTGTTTGCCGAGCAGGATTTTTGTATTCTGTGAACTTGGTGCTTGTAAAAAGTGAGAGACTAAAACGCTCCCTGGAGCCGTGGTGCCAGGTGGGTGCTTTCTCTGATATAGCTCCCTTTTGCAATATCTTTTACTGTTCCATTCTTGATTTCTCCTAAGAAGATTTTTAATTGTGCCAAATCTGTGTGATGATCTTTATAGTATGGAATAAGAATCACAACACTAATATACATGCTTTTAATTCAAGAAATGACAGCAAAGACTGCTAGAATACTCCCCTCCACGTGAAAGGGCTAATACTATCTGTGTATTCTTTTAGGTCAAAACCCTCCCTTCTTTCTTTTTCTCCCTTTACACCCATCCCATCCCCAGTTCCCAACTTGCTTTTTAAAAACATGCCAATCCAACAGCTTTGCTGTAGGTTCTGCACTAGCATAGCAATACCTATGAAGTGTTTGACTTTTACTATCAGATAAGTATTAGATGCATACAGCTGGTGCTACCATCTGGTGACCTGCTGGCATTCATCTATTTTCTTATTTAATAAATACATTCCCCTAGAGATTTTGCAATAAGACTTAAGCTGCACCCTAGGAATGTATATCTGGCTTAACAGGTGTATGTTTTTATGAGATACTTTTGTTGACATGTAATTTATTCCCAAGAGAATCTCCCTCTACACACTTTTTCTCCATCTGTATTCTCCCAGATGGGAGGAGATAGAGCTACTTTTCCTTGGCATGATTTCTTTCTTGATCCTCTTTTCATGTAAGAATTCAAATGTGGTGCCTTCCCTCCCACCAGGAAGATAGTCCAGTGGTTCCTTCATTTTACTGCTGCTTGTGGAGTGATGAGATATGCACTTTACCCTTGAAGACTCAGCAAAAAAAATTTTCCCTTTCCAGCTGATCTAAAATAGACTGCAGATATCAGGCTTGGGTCTTACTAAAGTTTGCCAATAAGTTTTTGTCTTTATAAATGTTAATCAACATCAATCCCACAGTTAAATGTTAGATGGAATGAGATAAGGCTGTATTTTTTTTTCCAGAAAATCTGTGGCACATCATATTAAAAAAAAAAGTACCTCAGTAACGTTTTACAAAATTGGGAAAGGGGCCTTATGTTTTCAGCTTCCCAGTCACACAACACTGTGTTTTTGCCTGAAAGTAAACCTGTTTTTTTAATACCAAGTTCACAATTGCCATCCCCTCCCCCAGGCTATCTAACCAATAATGCCCCTGTAATTTGTGCAGTGTGGAATAAGTGTCCACAGATTATGCCTCCATCAGAGAACTCATGGGTGAGTAACAGGTGTCTTACCATCACATGTACAGTTCTGATGTGTGAGGTGTATGGTACTAAATAACGTTTTCCCTCAACTTTGCCAAATGTTGAATATAGGCATTGGTACTGAATTACTGAATGTATAGAAAACACTTTTGACTTGAAAAATAAGTCTTATACCAAGTACCACAAGATGCTGTGCCCAGACCAGCCCTGGCCTACCCTTCCACCTTTCAGTCCTCCTTTTACTCCATTTATCTCCCTCTCTCCTCTTCCTTCTCTCTTCCTATTCCCATCACCCTGTCATATAACACTTCTTTCTGTTGTAGCATCATTAGGGCTAGTTTTCCTGCATCTTTACACTATAGAGTTGCAGTTGCAGTACAATTGGTTACCATTATAGCATGGAAAATGACTGGTATTAATAGTACAGTAGTCACCAGTGTGCCACAGTTGCATTATTAAATGCAAAATATACATTTTTATAAAGGCCAAATTTGTATTATTATGTTTTTATTTCATTACAGTGTATAATATTGTAAGATTATTATGTCCTAATTCACATTATAAAAATGTTAAGTTTTTCCTACTTAAAGGCATAAATATAGCAACTTTGTATAAAGGTAGCTTATTAGATTTTTAATTTTTTCTTTTATAAAAAGTTGTCTAAACAGTGGGACTACCATTGCCAAATTGTATATGAAATATGAATTTTGCCCCTCCCCTTTGGTTAATTTCTTTTATAAACATTCCATGTTTCTCTAATAAAAGACAAAAGTGATACTGTACTATGCAGAAATTGTGTATTTTTGATGCTGTTTCTTATCGCCATTTAAAATTTTGGTTTGCCTTTTTTTTTTATCATTGATAATAACTTACCAAATGTTAAAAGCCTTGTGCCATGTGATGTTGATATCATTGTGTGCCCTTCTCTTTAAGCTCTCATTTCCCATCATCCCCCATCAGTGCCAACTTCCTATTTTGTAGCATGGCAATAAAATACTGAGTTTATATTATAGAGGTGTGTGGCTTTTTGGTGGATGTGGACATGGCCATGTTGGCGTCTACTTCCGTTTTTGAAAACATCTCCATTTGGCATGATAACTGTCTCGAGAGACCCTATGCTTTGCATAAAAGGTGCAGTACAAACCTTTCAAACTCAAGTTTGTTCATGCTTTTTCTCTATTCTGTGCATGTTAGAATCCCATAATAGTAAAAACCTCAATTAGCAGGACTATTTAGGAAATATAATGTTCTGTTAATTGAGTATGATTAGACTAAAATTTAAGCAGCAAGCTCTTTTTAAACCTATTGTCAAATTTTTCTATAATGTATTCAGCTTTGTGGCTTATTAAATAAAGTATACCAAACACAATTTAATCTTTGATGATTAAATGTCTTGTATTGCTTCAGGGTTGTCATTCTGAACATTAATTTTCATTGTACAGCCCTGTAGATAATGTGGGAGACTGGGCTGAATAAATAGTAGCCCTAGAGCATCTCCCGGATACTCTCGGTTTCTAAATAATTGTTAAATAAGACTTGATAAGAATTTGTATTTAAAATCACTTTCCTTCTCCCTCCTAAAAATCGAGTTCTTCATAGTAACATTTGGGTTAATTGAAGGCTATACTGATTTAGGGTTCCAGCTTATTGGTTTTATATTTGGATTTCTCAATAGTGTTTAGAAACTCTGTAAAAGATTGTATTGCTCATTCCATTCTTTTATATGTCTGTGTAAGAATACACACACACACACACACACACACAAACTACAAATTTTCAAACTGTGTACATGTCTTTAGAGTGATAATATTTCAAGTGGTACAGTCTGACTTCTGGACTTCGAACCAGAAGGACCTGAGTTCAAATTTAGACATTTCGGACAAATTCAAACACTTACTATGTGACCCTAGGCAAATCATTTAATTTGTCTGCCTTAGAGTCCTCAGCTGCAAAATGGGATAACAGCACCTTCCTCTCAGCATTATAAGGATCAAATGAGATATTGTAAAGGACACTGCCCAGTATACAGTAGGTACTTAGTAGATAATGATGATGATGTTGTTGTTATGGTAGGATAGGGTTGTTTTTAAAAAAAAAAAACTTGCCAACAGCGTTATTTTCAGAAATCAGAGGAGTTTGATACAAAGAAAAATTTAACTTGTTCAGGGTCACATCTGCCTAGTCACTGAGCTATGTGACAAAAGTTATTGTCTCCATCCTTGAGGGAGCTCACACATACTTTATGTGTATTCTGTCAACATTCAAAAACAAAAACAGGATACGATTAAAAAAAAAAACACAGCACAAAGTTAGAATTCTTTCCCCATGCTTTGTGAGCTTTACTGGAACAGAATCCGTGAAACAAAGAATGAGCCCTAAAAGGATGTGTACATGTTCTGAGGTTCAGTAAATTTGGGTAGGCTCTGGAGAACTGAAAAATACATTCCAAAAACATTTTTAAGCACCTGTTGTTTACAGAGCACTGTTGTAGCGACGTGGGTATGACAGGAGGATGAGAGTGATACAAACTTTAAATGAGAAACTATTTGTCTTCTGGGAGTGTGCCTTCTTACTAAAAGGACATGAGGTAAACACAGAAAGTTTCCTTCTAAATCTTAGGACTTAAGTCTAATAGAAACTCTGCTCATTGGCTAAATCCTCCTTAAGTGGATTAGGAGCTTGTAAGATCATAGGATTTAGAGCCATAGGAGTGATCTTAAAGATAATTTAGTCCTGATTTTACAGGCGAGAAAAGAAGCTAAGAGTAGAAATGACTTGTCCAAGGCCATACAGCCCAGTAGGAAAATAAGACACAGGTTTTTACAGTACAAAATAGTATGTGAAAAGGGCATTGTAGGATCATAGATCTTGAGTTTTATGTACATGCAAGCAGAGTGTTATGTTAAGGTCTAAGTGGGGGGAGGTTTTCGTTGGTAGGAGGCGTGCAGATCAGGGAGTGTTTCCAGAAAGAGGTGCCATTTGAGTTGGGGCTTAACGGCTGGGTAGTTCACCAGGCTACTAGAGTTTGGGAAGGGTACAACAGTAGATGGCATGGGGGAAGAATGCCAGGACAGATGAGCTGTAACAGTTGGGTTGGAGCTCACCCAGAAGCTACATAGAAGGTATGGGATAAGATAAGGTTAGAAAGGAGGATGTTTCTATACTGTGGAGAGCCTTGAATGCTAGGATTAAGAGTTTGAACTTTTTAAAAAATTGTATTCATGTCCTTTGGCATCCTAATTTTCTCCTTTATCCTTCATTCCCTTCCCAGAAAGCTATCCTTTATAACAAAAACTTTTTAAGGAGTCTGAACTCCAATTCAAGAGATGTAAGAGAAAGAAGAACTCATGTTCTTGGGTAACTCCCAACTGGATCGCAGGCTTTGGTGTTCATCGATCCATTCAGAATCACCTGCACCGCATGAAGACATTTCTCTGCTGAGCCACACCCCTTGATGGCTGGGCAAACTGTCAGACATTTACATGCTCTTTCAACTTATAGCCTTTTTTAATGAACTTTGAGAAAGGTGTTACCTCTTAATTTGGTTTAAGTCAGAGAACTGCAATGAGCTGGGCACTATAAACTGGTATGGTGAGTTCTTAAAAAAAAATGTGGTTTTTTTTGGTTTGGTTTTGTTTTAATAAATCCAATTTATTTACAGAATACATATTTTTCCACGAAGCCCACTGTAAATTGCATAAACACAAAGTGACAATAACATCTTTGCTACTTGTTGCTAATGGCTTGACTTTACATAGAATACTTGTGTTACTAAAGCCAGTTGACTATGAACCCATAAATTACTATACAATATTCAAAATGAATATTGAACCTAAATTTTTTTTAGTTTACAGTTTTAAAGCAGCTTCTGATCCTGGCAGAACTCAAGTTTTATTAGTAACCGGAATATTAGTATGCTTTTAAACTTGTTTTACTGACAAGTTGGTAAAATAAAATGAACAGATGGACATTTAGAAAGGCTCAAATTTGGGAGGCAAGGTGTAAGTAGTCATTTAACATTACCTAATAAGACTTCTAAAAATGCCGGATGTGGAGTTGACAAACTGAAGTGTTTAGAGTTGTTTGCAACCTACATTCATTAACACCTGAACAATAAATATATACCACATTAAGATTTACAAGTAGTACAAAATTTACAAGAATAAAGGCTTCAAAAGTGTGGAGATGTTTCTTGTATAATTCTCCCCAAGACTAGTATAGTCCATTTAAAAAAATCTTAACGGCATTGTGTAAGTATCAAACAAGTTAAATAATATTTCAAAAAACTACGCTGAGGAGACTTGCCAATAATCAGATTACAGACTCAGATGAAGTTACCTGTAACTATCGTGGCATAGCACAGATTATTTTTCCTTTGCCCAAGAAGGCAAAATACGTAATTGTTTGAAGGCAAAAATGTTACAATAAGAGATGCTTGAGAGGAGATAACGGCCAACATTTTGATATTTCTAAAGGCATGGGGTAACTATTATATAGCTATTTTCAAAGTGGGAGTGCCACCAGAAACTTATTACCTATATACTGCACTTGAGTAAAAATGTATCTTTCGCACCTCCCCACACCCACGGGAGAAGAGAAGTAGAAAGATAAACGAAATACTCCTGTAGCAAATGTGCCACAAATTCCCACAATGGCCTTATGCCCCCCCCCCCAAAAAAACCCTACATATACGTATATATGTGTGTGTATTTATATATATACATATACACACATATTCACACATACACACACATATGTAGCTCTACCCCAAATCCATCTTATCTTACCAGATGGTGGGTATCATGCTTCATCATCATCCTGTGGAATTATGGTTGGTCATTGCATTGACCATAGTTTTACGTCTTTCAAAGTCATCAAAGGTTTTGTTACCTGTATAAATTGTCCTCCCAGATCCACTCATTTCATTCTGTATCAGTCATTTCATATGAGTTTTCCCAGGTTTCTCCATTTCTTATAACATAATAGTATTTCGCTACATTCATGTAGCATAATTTGTTCAGCCATTCCCCAGTTGAAAGGTCCCTTTTTAGTTTCTACCTTTGCCACCAAAAGAGAGAGAACAAGTAGCATTTATATGGCTCTTTAAGGCTTTAGAAAGTACTTTTCAAATATTTCATGGTATCTTCATAACAACTCTAGATGGTAGATGCTGTTGTTATCCCCATTTTGTAGATGAGGAAACAGGCAGAAAGCAATTAAGTGACTGGCCCAGGGACCTACAGTGTTAGTGTCTGAGGCTAGATTTGAACTCCGGTCTTTCCTGATTCCAGGTCTGACACTATCCATTGCACTACCTTAGTCCTTTACCTCTCAGATCTCTGAAGCACAGGCTTAATAGTGGTATTGGTTGGGCCAATTAGTATGTACAATTTAGCAACTTTGGGGAATAGATCCAAATTACTTTTTAGAATCACTGAACCAGTTAATAGCTCCACCAACAATTAATGTGCCTGTTTTCTTACAGTTCTCCAACATTTTTCATTTTCCTTTTTTGCCAAATTTACCAATATGATGGATGTGAGGTGGAATTTCAGAGTTTCTTTAATTTCCATTTCTCTCATTGTTAGCGATTTGAAATATGTTTTCATATAGGACAACGGGTTAATTACATTTCTAACTAGGTGATGTGGTGAATACAGTGCCAGGCCTAGAGTCAGGAAAACCTGAGTTCAAATCCAGCCTTAGATACTAGCTGTGTGACCCTCAGAAAGTCACTTAACCCTGTTTGCCTCAGTTTCCTCTTCTGTAAAATGAGCTACAGAAGGAAATGGCAAACCACTCCACTATCTCTGCCAAGAAAACTCCAAATGGGGTCACGAAGAGTCAAACACAACTGAAAGGACTAAACAATATCACAATTCCTTAGAAAACTGTCTCTTTATATCCTTTGACCATTTGTCAATTTTATTCATAAACATTTGAATGATTTTTTTTTTTTTTTTTTGCTTTTTGGAGGGGGTAAGGTGGGGCAATTGGGGTTAAGTGACTTGCCCAAGGTCACACAGATAGTTTTGTGTTAAGTGTCTGAGGCTGGATTTGAACTCAGGTCCTCCTGACTTCAGGGCCAGTGCTCTGTTCACTGTGCTACCTAGCCACCCCTTGAATGAGTTCTTTATCTTGGAAAGTGGCTTTTGTTAGAGAAATTTGCTACAAGATTCTCTCCCAATTACCTGCTTCCCTCTACTTTTAGCAGCATTGGTTTTATTTGTGCAAAGACTTTTAATTTAGGTAATCAGAGTTACCTGTTTTATCTTCTCTTATGGTCATGAACTCTTCTATATATAGGTTTGAAAGGTAATTTCATCCTTACTCCTCTAACTTATTAGCATTTGACCTATAATGAGAAAAATTTGAGTTCAAATCCAGTCTCAGACACTTACTATCTATGTAGCCCTAGGCAAGTCATTTAACCTTTTTCTGCCTCAGTTCCCTCAGCTATAAAATGGGTATAATAATAGATAAAATGAGATGTTTATAAAGCCCATAGAAAGAACTTGATAAATGGTTGTTCCCTCCACCTTACGCCTTTATGATGACACCTTTTTTGTCTTCAGTTACATATTTATTTGGAATTTATCTTGGCATGTATTGTAAGATGTTAGTCTATACCTAGTTTCTGCCAGACTACTTTTCGTTGCTTTAGCAGTTTCTGTTGAATAGTGAGTTCTTACTCCAGGGGCTGGTATCTTTGAGAGGCTCCTGTCATTTGCCTGTCTATGTATATAATAATTTTTTTTTTACAGGTATTAGAGGTGGTTGGAGGAGAGCTCAAGCAAGTTCCTGCTTTTACTCTGCCATCTTGGCTCCACCCCACCCCCCATTTGTCTCTCTCTGTAGTATGCTAATCTTTTCTTCTAATGGACCCCTCTGTTTCTTAACCTGTACCAAATCCAACCAGCCCTTCAGTTACCAATATGCCACATTAACCAGTCAGAAACAGAGCTCATGTCAAAGAGCCCACTTTGGCTCTCAAGGCAGGGTTAATCAGCCCAGCCAGCTCTTTTAACCTAGCAAAACAGTTGTAGCTCCTCTTTTTCCTTCTACTTACTTTTCTCAAAGTCTGGCTAGGGGTGAGGGTGGGAGTGGGAGGACGTGAATATGGCAAGGAGGAGCAGGCACTTTGGGGAATCTTCACTTCTCTAACTGAAACTCTGGTCCAGTGAGATCAAGCCTTACTCCAGTCAGTCAGGAATCATGTTGCTGAAGCCTGCTTTCTGTCAGCTGACTGCTTCTGGTGCTGGATTCTTCAAACAGCTCCCACAAAGCTGGTCTTCATCCCCTGCTAAATATTTTGCCAGGTTCTTTAGTCTTCAGATTCAGCCTCAGCTTCCTAGATTCTCTACCCTTCCTTTCTTTTTTCTCCTATATCTTTCAATGGCTTAAATCTGAGCCTCCTGGTTCTCTGTGACTCACCTTTTTCTTAAAAGGTAACAACTCACCAAATTCGCTCTCAGAAATTGCCAACCCTTTTTAAATCATATCTTGGTTATCAAATAGTGATACATGATCTCTCTCTGTCTCTCTGTCTCTGTCTCACACACATCCCCATCTGTTAAAACACCTATACCCAAACAAACTGAGACATTATAATAATCCCCTGTAGCTCTGAGTTCTCAATAAAATTCTCCATCTCATTTGACCTTGAAACAATGGTTTTTGTACTCACATTTTTCCCGTTTTAATAAATTCTTTTTCTGCCCCTTCAAACTGTTCACATAAAAATGAGGCATCAAGGTGATTTGTTTTTGTGACAATTTCTTTTCTTTCCCAAACCACCCAAATCCCTTTGGTAAACTTTCTTTAAACTCCTATTTTAGCAGTTTTTAATGCAAAGTTCTTTTTCCTACTATTTTCAGGCATCAAAATGTTCATTGCCTAATCCATTGCTCTCCATTTTCTCCTCAAAAAATAGTGTAAGATATTTTATCCAAAGCTTTGCTAAAATATAGTCAAATAATAGCCACAGCCCTCACCTACCTAGTTTAATAATATTGTCAAAAAAGGAAATGAAGTTAGTCTGGCATGAACTGTTTTTTGATGAAGCCATGTTGGTTCTTTGCAATTATAACTTTCTTCCTAGACATTCCCCAACCATATCTTTAATGATCTGTTCTAGAACTTTCCAAGGACTTACACAATCAAGTTCACTGGCTTATGGTTTATCTTAACTTTTTTTGGAAAATTGGGACATTTGACCTTCAGTCTTGTGGCACTCCCCCTTTTTTCATGCTCTTTCACTTAGTAGTCTTGGTCTCATTGCCAGTTTTAGGACCCAAGGATGTCTTTCATCCAGGCAATTAGAATTCATTAAGGGCAGGGAGGTGTTCTCTTACCTACTTATTTTGGATATTATCTCTATTTTTGTTCGTCCATTTCCAGGATCAAGTTTTTTCTCCTTTGTCAAGAAAATAGAAAAAAAAAGAGTTCTTTCCCTATTTGCTCCCTAGCATTTAGCATAATAAGCACTTACTGAAGCCTTTTTTTCATTTATGTTCTTGAGTTGGAAGTCACTTGCTTTCATCATATGGCTATCCTATTGTCCCACCAAGTTGACTTCACACCTTGTTTTCTGGTTTTAGAAAAAAAAAAAAGCAAGCCTCTTCTTGATACTTTTCCCTCTTTTCACATTGCTTCACTCTCTCACTCAAATGTGCTTGCTAATTGAAGTTCCTAATCCAGGGTGGGTGTTCCAGTTCCTATCTCCTACCTCCTATGCCTTTCCATGCATATTCTTCTTCTCCAGCTCACAGAATCTCTGCCTTCTTCCTTCAAAGCCAAGCTCAGGTACCGCCTTTTCTACAAGACTTTTCTTGATTTCCCTTGTTCCTGTCTCAGCACTATTACCCTCTTGAGAGGGGTCATGCTCTTTCTCTCTGTTATCACCATTTCCCTTTCCAGATGTTCAGCAATCATTACTTTAATGAGCTGTTATTAACCTAAGTCAACTGAGTAACCTAGAGTATACAAAATTTGATTTCTTCCTTTTTTTTTAAAGTTGGGTCATTTCTGTCTCTTTAGATCAGGGGTGGGGAACCTACAACCACAAGGCCACATGTGGTCCTCTACATCCTCAAGGACCTCCTTTGACAGAATCCACACTTCACAGAACAAATCCCCTTCTGCATAATTTGGATTCAGTCAAAAGACAGCACCCAAGGGCCTAGAAGACCACATGTGGCCTCAAGGGCCTCAGGTGTCCCACCCCTGCTTCAGACCCTTAACCCAGAGACCTGGGGGAAGTCACTTAAAAGCTAGGTTTGGCTCTTGTTTAGGTTCTCTCCAAAAGGCATTGGAAAGATACTTAATGTACAAAGTAGATGAAATGGAATCGAAAATCATGTATTAAGTGTTTACTAAATACCAACAACTGCTAAGTATCAGTGATACAAACAGAAACGTGTGTCAGTCCCCACTTTTAAGGAGTTCACATTCCATTTAGATCACGTGTGGCTATTTCCTCTGCTACAAAAGGGATGCTTAGGTAGCAAGTTTGGGGTTCGCTCTAGGGACCAAGTCCTAGACCTTCTGTGTCCCTGCTGCCTGGGTGAGGAACAGGCTGACTTTAGACCAGCGGATCTTTACTGAGGTGCCAGAAAGGGCCAAGATCTCCCAGGCAGCATGAGATTGGGGGGGGAGCGAGGACCCCCTTTTCTTCTTTTATCCTGAGGTTTGAGGTTTTTCATTTTGGTGCGCCCTTGGCCCTTGTCCGTTCTAGGCCTCACCCCGCGCCCTCTTCCCCGCACACTCTGAAGCCCAGTGACCCCGCCCTCCTTGGGGTCCTCCCGGGGCCTCCCTTTCTCAGTAGGAGCCCATTTCACTGGCTTTCTTCCAGCAGGAGCTCTCTCCCTCCTCATCCTCTTGCAAGAAGCCCCTCCCGGTCTAACGAATCCTGTATACATTTTGTTTGTATACAGTTTTCCCACTCTCTTTTGCCTTTCTTGGTATCACCAGTGTCAAGCGCTGTGCCCTTCATACAGCAGGCGCTTAATTAATGCTGGCTGATTGACACTACTAGTAATTCTTGTATCTATTTCTTCTATGTCCATTTGTGGGATTCTTTGTGACCCAGTGTGGGGTTTTCTTGTCAGAGATCCAGGATTGGCTTGTCATTTCCATCCCCAGCTCATTTTGCAGATGAGGAATCTGAGGTAAGTGACTTGCCCAGGGTCACACAGCTACTTCTGAGGTCACGGGACCTCAGACTGACTCCAGGGCCGGGGCTCTATTCCTTGTGCCGCCTTGCTGCCCCAGTTTTGCTGCTTTTCTCTATGAAAACAGCCCTGCGGAGAAATCTTAGAGCACCAGTTTTTGTTTCAGAGGGAGGAAGTGACTGTTTATCGCGTCCAAACAAAAAGCACAACTTCCACTTTTTAGAGCCGTGCGCAGAAGGCTGGGGCGCCGGAGAAGCGACTCCGGATTGGCCCTCTTCGGGGGATATCCACCAATGAGCGTCCTTCTCCGCCCATACCTTGTTGCTATAGCAACTGCCAAGCAAGGTTTCCCTTTGTCCTCAGACTCCAAATCCCATAATGCCGCATTCAAAATGTCGTCCCAGCCCCACCCTTCCTCCCCGCTCTTATCTCTCCGTGGGTTGGTCGAGAGGGCGGACATCATTAATGGCCGCAGCCGGCACCGAGGCGTGCAGCGCGCGCAAGCTGCCGCTCCTTTTCCGGCAGCTTCCGGCACGTCACGTCCGCCTCGTCCTCCTGTCCCCGAGAGCTGACACGGGCGGACTGGAAGCGGGCTTGTGAGGTGATCGCTGGCGACTTCGGAATCATGGTGAGGTCCCGACTCGGCTCCGTCACCCCCTCTCGGGGGAGGCCTGCACCCCGCGCGGCCCCCGCCTCCCCGGCGCCTTCCTTTCTCTCAGCGGCCCACGCGGGCCCGGAGCCTGCCCGCACATGGCCTCTGGGGCGGGCGGGCCGTGTGGCCTAGCTCGGGGCCCGCTCCGGCCGCAGCCCGGCGGGCTCGGGCCTGGCTCACGGAAGGGCTCTGGGCAGCGGGGCGGCGGTGGCTCCGGGCTCCGCGGCTGGGCCGGGCCGGGCCGGGAGAGAAGCTTCTAGTGCGGTGGGCGTGGAGGAGGCGGGGCCTGCAGCGGCGGGCCGGGGAGGCTGGCACCACGGCCCCTGGCACGGGCTTCGGCTCCCTCCCCGCCGGGCTGCGGACTCCGCGCACCCACCTTGGCCACTTAAATAAGCAAATAAATAAAATGCGGCTGTGCCTCACGCTGTTAAGTTCTTGTTCCCTTCCCTCCCCTCCCCACTGGAGAAGACCGGGCCAGCAGCCTCCCTTCTAATGCTAGTTACTGTCGTGCTTTCTTGTGACGCTTTAAAGCTTCTTAGCGTAAAAAAAAGCCATCTGGTGGGCTGCTGCATCTTATTGTATGACAAAAGCTGGTCTGGGTGGGAGAGAACAGCTCAGGTTTTGTATTTGTCAACAAAAATACCTGTAAGCATTTTATCTGCATATGTGAATTTGCATATTGTATGCAAATGACGTTTGTACTTCCATATAATTTGCATGTCACGTCACGCGCTTTACATTTCTGCGTGTGTATCTATGAATTTCACTGTGCCTGGTGCTGGGTTTTGTTTTTAGGCTTCCCTTTCGCTCGCCCCCGTTAACATCTTCAAGGCTGGTGCTGATGAAGAAAGGGCTGAAACCGCCCGTTTGGTAAGTCTGCTTTCCTACTGCTGTAGTTTTCTTTTCTGAATTATCACTTTGATTATTCCTAGTAATTTCTGGTTTCTTTCTCTCTTTTAAACTTTAGTCTTCTTTTATTGGTGCCATCGCCATTGGAGACTTAGTTAAGAGCACTTTAGGACCCAAGGGCATGGTAAGAAAAATAGGAAACAATAACAGATTTTCACAATGATACACAATAGTTTAAATTTTGCTTTTTTTTGGAGGGGGGGAGGCAGGGCAATTAGAGTTAAGTGACTTGCCCAAGGTCACACAATTAGTACAGTAGTTTAAATTTAATAGCTATTAGGCTTTTATGCTTCAAAATTGTGTTTATAAAAAACTATATGCTATTAAAAATACTATTGAAAATAATCTTTCTAAAAATTATTTTTGCCTTAATGTTTGAAAGTAAAGTAATGATTTTTGTTTGTTTGGTTAAACTATAAACTAAATGTGTTCCCTCCAGGACAAAATTCTTCTAAGCAGTGGAAGAGATGCTTCTCTTATGGTAACCAATGATGGTGCAACTATTTTAAAATCTATTGGTGTTGACAACCCAGCAGCCAAAGTTTTAGTTGGTGAGTCTGCAGAGAACTTTTGACAATTTATTTATATTTTGACTACGACTCCTATGAAATATCTTTTTTTCTTTAAAGCATTTTTCCACAAGATTTTATTTAGCACCTATAATATGCAACGTGCATGGGGGGTACAAACAAAAGGGTGAAATGATCCTTTCTCAAGTAATTTACATTCTAACAGGATGCAGGTACATAGTAAGTATATAGCATATAAATACAATAAAGTTAAATAAAAGGTATTTTGAGAGAGATGGCAGTATCACTTAGTATAACACAGTTTAATACTAATGAATAGCTAGGACAGCTCATATGGAGACTCTTCTGTTACCCATTATCCTACTTGTAGGATAAAATGTAAAAAAAATTTCAGCCTGGCATTTAAAGCTCTATTACAGTCTGATTTACACCAACCTCTTCTTTTTGTTTTATATTACTCCTCTTCATATAGTCTATATTCTAAGTCAGGTTGATCTGTTGGCAGGTATACCTCACACTCCATCACTTGGCCTCTCTCTTCAGAGTCTGGGATGCAGTTCTTTATTTTCTGTAATCTCTTAAATTTCCTTTAAAGCGCAGTGCCAGTGCTGCTTCCAATTTGAAACATCTCTCGATCTCACCTGTTATTAGTGTTCTCAAACTTTGTAGCTTTACTTTGTAGCCAAATCACATTGGTTTTTATATGTTTGGTACTTTTCTGCTGCACTGTAATGTAAGCTCCTTGTTGTTAGGGACTCTGGCTTTTTCATCTTTGTTTCTCTAGCACCTATTAGCTAGTTGTTCCCTGGACACATACCATTTAATAAATGTTTGCTGGATTTAATTTAGACCTGTAAGACAAATTCTAGAATTTAAGCTTCTCAAGGGTGGAAAATGTGAGTTATTTTGTGTGCAGTTCTCTATATCTTAGGGATAGTTTATAGTTGTTGATGGTGAAAATTGTTTATTGCATTGATGTGAGGCAGGGTCAGTTGCAAGATGTGACTTAGGCAGTGGGTCAGATTTAGGAGGCACATCTAAAATATTTGTGTGTTGTTTTTTTTTTAATATTATATAGATAAATTAAGAATTTTAAAGTTATGTGAATAAATTGTTTTGTTGTTTTTTTTTTTAGATATGTCAAGGGTTCAAGATGATGAAGTTGGTGATGGCACTACCTCTGTAACTGTGTTAGCCGCTGAGTTGTTAAGGGTGAGAAAGTCCAGTCTTAGTAATTTCTATTATAATATAAGTAGATATGATTTCAGCTTAATGTATTGCATAGAGAGCCCACCAAGATGACCTGCATGGATTCAGGTTCTGCCTGTGACTCATTAAAGCTCTATGGAAAAATTACAGCTCTATAAGACTTAATTTACAGGATCTGCTTTGACAAGAAAGTTTACTCTTTGGAAGCTCCCTTAGACCAATGAAGTCACAGATCCAAGGAGGAAAATTAAATAATAATTTTAAATTTAACATTTTGGCTGCTGTGTTATTTTAATAAGAGAAATTAGCCAAAATTGAATGTACCCTACCCCAAAGGAGAAAGGAAAAAAAACCTTTCTGCTTAGAGTAATTGATATTATTTTTAAACTGTGTTTTTTAAAATTTGTTTATTAAGGAAGCAGAGACTTTGGTTGCAAAAAAAATTCATCCTCAAACCATTATTGCTGGTTGGAGAGAAGCTACAAAGGCAGCAAGAGAAGCTTTGTTGTTATCTACAGTTGATCATGGGTTTGTACTTAAAAGTTTTTTTTAAATCAACATTTAATAATCTGGAGTATAAACAATCCTTTTGGTAATTAAGTCGGGGAATACATACTATTTGCAAAGTAAAATGAATTTTGAAAAATATTCCTTGGAAAATGACAGGTCATTTTTATTTCTTCTTTTTTAATTTAGTTATGATGAAGCTGCATTCCGTGAAGATTTAATAAACATTGCTGGAACCACATTATCTTCAAAGCTCCTAACTCATCACAAAGACCACTTTACTAAGTTAGCTGTAGAAGCTGTTCTTAGACTGAAAGGATCTGGCAATCTCGAGGCTATACACATCATCAAGAAACTGGGAGGAAGTCTGGCAGATTCTTATTTAGATGAAGGTATGCTTTGTTTGCAGTATTATAAAGAAAGTCTTGGATTAGATGCTAATCACTTAATGTTTGATGGTTTCTCTTGATATAATATTTGGTTATTCTCTTTAACCAGACAGTTTTGTATATCTTAAAGAAGAAAAACCCATTGCAAACAATTGTAATTTGCCTAATTGTTTGTCAGGTTAAGAATATAGTAGCCTTTTTTTCTGAGTTGAGACATATATCTCTGTGAAACCGATGGTACTCATTTAATACCTTGGGTACAGAATCTATTTAAAGTGATATCTTGGCATGTAATGAAACCATAAGCCACTACCTTATTCAGCTGGTACTGCTTCCAGTCAGTATTAGCTTGGCGTATACTTGGAGGGCATATATTCTCAAACGGATGTCTGAAATAGTGGGACTGTCATTCACCTAAGAGAACATGTTATCAGAGCTATGGAATCCAAGAGTCGTCACGAAGGCAGACCAACTACCTTTTGCTTTTTTCAATTTAGGTTTTTTGTTGGATAAGAAAATTGGAGTAAACCAGCCCAAGCGAATTGAAAATGCAAAAATTCTTATTGCAAATACTGGGATGGACACGGACAAAATAAAAGTATGTGGTTTACATTTATAAAAGTTGTCATTTATAATGCTTTGAAATTTATAACCTGAGTAACTTTATGCTTCCTTTTTATTTAGATATTTGGTTCCCGAGTAAGAGTTGACTCTACAGCAAAGGTTGCAGAAATAGAACAGGCTGAAAAAGAAAAAATGAAGGAGAAAGTTGACCGCATCTTGAAGCATGGAATAAATTGCTTTATCAACAGGTTTGTATTTGATTGAATTACCAGCAATTATTTCCCTAACTTCATAATCTCTGCAGTTATATATCTCTTCCACATTGTGGGGACTTAGGAATACAGCACCCCTACAAACTGGAAAATCTGCAAAACAATTTTGACCCTCCCATCATACCAGAGAAGTACAATTTTTTTCTTTTATGAGATAATGACAGTACCTTATTGTAAAATTTGGGTATAAAGATAAAACATGTTGATATTATAGAATACTACACATACATTTTATGCATTTCTGAGTTTCTAAACTCTTTCTGTATCATCTGCTGGCCTTCATGTGTCATTGTATAAGAGAGAGAAACCTCGATGGGGAAAGTCATGATATGGAATGGATACCTCCATTATATCTTAAGTCAGGCAACCAGGAGATTACAATATAGACCTCAGGTTGCTGTTGTATTACTACGATTGCGTGTGTTGAAGGCTTGGGAGGAAAGCTTTAAATGTGTACAATGGAAGAGTGTGATCACTGCTCTAGTTTATACTTGAAATTATATGGGAAAATGAGGATGTGTAGAGTAAGAATATAAAAAGTGAAGGAAATCTCTCAACAAAGAATTACTATTGGGAGATTTTGTATTTTATATCCTAAGTTAAGCAGTGTTTCTTAGGAGGAAAGTAAAGTGGCATTCAATGTCTTTGAGAATCTCACATTTAGTTGTAGGTCAGACAATTGATGACTTGGGAAAAGTACATATTCATTATAAATATAGGTTGTTTTGGTTCTGGTATGGATGAGTTTTATATCATTGTGATTTGATGCTTGTGTAAATATGAGAATTTTTAAAGCATAATTTCCTTTTGTTTGTAGGCAGCTGATTTATAATTACCCTGAACAGTTATTTGGTGCTGCTGGTGTCATGGCAATTGAACATGCAGACTTTGCAGGTGTGGAACGTCTAGCCCTTGTTACAGGTAAGGAAAAGACATTGAACTTCATTCATTTTCTATTTTAATCAGTCATCAGATATTTATTTCTGAATATTTGTTTAAAAGTTCCTGAAAGTAGAGGTGTGGAATAAAATTTGAGTATGTCACTTCTCAGTTGTCTGTGGTAGAATCAGTAGCACAGACAATAGTATGGAAAACAAGGACATTAACATATATATATATTTGGACTATTATAATTTTTTTTTTTGAGGGGGGAAAGTAGGGTAGTTGGGGATAAGTGACTTGCCCAAGGTCACACAGCTATAGTGAGTGTGTGTGTGTGTGTGTGTGTGTGTGTGTGTGTGTGTGTGTGTGTGTAAGTGTCTGAGTTCGGATTTGAACTCAGGTCCTCCTGACTTCAGGGCTGGTGCTCTATTTTACTGTACCACCCAGTCGCCCCCAAACAATAATCTTTTTAAATTTTTTTCACTTTTGTGTTTTTTATGCAAATGTTAAAATTTGCTTTTAATTCCGTGAGTGAATTCTCCCTGTATATATCTCCCTACCCTTCCCCACCCCCTGTCCTAATTTCTTACCTTTTAGAACGCTTAACTTCTTTGAAGGCTAAGCTCAGATCTCCTCTTGGGAAGGCCTCGTTTAATTCACTCTCCCTCCTTAGATTATATTATATTTATATGCAAGTAGAATGTGAGGTCCTTGAGAACAGGGACTTCGTTTTTTGAACATTGTGTATCCTCAGTGCTTGGCACAGTCAGGCACAATAGGCATTTCATGTTTGTTGAATTATAAGGAAGCAAGTAGATTTACAAAGAATGTACAGGCATATGATTATATTAAATTCTAAATGCATTAAATTTACTTTTCCTAAAAAGTCTAATATCAGTGTTGGATTCAGGGGAAATACATGATTAATCAGTCAGTAAGCATTTATTAACAAACATAGTATATATCAGGCACTGTGCTAGATATTGAATATATAAAGACAAAAAATAAAATTGTCCTTTGCTTTAAGGAGCTTATATTGTGTCAAAGGAGATGATATTTGTATGTGAGAAAGCATAAAATACAAAGAAAAACTGGAAATAAGTTTTATTTTTGGAGCTGTGTAGTAGCTAGAGTTAAGCAAAGGCCAAATGGGAGAGGTTGCCTTAAGCTGAATTTTGAAGGAGGCTACGAATTTTACAAGGTAGATTTTGGGAAGGGAGGGGGTTTGTTCCAGACCTGAGGGTCAGCCAACCTGTGTTAAGGTGTAGAGAAGAGATGGGAGGTTGGGTACAAGGAACAGCAAGTAGCCAGTTGGATTGCATTGTGGAGTATGTGAAGAACTAGGTTGGGGCCAGATGGTGAAGGGTTGTCATTGTCTTGGCTTATTAACAAATGCTTATTTTATTGATCTAGGACAAAAATCCTAGCTAGGCTCACTGTTGGGAACCCATGAAGGTTTTCCAGTTAGGAGAGTGACTTGCTTAGATCTGTATTTTTAGAAATATCAGGCCAGTGATTCTCAAACTTTTGGTCACAGGACCCCTTTAATATGCTTAAAAATTATTAGGATCCCCAACTTTGGTGGGTTATATCTATTGATACTTAATTAAATTAAATTGAAACATCTTAATATTTTGTGAAAATAGTTTCAACTTCCTGCACCTCCTGAAAGGGTCTTGGGAACACCCAGGCTGTCTGCATTACTTTTTGAGAATGGTTGACTTAAGATGTATGGGAAGTTTATTGGACTCGTTGTGAAAGGGAATAAGCATATATATCATGCCTGTTATCATACGTGTTAGATAACTGTTAAAAGCTTTTACAAATATTATTTCATTTGATCCTCCAAGCAGCACCGAGGTTGCTGCTGTTGTTATCTCCCCATTTTACTGCTGAGAAAACTGAGTCAGATTAAGCGATTTGCCCAGGGTCACCCAGCTAGTAATTGTCTGTTGTTGGATTTGTACTCAATTCTTTCTATCTGGGCCCATTACTTCTAGCCACTCTCCTACCAGCTGCCTCCAATTAAGAAGGCCCGTGAAGAAGTTGCTACCATTGTCCTAGTGAGAGACTTGACTGAAGTTGTTTAAACATAAAAGGATTGAGAAAGGGGTGATGAGAGAAATGTGGAGGTGGAATTGACAAGATCTGGCAACTGATTAGATTTGGGAGATATGGAGAGTGAGAGGCTGAGGTTACAAACTTTGAGTGAGGATAGTATTTTTGCTTTTGAAGAAACAGGGATGTAAGGAAGATGAGTAGGTTTGGCAGAAAAGATAGTGAGTTATGTTTTGGAGAACTTGAGATGCCTCTGGGACAACCATTTGGAAATGTGTCCAGTAGGTGGTGATGTGGAGATGGAGCTCAGGAGAGAGAGGCTAGGGCTGCATATATAGACCTGGGAGTCCTGCATGAGTCCACGAAGAGAAGGTATGGAGATAAAAGAGAGGAGGACCCAGGACAGACCCTTGAGGGTATGGAGTGAAAAGGGAAATATGAAATATGCTAAATAGGCTTCCTTTTAAATGGAGATATGAGCAGGTGCCAGGAAAACCTGGACAAGAGAGAGCATCCAGAAAGAGGATAATGAACAGTGTTACAAACTTCCCAAATGTCAGGAAAGAATGAGGACTGAGGAAAATGTTGGATTTGGCACTCAAGAAATCATTGACAGTACTAATGATAATTCGTTACATTAATTATCAGATACTTGTTGTGATATGCATATCATAATCAATCATACTTAGAAGTGTTTGTCCATGTTTGGGCATCCATTACTAAATAGTTTTAGATCTGCCATGTATTTAATCAGTGCAAATTTATATTTATAGGTGGTGAAATTGCCTCAACTTTTGATCACCCAGAACTGGTGAAGCTAGGAAGTTGCAAACTTATTGAAGAAGTTATGATTGGAGAAGACAAGCTCATCCATTTTTCTGGAGTAGCACTGGGTAAACACATGCTCTATGAGTGTAATTATAGTGTCTTATAAAAACTATTGTGTTACAGCTATATATGCTTTGTGTTAAGTGCTGGGCATTTTTCTTTATTAAAAATTTTATTTATTTTTAGTTTACACATTCAGTTCCATAAGCTTTTGAGTTTTGGTTTTTCTCCCTTCCCCAAGACAGAGTGCAGTCTGATACAGGCTCTACATATACATTCACATTAAACATTTTCACATTAGTCATGTTTCAAAGGAGAATTATGACCAATGGACTGAACCACGAGAAAGAAGAACCAAAACAAAAAAGAGGTCGAGCAAATAGTATGCTTCAATCTACATTCAGACTCCGTGATTCTTTCTCTGGATGTGGATGGCATTTTCATCATCATGAGTCTTTTGGAGTTGTCTTAGAACCTTGCATTGGTCAGGCAGTTTTAAAGCCACTGTGGTTGTATAGAACCACTTGGGGGAGGTTGAATTTTACAGGCAGCTGAAATTAATTATTGAAGCCTACAAATTGGTTTGGTGGTTAACCATTTTTGATTATCTTTCATAACTAAGTGTTTTAACTTTTTTTGTGTCTTGGACCCCTTTGGCAGTGTGGTGAAACCTGTGGACTCCTCAGAATAATGTTTTTAAATGCATAAATACACAGGGTTACAAAAGATTGTGGTTGGGCTAAAGCTATTAGAACATAAAACCAAGTTCACAGACCTTAGGTTAAGAATCTGTTTTAAAACAGATAAAAACACTTCCCTACAGATATACATATACATATATATATATATATATATAATGTAGTAGAAAATATTTTCTAGGTTATTTAATTTTTTTCAAGTTTTGAATTCCAAATTCTATCCCTCTGGTTCCCCCTCACCCCTCCCTGAGATAATAAGCAATCTAATACAGGTCATACATGGGCAATTATATGAAATTTATTTCCATATTGATTATTTTGTGGAATAAAACTCGAGAGAAAGAAAAAGGAGGAGAGAAAGAAAGTGGGGTGGAAAGAGAAAGAAGGGGGAAATACTATGCTTCAGTCTGTATTCAGATGCTACCAGTTCATTTTTTGGAGACATAACATTTCTCATAATGAGTCCTTTGGAATTGTCTTGAGTCATTGTATTGCTGGGAATAGCTAAGTCATTCACAGTTGTTCATCATGGTACAATATTGCTGTTACTGTGTTCAGTGTTCTAGTTCTGCTCACTTCACCCTGCATTAATTCATGCAAGTCTTTCCATGTTTTCCTGAAATCATCATACTTATTCTTACAGCACAACAGTATTCCATTACAATCATATACCACAACTTGTTCAGCCATTCCCCGATTGATGGGCATCTTCTCAATTTCCAATTCATTGCCACCACAAAGAACTGCTATAAATATTTTTGTATATGTGGGTCCTTTCCCCTTTTTTATGATCTCTTTGGGTTATAGACCTAGTAGCAGTAATGCACAGCTTTATAGCAATTTGGACATGGTTCCAAATGGCTCTCCAGAATGGTTAGATGAGTTCATAGCTCCACTAACAGTGTATTAGTGTCCCCCCCCCAAATTTGTCGTTTTCCTTTACTGTCATATTAGCTATGCAGATGTGTGTGAAGTATTACCTCAGAGTTGGTTTAATTTGCATGTCTCTAATCAATAGTGATTGAGAGCATTTTTTTATGTGACTGTAAATAGCTTTGATTTCTGAAAACCGACTATTTATATTGTTTGACTTTTAACCAACTAGGGAATGACTTGTCTTATAAATTTGACTCAGTTCTCTTATGTATTTGAGAAACAAGGCCTCTATCAGATACTTGCTGTAAATTCCCCCCTTCACCCCCAATTTTCTAATTTCCTTCTAATTCTGATTGCATTAGTTCTGTTTGTGCAAAAACTTTAAAATTTTACATAATCCAGCTTATCCATTTTGCATTTTGTAATGCTCTCCTCTCTATCTCTTGTTTGTTCCTAAATTCTTCTCTTATCCATAGAACTGACAGGTAAACTATTCCATGCTTTCCTCCTTTGCTTATGGTATTATCCTTTTTGTCAATCACATTTTGACTTTATCATGTTATATGGTGTGAGATGGTTTCTGCCATACTGTTTTCTAGTTTTCCTAGCAGTTTTTGTCAAATCAGTGAGTTTTTGTCTCAAAATTTTGGATCTTTGGGTTTATCAAACACTAAATTACTATGGTCATTTACTACAATATATTGTGTACCTAATCTTTTTCACTGATTTACTACTTTCTTAACTGGTACCAGACTGTTTTGATGATTATAGCAGTAATCACCATTATAATACAGTTTGAAATTTCGTACGACTAGGTCACCTTCCTTCATTTTTTTTTCATTGATTCACCTGTTACTCTTAATCTTTTATTCTTCTGGATGAATTTTGCTGTTATTTTTTTTCTAGCTCTACAAAAATTTTTTTTAATAGTTTGATTGTATGACACTGGATAAGCAGTACCAAAGTCAAATAGAAATTGAGCCGCTAAACCCCTGAGGGCCGCATACTGCCTTGGAAAACCACGTATTACCATTACCTACATTCGACTGTATTTTTACTTATTTTGTTACTGACTCTAAGCTACTCAGGCTGCAGTGTGACCAGGAGGCTATGTGTTTGACACCTCTAATTCTAACTTTAAATCTGGGTTTTTGAGATTCAAGATCTCTGGGCTCTGCCTGAGTTCAGACAATTAAGAATTTCCCCATATTATTTATACCAAAAATTGCATCTAATGGATAAATAGCTAAACTTAATGCAGAGAACACTTTTAAAGCCATTAACAATAAATCTAACTCTAAAATATAATAAGAAACCTTTATCATCTCAAGCATCTCCACTTCTAAGACCTTTCTTCCTTTATTTCCTTTCACATGTACCTAACTTTGGATCAAAGGTCCCATCCCTTGACACACTAGATTTTATACTAAACCAGTACCAAAGCATATATAGCCTTCACAGCTGTTCTTCCAGACACAAGTTTTGAGACAACAGTTGCCAAAGATGAGGATAAAAAAAGGCCCCTGGGTTCCTTCTTCCTGATTCCCACATGGAAACAAAAACCTCTTCTCCAAACAAGAAAGTACTTATTTTCTATTCTAGTTTATGGAAGTAAGAGTCCTCAGTCATTGCCTTTGTCATTCTTATCTAAAATTTATGACTCAAAATTTAAAATATCTTTATCCCTTTTGGCAGTACAGAAAATAAATTAGTAAAATGTGTAAACTCCTTGCAAACCTTAGAAGTCCTTTATGAATGTTAGCTATTACTTAAGAAGTGAGAGTATTTGATTCTTTGTTTTTTCTTCTTAGGTGAGGCTTGCACCATTGTACTACGTGGTGCCACACAGCAGATTTTAGATGAAGCAGAAAGATCCTTGCATGATGCTCTATGTGTTCTTGCTCAGACTGTGAAAGATTCTAGAACTGTTTATGGTGGTGGTGAGTAGCATATATTGTTTCCAAGTATTTTATTTTTTCAGGATTATAACAATCAGATCTGTGCATATCCGTTTTTTAGTATATTGTTGGGGACTTTTGTTTCTTGGTTTTTTTTTTTTTTCAACACAATTTTATGTGAAGGATTCATCTGATAAACTCATTACCTACTAGCTCTGTGTTTAAAGAAAAGAATAATAGGCATTTTTTTCTCTAATTTTTAGGTTGTTCTGAGATGCTAATGGCCCATGCTGTTACAGAACTTGCCATCAGAACACCAGGCAAAGAAGCTGTTGCAATGGAATCTTTTGCTAAAGCTTTGAGAATGGTAAGTCGTGTTATGGGAGTAGCATTGTTTTCATGTTGTATTTTAAATTGTAGTCAGAGTGTTTTCATCAATAATACAAGACATGTAATGGCGAAAAAGGAAGATTGTTCCTCTTTAGAGAGAGAAGGAATTTTTTGTCTCTAAGCTCTTAACTTACTGGTTACAGAAAGCTTTGTTAATTCATTGAGACAAATGGGCTTTCTTACAGTGAAGCAAGTATTCACTGTTTGCTTGTTCCTTTGTATAGCTGCCAACCATTATAGCTGACAATGCTGGTTATGACAGTGCAGATTTGGTGGCTCAACTCCGTGCTGCCCACAGTGAAGGCCGAAACACATATGGACTTGGTAAGAAACCAATATTTTCTTGTTTGAATGGACTCTTGGACCTTTGTACTGGGTTAGTTAAGTGAAATCGATGATTTATACAGTTCTTAAGTGCCAAGAATACTTTATACTTTCAACACAATTTTATGTGAAGGATTCATTTTATGTGAAGCCTCACCTGGTGGTGTCTCGTAATAACCCTGAAAAAAATGTTGAGACTGTTATCCCCCGTGTAAATCTGAACTTGTACAGAGTCATTCGGTTTACTTGTGGGGTTAGATCTTGCCCTTAAGGTTCTATGAAGAACTCTGACTATATATTCTTTTCTCAGAAATCCTTCTTGTGTAGTTTTATAGTATTTTAACAAACTATCAGTAATTTAGGATTGACTGTAGTAAAGGAAAATTAAGCAGATTTTTAGGAGAGGTGATTACAGGAAAGAAAGGCCCTAGTGGGATTGTGGAGTAAGAAGAGACGGTGTAAATGGCTTTTTCTAGGAGGTGGGCTGAGAGGAGGAGAGATTTGGGATGACTATAAGGTACTAATTAATTATGGGTTGAGAACTCCAAAAGGTAAACCCAGGTGAAGAGAGTAATTTCTTTTTGGAGGGCTGTTGGGATTAAGTGACTTGCCCAAGGTCACACGGCTAGTTTTTGTGTTAAGGGTCTGAGGCCGGATTTGAACTCAGGTCCTTCTGACTCCAGGGCCCGTGCTCTATTCACTGTGCCACCTAGCCGCCCCTAAGAGAGTAATTTCAAATAAGTATAAGCATAGCTTCAGAAAAATGAACAGGGACTCCAGAATAGGTGATGTCTGTACCTCAAGGCCCTCTAAAAGTCCTGAAACCAGAACTCTCCTTGGAGCTGCAAAAGAAGAAAACAGGTCCAGCTGGGTCCCTCACTTGTCTGTCCCAGATGACTTGTCTTTGGAAAGAAATAATGTAGTTCCTGGGCATCCTGCACTAGGGGGCCTCAAAGCCCAAGAACAGCAAGATATCTGAAATCCAGCCAGGGTATTTCTGGGATGGAGCAGGAGAGGAAACTGGGTGCTGGTTGGTATTTGTGCAGAGAGAAAGCTAGCTGCTACAAGATGGTCCTGGCACCAGCTGACCAGCTTTGGGCCACGAGGAGAGGGAGGCAGAAGCCAGATATTGTGGTAGGTAACATACAGAATTTCAGGAGGGCAGCTAGCTATGGCAGCTTCTACATTCTAGAGGGAACTGGACAAGTCAGGGAAAAATGAAATGAGATTTTAAAAATAAGATTAGTGCCATATTATCTAAGTACATGACTGATGAGTTAAATTATAGGGGAAAATGGGAAAAAAAACTATAAGAGTTGGACACCTTAGTGTCTTCATTTGAGAAGTAGATAATCTCACAGGATGAAAGAAAAAAAAATTAAGGACCTGAAGATAATTTTTCATAAGTTAACTAACAGGGCACTGTTGCATTCTTCGGTCTGGGACCCCGGGATACAACTTGCAGGAATTGCCACTTTGTTCAGCTGACTGAGATAACCATTGGAGTCCAGTGTACATAGAAAGTGGAGCATTAAGGTTATCTTGTTTTTGGGTGATCAGCAAACAAGCACCAGGCAATGGGGAAGAACAAAGGAAAATACGAAAATGTATTTCATATTGCCAGCAAGAATTTGAAAGCTCGGGGCGGCTAGGTGGCGCAGTGAATAGAGCGCTGGCCCTGGAATCAGATGGTCCTGAGTTCGGAGCCAGCCTCAGACACTTAATCCACACAAACAAAAACCTAGCCGTGTGACCTTGGGCAAGTTACTTAACCCCAATTGCCCTAAAGGGGTAGCTAGGTGGCGCAGTGAGTAAGAGCGCCGGCCTCGGAGTTGGGATGACCTGAGATCAAATCCGGTCTCAGAAAATGAGCACCCATACATAAATAATGACTAGCCGTGTAACCTTGAGCAAGTTACTTAACCCCAATTGCTTTAAAAAAAAAAAAAGAATTTGAAAGCTAAAAGTAAAGCAAACCAGTCATCATGAATCTTAAGAAGATAAACATTGTGAATGAAGAAGTGAGAACCGTAAATAAGGCATTCGTAGATATCCAAAACGAGCTTGTCCACTTCTCAGAAAGGCTGTCACTTGAACCACTGCTGAATCACCTGATTCTCAGTGTTCTGAAGGTGAAACAGTGTGGATGATGCCACAAGATTAATGGCTCAGTTGTAATATATCGGAAGTATTTGGATTCTGAAAAATGAACCAACAGCAACAAGTTAACTAATGGTAGGTCCCTGGTGCTTTCTCACCTTCGTTTATGACTCCTTTACAAAAATGAGCCAATACGCTATGGCATAAAAACCTCAAAGCAAACGCAGAAAAGCAAAAATAGTAGTAGGCACATCCAGACACATCCTTTATTGATGAGAATGCAGTAATAACTACAATTAATGTCATTTGGAAAAAATGCTAGTTTAACTATTCTCTGTATCTTTTGCCATGACTGAATAGAACAGGAAAACAGCATTGAATTTAAACAAGAAATAAGGCTTTCTCAGTATTTATATAATTTTTATTTTAAAAAGCATCCTAAATTCCTATAGTTCTTTGTCCCTGGTATACACAGACCATAAAATGATTGAAACAATTTGTATGTGTTTGTCTGGCATAAAGTTTTGTTTGCATGGGTAGGCAAGTACCTGCTTTTACAGATAACTGTTAATCATATTTTAGAGAGTTTTTGTCACATGTTTGAGGTTAAGTCTTAACTACTTTTCCAGATTGCACATATCAGCTTTGTTCACTATGGAAACAGATAGAAAATCAAAACAGTTTATTTCTTAAACATATCAGATGATCAACCCATGACACTGACTTTTGTCACTTAGGAATTGTAATAAATAATGTGTTGAGAATCCAGCGTGGCAAAGCATTTGGAAACTGCCATGTATGTGGAAGCCAGTTGAAGTAACCGAATATGTTTAATCTGAAGAATTAGAAGATTACTATATTTGGTTTTAGATCAAGGGTCGGGAACCAGTGGCTCTGTAGGTACTCAAGTTTGACCCTTAGACTGAATATAAAATTCACGTGGTCTGTGAAAGCCCCTCTTTTAGATAATTGAAAGGCTATTATGTGAAAGAGGGAGTAAAACTCTTGGAAGGAGCAGACCTTGGAAACTGGGGTGGAAGTCATTGGAATTTTGGAAAATCACCTTTGGTTCGGTGTGAGGGAGAACTTTCTTCAGAACCATATGTTTACTTATGGGACCTTATTAGATTAATCATGTTACCTCACTGGGCTTCATTTTCCTCATCTGGAAAATGGTTGTACTAAATGGCTGACCTAAGAACTCTTTAGTTCTAGATCTTTTGATTCTGTGGTCCAGTCAGATCTCCCGTAAGGGGAGTGTTCGAGCACAGACTGGGTAACCACTTGTAAAGGATATTTCAGAGAATTTCTTCAGTAGGAGAAATTGAACCGCAAAGTTGCTGTCAGTTTCATGATTATATAAATCTTTGATAATTCATGAAATATAACATCTTGAGAGGAAAAGCATGCCCAAATACCCTTGAACTGAGTGGGTTTATCTGTTTATCTATTATTCTGGATTACCTGACAAGTGACTTCTGTAGCAATGGGAGCTTGCTGATGGTGCCACCTGCCTTGGGCAGCTGCTTCAGGGAGGCTGTGTCCACCGTCTTGGAGGCTGTATGTGCTGAGTCCATTGACTTGACTCTTAATAAAAGTTTATAGAATTGAATTAAATGATGGGCTCATTTAAGGCAGTCATTGAAGATGTAATTTTCTCTGTTTTCAAATTAGCTTGATAGCTACTTAAGGAAAGGAAAAGTACTCCTTGAAGCTGATTTTGTAGGTGGTGCTAATACAGTGCTTTCTTCAGTACTTAGCCCTTGATGAGGATTTTAGACCAGCAAAGCTAGAAATAGAATGGACCTTGTGTAATTTGTTATCAAAAAAATGCTAAAGAGCATATAAAGGATGGTATAAGCAAAAGAACTGGTAATTTTGGTCAAAAAATAGGTGCATTTTGCTGTTGTTTCAAATTTAGATTGCATTGCACATTTCATATTACTCTCTTACTGCCATAACCTCTCCAGGAGGCAGCTTACAGCTCTGTGCCAGAGAGCCCCAGCAGTAACAGTGCCCCTCCCTCACCCCCTTTCATCCATCAATCCAACAAAATGAACCTGTGGAGACTTGATCTGCCAACTGTCTCTGTAGGTGCTCTAGCCCCTCACCCTGAAGACTGGAAAGATCCAGACAGTGACTTAAAAAAAAATTAAATTTGACTGCAATGCTGAGTTGGCTAAAATACAGAATAGCTTAGAAATTACTGGAGTCTGAATGTTTCAAAGCCAATCTTGTGGGATTGTCTTCAGATAATTAAGATTCCTCCAATAGCATTGACTCAGTTTTCTGCCACTGCTAAATTATAAAGGAATCTAATAATTGCTATGTAATAATGTTAACAAAATAATATTTGAAACATTTATAATCTGGGTTAGACTGGATTTATTTAAATGAGGGCAGCTAGGTGGTGTAGGAGTGAGGAGGACCTGAGTTCAAATGTAGCCTCAGACACTTGACACTTAATAGCTGTGTGAGCCTGGGCAAGTCACTTAACCCCAATTACTTCACACAGGACCTCCTTCAAACCTCCCCCCCCCCCAAAAAAAAAAATCAGCCAGTTTGGTTTCATGTTCCATAACTCTAGTCACCAAAGTCCTTGTTATTTCCAGTAGTTCCAAGTCAGGCACTGACATGACTTTATCCGTGCATGTGGCACCACAGAAGGCACACTCCATTACTTTGCTGTATCACTCTAAGGAGAGTTTGGCTTTGCCGTTGTTCTGCACTTGAGCTGAATTGTTTCCCCCCACTTTGAATATGGGTTTTTCGAGGATAGGACTGGCCTCCCTTTTCTCTTTGTATCTCTAACACTTTGTACAGTATTTGGCATGTGGTGTGGGCTTGACACAAGGCCATAATTTGCCTAGGTGACCTTATTGTTAAGGACAGTAATGATCATATCTATTTAAGTATAGTAAGGGAGTTCAGTCTTAAGTTAAAAAAGAAATCTGAGAACTTTTACTTTAAATACCGTTCTTTGCTGTATTAAGTGTAAAGATTTTCAAAATTTTAACTAAAATCTTGTTACCTAATATTTTGATTTTTCTCAAGACATGAAGGAAGGTACCATTGGAGATATGGCTGCGCTTGGCATAACAGAAAGTTTCCAAGTGAAGAGACAAGTTTTGCTGAGTGCGGCTGAAGCAGCAGAAGTGATCCTTCGTGTAGATAACATTATTAAGGCAGCACCAAGGTACTGGGCGTCTGTGAATTGTTGGCACAATGTTTTGAAATATTAGTAAAATGGCATCATCCATTCACTGTCAATTTATTAAGACCCTTATACAGGGCTACGTACTGGAGTGGGGAGGGTAAGACATAGACCCTGCCCTCAAAGACCAGGTAACTTCAAACTGAGAGAGCCACAGAATTCTTAAGTACATCCTTAGAATATTGTTTTACATTCTGCTTTCCATTTTAAGTGGTTTTTCTTAGATATGTATCAAATTCTGAGGAAAGCTGCTTTGTTAGACAAAATTGGTGTTTAAAAAAAAAACAACCCACAAATTTGATGTGACCTGGAGAGAATATTTTTCATCACTGTAAGCTAACAGCCACCAAAACAATTTTTTAAAACTTGTGAATTAGAGAAAAAAGCCTGGAATATGCCAAAAATTTCGTTGTTTAGAGACTAAAACTTTAAAAGTTTCCTGCCTTTCTGCCCAAGATCTCATTTTAATTGCTCTAATTGATTTGACTTGGAGAACTCCTTTTTGCCTACTTATGAAATGGGGCTCCTGGAACCCATTAGTAAATCTGGAAAAGCTTCTTTATTATTAATTCTTTACTTCAAAAGCAATATTCTTGTCTTGAGAGACATTTGAAATTTTATTTAAGGGAGTACATAAGTAGACTAAATTCTGTTTAAAGATTTTTCTCTTAAAATGGCTTAGGCCTCAAAGGGAGAGAAAACCCAGTAGTCAGGGATTCGTGGAGAAAGGAAAGGTACGAATGGAGATATTGGTTACATTGTGATCCATAATCATGCCAGTATAGCGTAGTCACACAGAAGCAGCACTGGATGCCAGGCCGGCCTCTGCTTCCAACTGGGTTGTAGGGCCCTGAGAAGGGATGCTGCCTCTGGGACTGGTTGCTCATGTGCAGAATGAGAGTCTGGACAAAATGAGTGCAAGGCCCTATGGTTTAAGAAGGGGTTGGATTAGAGGAGGGAAATGGGAGGAAATGCCAGAAAAATGTGCCACCATGAATTCTTCTAGGGGTTATTTATGAGGTGTCTAGAAGGCAAGTCATGAGTGGGAAATGACAGAGAGTCCATCAGGCCTTTTCATATTTCATTGTCCCATTCTTGTTCTTTAACTTGAAAAGTGGCTTAAAGCAAATGAAATTATTACATGATTAAAATATTCTCAGCATGTTCTAAAGAGAAGGAATACTGGATTTGGAGTTAGAGGACCCACAGACACATCACAGGTCTGTTGCTGTTAACGTGGCCATGCAAATACCCTTCCTTGTGCGTGGATGTCCAAAATGCCTTCTGGTCTTATAGGCTCTAAATTGGTGGTTTTCTGATCTAGTTGTGTAGCTTCAATAACTCTGGTAAGGTTTGCTCACACATAGAGAACAAAACCTTCGTGCACCCCAGATTAGAGGAGTGGTTTTAAAGCCAATTAAAATATTCCACATGGTTCATCTTGTAGTAAGGAAACTGGGTTTCTTGCCAAGGGAAAATGTTAACAGATTCTGCTGGATAAGTTTGGGGTTCGTATGTCACAAAGTTGTAATTGAATAAAACAGACAGACATGAACCAAAGAGGCATTTACTCTACCATATAAATTGTATTTTGGCCGGGAGTGGGGAGAGGTTCAGTGAGTAATTAGATGAACCTATAATACTCGGTGGATTTAATGTGTTCAATGAACAGTTACAAAACTTTAATTGCACAATATGCTAATAACTTAATTTCCACTAATGAAAACTGTATATTTTTAGGTTGGCTTTGTCTAGCAATTTGGTCTAAGGGGAAATAGGACAATTGTGTTGCATCCAAACTTTTTTTAAAAAGTCGTTGCTATGGAATATTTATTATCATTATTATTAATATAAGCTAAATTTATATGGGATACACTAGATTTAGAAACAAATTAGTTGGGAGCTTATGTTATAGCGGGGCATGTTCTGCTGGTGATCTTTTAAAATGATAGGGCAGTATTAGGATTGTAGGATTTTTGGAGCTGACAGCACTCTGTAGTCTAACATTTTAGTTTTAGAGATGATAGAAGGTGCAGGATCATCTGCTATGTCCACCATCAAACTGCTACTTTATATTTTCCAGTGCAGACAAATACACTAAGCACCTTTGGAAGTACAAGTAGTGCCTTACTTATTTTGAGAAGATCTCTAGTTTCACTTAAATGAATTTCACAGATAACTGAAGCATATCTAAACCATTTACATATTCTGTTTCATTCTGGACTTCCACGGCTTCTTAAAGCATGAATAACATGATAAAGCTCGGATACCTGACATCAGTTCTGAGTATCTGTGGTTCCTCATCACTTACAGAAACAAGCCCAGACTTCTCATTTTGGCATTGGCTTGTTGTATCGTCTCCTACCTGGTCTGACTTCACATGCTTTGTCTTCCCATCTCTGTGACATTTCTCTTTTCTTTCATTCCCTTTCATTCCCTGCTGACCGACTCAGCTCTCCTTCTGTCTGCTAGCCCTTTTTTTTTCTTTTTTTCCCCTTTTTGGAGGGCAGTTGGGGTTAAGCAACTTGCCCAAGGTCACACAGCTAGTTTTTTTGTGTGTGTTTTAAGTGTCTGAGGCCCGATTTGAACTCAGGTCCTCTTGTCTTTAGGGCTGGCACTCTATTCACTGCACCACCTAGCCGCTCTTGCTCCGTCTCAGCCACCTACACTGAGAATGAGCTTGTCCTTTTCTGAGCTCTGGTAGCGTGTGGTGGATACTGCTATTGGGACTTAGGAGTCCTTTAAGTGATTGTCTCCCACCTAGCTATCCCACAATAGATATATCTATTTCACTTGGATCTTATACATTCTTATTTTTCCTTTTAAAATGTAACTCCCTTGAGAGCAGGGACAGTTTTTGCTTCTTCCCCCAGTTTAGCACAGTCTGGCACACTAAGCAATTAACACGTGCTTAAAGTATGACTTATTCCTTCCTCCCTACCTCACAGATTTGTTGTGAAGAAATGGCTTTTGCATGCAGTTAAAATTATTGTTATTCTAAGCATGCGTGCTGTCTCCTACCAAACTGTAATCTCATCAATGGCTAGACTTGCATCTTCTTACCTATTTATATCCCTAAGGCCTTGAACTGTGGCCCAGACTTGGTCAGTGTTCAGTTATTGGTGAGTCCTTGTAGTTTCAGTTGTAGTGGGCTGCTTGAAGCTCCTGCACCAAGTGGTGCACTGGTTCAGTCTCTTCCACTTTTAGGTTTGGGAGTCTGCTTCTCATTGTTTTCTTGTTTCCTCTGATTCCTGTTACTTTTGTTGTTAGAGCACCTGCCACTAACCACTATTTCTTTATTCCAAATAACTATCCATCTTGTAGAAAGTAAGGCTGATTTTCTTTAGACTGTTTTAACATTAAATGAGACAGCTTCTTCAAAAGAATACCAATAGAGCAGTGGATCTGTAACCTTTTTGATATAGGTATTCCAAGCAGTGAAAATTGCAATACATTAATGACCCTGCCCCATCATGGCCGTTTTTCCATGTTCATCCATAAATGAGTCTGTCAGCAAAGAAAGCATTTCTATTATGAAGAATCCTTTTGACACTTAAGTGAATACCAAAGAACAATGTCTTTGTTAAATATAAATAGTTCACTATTTGGACAAGGACTTGGAAAATCCAAAATGTCTGATGTCTACATTCAGTAGATTTTTTTATATCCCCATCAGGAAAGTATTGTTATGGGTGTGAAAATAGTTTTCTTAAATAGAAAAGTGTTATAATGGTGTTAGTTAAAAGCAGATTCGTTAAAGGCCAAGCTTTATGATTATGTCTGATTAACATCGTGGGGCCCCCCCCCCTTTTTTTTTTTTCATTTCCCATAATTTTACATGAATTGCCTTACAGTTTTTTGAAAGGCAGAGTCGGGAGGAAAAGAAAGTCTCAGGATTTATCAAGAAAGACAAAAATGTGGTATTTTATTAAAGGTATTTTTTTTCTTAAATACATTTATCTCATTTTTTTTTTTTTGCAGAAAACGTGTACCAGATCACCACCCATGTTAGACATTCCCATATCCCAGAGGACTCTGGGGCCAATTATTTCAATTACAAAGTTGTTGGAGAGAACTGCACCTCTTAAGGAAGACGAAGGAACAGAAGCTTATCTGAAACAAAGCATATCTATGAATTTGGACATTTAAACCGACTTCTATTTCAACATGGGTCTAATTTATTTGCTGTTTCATTTTCAGATAAAACATAGTTGATTTTTTAAAAGTTCATTTCCTCCCACTGTGCATTGAAATAAAGTTTCCAGTGTTTAACTTGCTTTTAATTTGTCTTGTGTTATAAAGTCTTGTGCTAACCCCTAATGTAATGAAATAATTGCAGAAAAGCTTCTGTAGTTTAGAGTTTAGATAGATTAATGATAGTCCTACCCCCCAGCACATGTGAGCTAGTTATTTGGTTCAATACTTTGTTACTGGCTAAAATGGAAATATTCAATAAATCAAGATCCAATTATTACTTCAGTGTTGTGGCAAATCATTCCACAAAATTTATGTTGTGTTTATTTTTTGGTTTCTAAACTGTGTTGGGGAGGGGAAGGAAATAAATATATAGCTCCTACTGTGCCAGGCACTATACTAAGAACTTTTTACAAATATTACCTCCTTTCATCTTTACAATAACCCTTTGGGTAGGTGCCGTTATTCCCATTTTATAATTGAAGATACTGAGGCAAACAGGTTAAGTGACTTGCCCAGGGTGACAGAGCCTGCCTGAAAGAGATTTGAACTCAGGTCCTCCTGACTCCAGGGCCAGTGCTTTATCCAGTGTGCCACCTACCTACTCCTGTATCTTACATATTCTGGGGTTTTCATTCAATCCTTTGATTTTGTTTTAATATTTTTTGTCTTATGAAGTCATTTTTGTTAGGCTCATTCTTAATTTCAGAGTTCAATTCTTTGCCAAAATTTCCTGTAATTATTAAATTTTTTATCTTTTGTTCAATTCATTACGGGTACAGGTATTGTACTCGGCAGAAATTTGTTCTTTGGGGTTCTACTTCAACTTGTGCAGTTACATTTTTCTTCTGGGTTTATTTCTTGTATCTCTTGTCCATAGTATTTCTTTATTGTCTTCGGTATTTTCTGGGGTTTACTTTTAACTCCAGCCTTGGTTTCTGCATTCTGGCTTTCTGTGTTGGCTAGAGCCCTAATTATATTTTTGAATGATGTGGGCAGGCCCTTCTTGGTCCTTTTTGTCTTGGATGAGGCTAGGTCCTGCCTTCTATAGGAATTCTGAGTTTTGGCTCAGTACCCTTGGGGCTTAACGTAGATTTTGACCTTGGCTCCTGTTTCTTTGCAGAATTCCAAACTGGGAGTTGCCTCTGTCCATTGCTGTGCCCTTAGTAGACCCCATCCAGATGTTGATTGTCTTCATAGCAGACCTCTCACAATACTTTAGGTCCTTTGCTTCCCAGGTGCTGCCCTGGCCCTTTATCTAGCGGTGACTTGAGCTAGTAAAAGTCCATGTCATATGTTTAGCATCATAACCTTTTCTAGAACTGCCTTATGTTTTGGTCCTTATCGTTCCTGCCAAGAATGTTATTATCATCCCTTTTAGGGAGAACGCACATAGGACATACTTTTGCCTATATTTAGTAGAGGGAAGTAAATTTATCTAGTATTTGAGTCCTGAGCCCCATAACTGGTGAATGGTACGATAATTAAAAGACCTATGTAAACTTGATAAAATGAGTATGATTTAGAGATAGAAAAGTAGGGGAAAGATAGTTTGGAGCTTTTGGTAGAACAAGAAGAAAACCTCAAATCTTCACTCAAGTCTTGCTATCACTGAATCCCAGAATCCTGGTTCCATCCCTAAAAAAAGACCTAAGATTCTAAGATAATAGTGGAAGGGAAGGATTCTAATTCACTTGTATGGAAATGGGACAAGAATTTTCATGGTAATCATGTCCATGTGTTTCCCAATTTAGTTAGATGGGGAGGCAGAGGCAATCTCAAAATTAGATTTCTCACATTTAGGGCTAGAGTGGCTGTGATATTTTCTCTTGCAAAGATGAAACATTGTTATTGGGAGGATTTGGAAAAAAATGCATGCTTTGATGTTTGGCCATTTTCAAGAAAGAAAACTAGATGGTAGTAATTGTGCAAGTCTAACTGTTACAGCTTTGGTCATGTGTGCTCTCAGTTCATTCAGCAAACATTAACTTCTTCCTTTATTCTGGGCTCTGTACTAGGCACTGGGAATACAAAAAAGAAAAATGAAGCTCTGTCCTCAAAGAGCTTCCATTCTTGTAAGCTTAGAAGGAAATTACATTTATACAAATAAGCAAGTTCAAAATACATATAAATGCCAGCTTTTTTGGTTTTGTTTTTTAGTGCTAGCAGCTGCATCAGCAGAGGCAGAGGCTTTGACGGAAGCTATGGATTCTGTCAGGCAGTTGCCAGGAAAGGGGTGCATTCTAAGGCCAGAATGAGCTTAGTGGGTTTATCGAAACATGAACAGCTGGGGAAAGATGACAACATACCTTTTAAATGAGGGGTTCTATGGGATCTATGCATTTGTTTTTAAACATATCAATAACTGAATTTCAATATAATTGGATTCCTTTGTATTTCATTATATATATATATATATATATATATATATATATATATATATATATATATATATATATATATTTAAAACATTATTCTGAGAAAGCATCCATAGGGCTTCACCAGATTGACAGAGGGGTGTAGCACACACACACACACACACACACACACACACACACACCTTGCTCTGAATATTTTTAGGTCACATAGGAAAAACCTGTATTATTTACATTGTCATGTGACCCTCATGCAGCTTTTGTGTTAGGAATGGTAGTTTTACTGTTTAGGTAACTGTTTTACTTACGGTAAAAATAATCTTTCATGTACACGATTTTTACAGAAAAGGGCATGGGGAAATTCCACCAAACAACTTGTTATTCATTCTCAAAGAGGACCATGACATCAGGTGATGCCATGGAATGCAAGTAAATTAGATTTAAATAAGATAGGGCTATGCAAAGCCACCAGCCTCTTTCTCCTCTGCAGTGATCAGGATCCAGTGGCAAGATATAGATCCAGACAACTGGAGATGGATCTGGATGCAGTGGCAGAGCCTGGCCTTCTTAAGCTAAAGTCTATAAAAGGTCAATGTAGATTGGCACCTGCCCCTTTGTTTTATAGTCTTAGAGAATTACTTAGGGTTAGGTGACAAGTCCATGGTATAAGAAGTATGTGTAACCATATGAACACAATTACAAAACCTTTTCACATAAATAAAGCAGATCTAAACAACTGGAGAAATATCAATTGCTCATGGGTAGGCTGAGCCAATATAATTAAAATGACAATGAAAACAATCTAGTACTGGCTAAGAAAGAAATAGAGTGGTGGATCAGTGGAACAGATTAGGTATATGACACACAGTAGTAAATGACCATAGAAATCTAGTGTTTGGTAAACTGAAAGATCCAAGGTTTTCGAGCAAGAACTCACTGTTAACAAAAATTGATGAGAAAACTGGAAGCAGTTTGGTAGAAACTTAGACGTAGACCAATATCTCACACCGTATGCCAAGATAAAGTCAAAATGGGTACATGATTTAAACAAAAATGGTGATATTGTAAACACGTTAAGGGAGCATGGAAAATGTTACCTATAAGATTTATGAATAAGGGGAGAATTAAGGCCAAATAAGAGATAGAGAGGATCACAGTGTGGAAATAAAATGGATAACTTTGGTTACATGAACTTTGCACAAACAAAACCAATGCAGCCAAGATTAGAAGGAAAGCAGGAGGGGGCGGCTAGGTGGTACAGTGAATAGAGTCAGGATGACCTGAGTTCCAATCTGGCCTCAGATACTTAACACTTACTAGCCATGTGACCTTGGGCAAGTCACTTAACCCCAACTTTCCTGCCTTCCCCCCTCAAAAAAAAAAAAAACAGAAAAAAGAAGGAAAGCTGGAAACTGGGGGGAAATTTTACAGGAAGTTCTCTTATGAAGGCTTTGTTTCTCAAATATATAGGGAACTGAGTCAAAGTCATAAAAATGAGTCATTCTCCAATTGATAAAGGGTCAAAGGATATGAAAAAGCAGTTTTCAGAAGAAAAAATCAAAACTTGTTATATGAAAAAATGCTTTAAATCACTATTGATCAGAGAAAATGCAAATTAAAATAACTCCGAGGTACCATATCACAACTATAAGATTGGCTAATATGACAGAAGGGGAATATGACATGTTGGGAAGGATGTGGAAAAATTGTGACACCAATGCATTGCTGGTAGAGTCATGAACTGATCCTACCATTCTGGAGAACAATTTGGAACTATGTCCAAAGAGCTATAAAATTGTGCATACCCTTTGACCCAGCAATACTATTACTTAGGGCTGTGTCCTAAAGAGCTCAAAGAAAAGCAAAAAAGGGTCTATTTGTATAGATGCCACTTTTCATGGTGGCAAAGAACTGAAAATTGAGGGGATGCCCATGAATTGGGGAATGGCTAACAAGTTGTGGTATATGATTATGATACTTTATTGTGCTATAAGAAATGACAAATGGTACGGTTTCAGAAAAACCAGGGAAGACTTATATGATCTGATACAAAGTTAAACAAGTAGAACCAGGAGAACACTGCATACAGTAGCAGCAATATTGTACAATGATCAATTGTGAATGACTTAGCTTTTCTGGTCAGTACAATGGTTCAAGATAATTCCAAAGGACTTATGATGAAAAACGATACCTGCCTCCAGAGACAAAACTGATGAAGTCTAAGTCTAAGGGCATATGTTTTTCACTTTTAAAAATTTTCTTACTTTTTTTTGCCACATGGTTAATATAAAAATATATCTTCTTGATTTCACATGTGTAATTCATATCACATTTGCTTTCTCAATGGGTGGGAGAGGGGTGGACAGGAGAAAGAGAATTCAGGAATAGTTTTTAAAAATAAACGTTAAAAAAAATTTTTTTAAGGGAGTATGTGTTAGAGACAAAACTTGAACCTAGGTTTCCTTGACTAGGAAGCCAAGCCAAAAAGTTTCTTTCTGCATGAACTTTGAAAGATGCTGGTTTGTATGTTTATTTTGGTTTCATAAAATCAGTACTGTATTTTGGGGGCTTTTTTTCCAATTAAGAGCAACAAAAAATGCATTGTGTAAAATTGTCATGGAGCTTAATGTTTTCTCCAGCCTGATTTAGTTTTCACTTTCTAATTGTATCCATTTTCCATGTTTATTTAATAGTGCTTTCATTTAATATCCAAAGCAAAGAAACTACATCAATTGTCTAGAAGATTTCTAGAAGGTTATGATATACTTTTTTTAAAGATGAAAAACTCACTATGCAGCATGACCTGTTGTTCTCTCTCTAAATTAAAGTAATACATGAATTTTCTTTCTTTGAACTTAGCTTTACAAAGAAGACTAACATTCTTGAGTTTAAAATGGATCATGAAGTTGCCAATGAAAGCTTTATTTTTTTTAAAAAGGGTATATTTACAGTGTAAGTCAAATACTCAAGTGAAACTCAATATTTCATTGATTCCAAAACTCCCTCTCACAAAGCAGATTCTCACACATTTGTTCCTGCCCATCCTGTGTGTCTCTAGTTCATATCTTCCAGTAAGTTTGCCTCCAGGGATCTATCCATTGTGCCTGGGGGCCTTCCTCAGTTTCTTCTAACATTTTTCAGGGTACCAGTGGGTACTCTGGCCATCCATCATCCCTTGCCTTCACTGCATTAGTCTGTCTGCTCTGATCATGACTAGATAATACTTTACCCTCAATTGTGTCTCGTGCAGCTGCATGCACCTCTCCATTGCCTCCTGTGTGATATACATACATCTTTGATTCTTCAGAAAGCTGCATTCTATATCTAGTTGGTACGTAGCAACACTGGTAAAATGCTGGTGTTAAAAAGAGGAACCTTTGCTTTCAGTGGAAGCCTGAGGTTAATAAAGAAGCTTTGCTGTTTGACAAAGGCAAAAGCAATCCACCTTCCTCTTCCTCTTCTCATCTGGACCCCATTTGTTGCCCATCTGTGTCGTCTGTGCTAGGTATAGTTTTACTAATGTACAAGCTCTCTAGGTTCTCTATCCAAATGCATGTTGAAATCTGGGTGACATACATTCTGCAACTACATGGTCCTTCTTGTGTTGACGGTCAGGTCAAAATCCTTTAAGGGATAACAGATCCCTTCTGGGAAGCTTTGCAGTGTTCTGGGTCTTGACACACTCAGCACAATGTCATCTGCAAACAGGAATAAATGAAAGACCTCACTACCCACAGGAAATCCCACCTCCGTTTTGGACTCCATGGTGGATGTCCTCTATTGCTGAGGCAAACATCTGATAAGCTTACATCACCCTGATGTTGATGTGTCTATGGGAGACACTTTGTAAAAGCGCCCAACATTTTGCTTATCAAATCAAATGCCAGTGGCAGCTAGGTGGCAAGGTGAATGAATAGAGTACTGGGCCTGGAGTCAGGAGGACCTGAGTTCAAATTCAGCCTCAGACACTTAACACAAAACTAGCCATGTGATCTTGGGCAAGTCACTTAACCCCAGTTGCCTTCCAAAAAGCAAAAAAAAAAAAAAAAAATCAAATGCTTAAAAGAAATCAATAAGCCATAAGCACAGTAGTATCTAATATTTTCTTCATTTTTCAATTAAGTTATGAAATGCTAAAGCTGTGGTTCATTGTTGACTCTTTTGAAAGCCTGCTTGTTCCCTAATAAGGCACTTTCTCCAAATTTGTTCTTTTTGGTATTTTTTTTACCTCCTCTATTGATCTTATTGGTAGCGGGGGAAAGCTCATTCATCTTTGGTGCAATTATATAATGCAATAATTTTTAGATTATTCAGCCGAGTCAGATCACATGTTGAGAGAGATGACATGGCATAGAGAAAGCTTCCCTCAAACTGGAGGTCAAACCAGGCTTATTTGGGTCAAACTCAGAGCTTGTTCTGGGAACCAGTTCTGTCTTCAGTACACACTGGCTTGTGTGATTCATAATCTCTGCAGTTGGTATCCACAGAATGAGGTAGTTGGGCTGTATGAACTCCGAGGTTCTTTCCAGCTCTAAATTCATGTCCTTATTTGTTAGGGGGCACAGTAGACAGAGCACTGGACTGGGGAGTCATACAGACCTGAGTTTGAATCCAGCCTCACTTAATAGCCATGTGACCCTGGGCAAGTCACTTAACCTCTTTTTTCTTTCTTTTTTTTTTTTAAATCTGTAAAATAGGGATCACAATAGCATCTACCTAGCAGGGTTGTTGTTAGGACAAAATAGGATAATATGTGTAAGGCACTTTGTAATCCTTAAACTGCTATATAAATGTTAATTACCATTACAATAATAGTAATGATTACTTTTATAATCAATAGCAAAATTCCATTTGTTGGACAATTAGCTTCGATCATCTAATTTAGGAATCACTAGGAGACCTGGTCCAGAAGGGTGTCATGAACTCATGACCCAAAATGGATGGTAATATTAATAATAACAAGTAATAAGTAATAATAATGAGGTTGAGACAACACTTTAAGGTATAAACAGTGTTTTGTATATATTCTTTGTTGTTCCTGACTGTGATCCAGATATGGTTTAGTAGCGGGTAAATGCCCCTAAATTCCTCATCCTTGCCAGTTTCAATAATCCTATTGCACCTAAATAACTATCAAATAGCTTTTGAAAGTCCAGTTGACCTGGAGGCCAGGGAGGAAACTATGCAAAATCATGCCATAAATCACTCCTTTCTCCCTTGACCTTGCCTTATTCTCTCAAGGAGGTTTTTATGTAAGTCAATATTCTGGAAGATGGTACTTTACAGTAACCTTTCCAAGACATTAAGACACATTTTTGCAGTGCTTTCAGATTGATTGGTCAGATGGTATATTCACATATTCTGAATATATTAAGCAAGTTAGTGTGTGTCTAGTAAGTAAGCCACTGACAACAGTTGACTGAGTGAATTAATTAATTTTTTCCCAAGAAGAAAAAAAAAGTATACAATTTGCATGTGTCTAAAGATAATTGCAAATATGCTCCTTTTGTTTACATAGATGTATAGAAAACGCCTGTGGAAATATCAGACAAACTCAATCAAACCAGGACATTGATTTTGGTGATCCTTATGCACAATGCAATCTGCAATTCACGTTTGCTTCTGTTTATTTTCTTAAGCAAGTGAATAAATGTTTAACCTACCACTAAGAGTCCTACTAGTCTGACCAGATGTGAATTTCCTTGATGAAGTCACTCTCACACCAAGAAAACCGGGGTTTGGGGTTTTGTTACCTCTCCTTTATTTAAACAAGTAGAAAGATAGCATGCTTCGGGATATCAGCCAGAATACCAATCTACACATGACCCTAATGAGAGCACAGCCAAAGAAAGTCTCTACTTTGCAGATGATCATGAATGACATAAAAGAATTACAAGTAGGCACTGAATGGGAGGCACTTTTATGGGAAATTGGCTAAATCAGGCCAAACAATTTTCAGGTTCATGAATGTCAGTCAGGGCTTAGCAGCTCTATGAGGGTGGTGGGGAAGCATTAAGCGAAGTGGGTTTTGAGCTACAGTGAAAATGTCTCAGGAGTATTTGTTTCATTAAGAGAAAAGATTTTTCCATGACTGAGTCTGACTCTGAAGACAATGCTGGGAACAGAATTTTAAGTGCTTTAAATGTGTAATGCAGAATAATTTCAGCCCTGGGAAGGAACATAATAGCATATCATATAAACAGCCATAGGCTAATAGCTCTGACCTGAACAGTATGCCTGCCCAGGCTGCAGATTCAACTTTCCCAATGTAGACTTTACCTTGTTCATTTTGTAGGATTTGGAACTGGAAGGGACCTTAGAAGGGACCTCATTGAGTGCACTTCCCTCAACTTATAGGTCGATCCAAAATCAGATGATAAAATTGAGACTTGCCCAAGGTGGCCTAGCAACCAGAAGCAGAACCAGAATTCAAATCCAGGGCTCTTTTCACTGTACCAGTCTGGAATCTAGGATTGATCCTCCATGGACAGTTGATTGGAAGGATGGGAACAAAAAACACCTAGGACAAGAAAGCAGATAGATTGTGAGCTCCATGGGTGGGACGAATGTAAACACTGTTAACACCATAGTTCCACTGAAGTAAGATATGGGCCATCCAGTTAAGAGGTGATGGTTTTATCTGTTAAAACAGCTTCCCCTTTAAGGAACACTCTCTAGGGAGAATTAAATTCAGCTCTCCTGAGGATTTGTTAGGCACCGTTATGTGTAAGCCATTGCACTAGATGCTAGGTACACAAAGTTAAGTACAACGCAGCCTGTGTGCTCTCAGGTTACATTTCCCACTTCTTTGCTTCAGGATTGCAGAATCGTGAGGTGACAAATAAGGCTGAGTAATGGCACGTTTATTTTTTCCGGTTAGCTGGGGCTGAGAGTGGTGGGCATACTTGTGAGAAAGGCTAGTCACTGGATATTCCATTTTCTGCTAATGAGAACAAGAACTGTTTCTATATGTTTCTTTATGCAGAAGTTGTTCAGGGAAGGAATATTCATTATAATTAAGAGTGTTCTGTAGTTGGGTCCAAAGTGAAGTCAGCCAACAAGCATTTATTAGCACTTTCTATATGCCAAGTAGGAGAGGCTAGGCGGCGTAGAGGATAGAGAGCTGGGCTTGGAGTCAGGAAGTCCTGAGTTTGAATCTGGCCTCAGATACTTACTAGCTGTGTGACCCTGGGCAAGTCACTTAACTCTGCATCAGTTTCCTCATCTGTAAAATGAGCTGGAGAAGAAAATGGCAAACCACTCCAATATCTCTTCCTAGAAAACCCCAAATGGGGACATGGAGAATTGGACCAACAATTGAACAACAAAAAATGTGCCAAGCAAGACAGTTCTTGCTCTTGAGGACCTCGGAGTCTAATGGGGGAAATAATATGCAGATGACTATGTACCAACAAGCTACAGAAAGGGGAAAGTACAGATCATTACAGAAGGAAGGCCCTAGTCGAGTTTCTCAGGCGCAGGAAGAGGAGGCGCAGGGGGAACAGGTGCCTGGACCTCATCGGCCTCCTGCTTGGCCATCCGAAGCCGCCTGGCTTTTCTGGGATCAGGCTCGGGGGTTTCCTCTGACCACCTCCCCACGCGCCGTACCCCCTTGGCCACCTTGGGGGCATTCCTGCAGGGGTTGTGGTCATAGATGACCAGCTTCAGGCCTGACAGGTGAACCAGGCTGGGAAAGTAGGAGATGTTGTTCCTGTCCACATCGATGACCTCTAGGAAGGGCATGTGCAGCAGCACCGTGGGGAAATCGGTCAGTAGGTTGCCCGAGAGCCAGATGGTCCTCAGCTCCTGGAGTCTACTCAGGTTCCTTGGAAGGAGGCGCAGGGCGTTGGAGCCGGCGTGCAGGGTTTTCAGTAGGCTCAACTCACAGATGACCTCGGGCAGTTGGGTCAGACAGTTATTCTCTATCCAGAGGGTCTTGAGGTTCTGCAGCAAGCTCAGCTCCAAGGGCAGGTCACGGAGCTTATTGTTCCCTAGGTAAAGGATGCAGAGCTGCCTCAGGGTGCACACCACCGGAGGCAAGGCCTTGAAGCTGTTGAAATCCAAGGCCAGGATCTGAAGGTTCTGCAGCTGCTCCAGTTCCCGGGGCAGGCTGTTTAAATTGTTGTCGCTCAGGTAGAGCTTTACCAGCTCCTTGAAGGAGCATACGCGTAAGGGGAACTTCCGCAGCTGTCTGCTGCTCAGGTCCACCATCTTGTCCAGTGGCATCTCCTGGAGGTCTCCAAGCAGGTAGTTCTGGCACTTGTTGGTGGGGACAAAGGCAATGAGGGCCCGGATGGTGTTCCCCATCCTGAGACTGGGCGCATGGTGAACACCAGCCTCCCACAGAAGCAGGGGAAGGGATCTGAGAGCATTCAGGGTCCCTCTTTACAGATGGCTCCAATGGTATTTCATTCCGTCCCATTATAACCTGTTGTTTATGTGGTAAGAGCCGTTCATCTTGAGGGCAGCAAAATGTTCCTGATAGCGGAATGAGTGTTGGGTGACAGACAGAGGACCACTTGGGAGACCAGCTTACACTTGTCCAGAGCTCACCGCCAAGCAGCTTCTTTATCTCTGCTTTCTAAACCTGTCCTTGGCCAAAGATAAGGGGGAGAAGATTTGGGGAGATGATGTGAGCTGACTGTCTGGTGGCGAGGGCTGACTCCCCAGAGTAAACCTCCTCCAGCCTCTATTTTTAAACAAAACTAAACAGTTTCTGACTTAAAACAAAATGGACAAATGAAACATTATTGATGCAAGATACTTCACCCAAAATACGTTCCCCTAAGCACTGTATGGAACCACTTACAACATTATGGTGTTTGGTCATCAATTTCTACTTTTGCTGGAACAGAAAGAAAAGGGAGCTTTAAACTTCAAATCTATGGTACTGGAAATGTCCTTTCTATTGGACCTGAATTTTGTTCCCTTTTTGTATTGTCATTATTTACTTTGTTGTAATCATTGTGTTTACCTGACAGCTAAAAGGTACCTTGGGCTTGGAGACAGAAAGACTTATTTTCATGAATTCAAATCTGGCCTCAGACACTTAGTAGCTGGGTGACTCTGGGCAAGTCACTTAACTCTGCCTCAGTTTCCTCATCTGTAAAATGAGTTGGAGAAAGAAATGGCAGACCACTCCAGTATCTCTGCCAAGGAAACCCCAAATTGGGTCACAGAGTCAGACACGACTGAAAATGATGGAACAATGCATTATTAAAGAACTGAATAAAAATCTGCTTTTGGAAAGCTCATTTTGAGGACCACCAGGACCATAGATTTAGAAGGAGAAGGGGTCTTATGAAGATTCGAACCCAGACCTTTCCTGATGCCAAGTTCAGTCTTTTGCCTATTTCTTTTTGGTCCTGTACCAGCTTCCCATGGTTACCAACTGGGGCAAATGCTCTTCACCAGCTTTTCCCAATGGTTCTCTATTACATCAAGCATCAAATGTACAGGCTTCTATTTTTCATTTAAAGTCATTTGTAATTTGGCTCCTTCCTATTTTTCTAGTCTTTTTACGGGTTACTCCTTCCACATACTCTGTGACCCAGTGACATTTTGGCCTCTGACACAACAATGTATCAATGATTTCCAATAAAATCATATCTGGGATCAAATGTAGAATCTTCTGTTTGACATTCAAAGCCCTTTGTAACCTGGTTCCTTTCTATCTTTCCAGTTTTCCTATACCTTCCTCTCCTCCATATTCTCTATGATTCAGAGATGCTGGTGTCCTTGCTGTTCCTCACACAGGATACTCCATCTCCAGACTCTGGGCATTTTCTCTGTCCATCTCCCTTATCTGGAATGTTCTCCTTCCCCCTCTCTGCCTTATGGTTTCTCTGGACTCCTTTAAGTCTTAGCTAAAACTCCACCAAGGAAAGGAAGTCTTTCCTACCCCTCCTTAATTCTAGTGCCTTCCCTCTATTGTCTCCAGCTAGTCTTGTCTGTATTTTGTCTGGGGTGTATAGAGCATTCGGGAGGACTAGCACCTTTGGTGTGAGGGCTTGTTGAGCTCTTTTCAGGGCTACCTTTGGTGCCCACCTGTTGCCTCATTCTTACCTTTGGCTCCAAGAAGCTGTCGCTTATGCAAGGGGGCATACCTCAGTAAACTGTCTCAGGTAGATGGGCTATAGCAGGCTAAGAGTAACTGATGGGCTTCAAACCCATTGGTGAATTAGGGGAATATCTACCCCAAGCATGTGAAGACTTCTCCAAAATGAGAACAGTTCCAACAGTCATGAAGGCAGCTGAATCAGGTGCTGTGGAGTGCTTAGAGCTTGGTCGGGCACAGAAGATGCCAAAGTTATCCACTGGATCCTGGGTCATGGCTGGTTACCTTGACTTTGGTCTCGCCACTGGACTTCAATGACTCATAAAGAGAGAGTAAGGCTGACAACTTTGCACAACTCTGCCTCATTTAAATCCAATACACATGCAAGTCAGAAAGGACATCACCCATGATGACATTGGTCCTCTTTGGAAAAGAATAACCAACACTATAGTTGTTTGCATGTTGTCTCTCCCGTTAGACTGTCAGCTCCTTGCGGACAGGGACTGTCTTTTGTCACCTTTTGGGGGGGGTCATTTCCAGTCATCCTGACCTACATCTGACCATTGGCCCCAGATGACTCTGGAGGAGAAAATGAGGCTGGTGACTTTGCACTGTCCTGCCTCACTTAAATTTGATTAACTTGAAAGTCAAGCCTTCACCTTCCTGGTGTCCTGGTCCACTTCAAGAAGGAAGGGCAACCAATAACAACAACAGGTTTAGCCCTGTAACTGGCACTAGTGATTGCTAATAAATGCTTATTGACTCGTTGAATGACACTGTCAGTAGCATCAGCTCTCCTCTGGTTTCCTTGAGAAGTTGGCCCCCCAAGGTACATTTTGAGCTCCCCGCTCAGTATAAGCATAAATACTGATGCTTGTGTCTCGACCATGATTTATAGAAGCTTTTATCATCTTTTCCTCTGAAGACTTGAGAAGGGTATCAGCCTGAGGGTTCACATGCCTGAAGAACTGCCCTCCCTGAGCCAGGGCTCGAAATTAGCTGAGATTGTTGACAGCTCTGATGATCTCCAGGAAACCAGGGAAGATTCTGAATACTGTATCAGCTCTTGGCTAATTGAGGAACATTTGTTTGGATGGAATGCCTGTATCTTGTATGCTAGAGGATGTGTGGTGATCACATCTGACCCTGGAGTTGGTGATGCTGACAGGGACATTCATGAAACTGCGTTCTTGCTGCAGACGTGGTATTCATCACAGGGGCCAACTGATTTGTGCTGGGAGTTAATACTAAAATCAAAGAAGTCACACTCTGGCAGTTGCTATTAATACCACTAGCTAGGACTTCTCTTCCTGAGTCCTCACTCCTAACCTCATCCAGCTGACTCCTCCCTAGTCCAGTCCAGGGCACCAATTGCCAGGGCAATTCCAGATTGCCCTTTGGAGCATACATATAAGACATCATATCATATAAAATATTTTGTATATATTAATTACTAATAAAAATAATAGAAATACCTGTGTCACACCTATGGTATTGATAAAACTAGAAGCCAAGAAAGGGAAATGACAATTACTAAAGGGAATGTGGGAGGGAAGATTTAGCTAATTCTTAGATAAATTCTATTTATCCATCCTTAACCTCTCTCCATTCTCACTAGCCTATTGCATATCTTGAACTGTATTTCCCACTGACACCTCGAATTAAACATGTCCAAAAGTGAACGAAATAACTTGCCTTCCCCTGTCTCTCCAGTCCGTCTCCTCTTTCTAACTCCCCTATTACTGACAAGCATACCGCCACCCTATCAGTCACCCAGGTGTGGGGGGGGGTGGCATTCAGGGAGGATAGGCACCTCTGATGTGAGGTTTTGTTGAACCCTTTTCAGGGTTATTCATCCACCTTTGGTATCTACCTCTCACCTCACTCTCATCTGTGACTCCAAGAAGCTATAAAAGATCTCTACAAATGGGTTAAACTAGGTTGAGAGTAACCAATAGTCCTTAAACCCTCAGTGAATTAGGAGGGTGTCTACCCTGAGATAAATGATTGTCAATAACCAATTTTGGGGGAGATCCAGGCTTTTTTCCTGTGCTATTTCCTTGTTTGAAGCCCAGCTTTTGAAGGACATTACTGACCTCTGCCAAAAATTTACTCCACTTAGACTCTCTTATCTAGGTGAATTCCTGCCCATGTTCTACTCAGGTTTGGGTGGGGATAAATTCTTTGATTAAATTGGTCGACTGGTGTAATTTGGAAGTAAATGATGTGATCAAAGTCAGTTCCCCTAGCCCCTCATTAGAATAGGTCCACTCCATTACAATATTAATTTTCTCTCATTATTTGTTAACCAATCAGAATCAATTGCCATCCTCAGTAAATACCCACCCTTCCAATGGCATATAAACATTGAGTGTATTCCTTGAGGAGTCTTTGGCTTTTGAAAGTGTCATTGGCCCTTTTTATTAATAATATGCTAGCATTATTGATAAAATTATTGATTACCCCCAAACTATGTCTTGAACTTTTTAAATGTCACAACCCCAAGCACGTGAAGACCTCCCCTGATGGAATGGGAGAATAAGAGTAACTTGTTCCAACAGTCATGCAGGTAGCTGAAGCAGGTGGTGTGGAGCACTTAGGGCTTGGTCAGACATTAAAGATATCAAAGTCATCCAATGCATCCCAAGCTATGGCTGTTCGTTTTTACTTGTGTCTTGCCACTGGACTTTGATGATTCTGGAAGAGAGATTAAGGCTGAAAACTTTGTGCAACTGCCTTACCTCAATCCAATTCATGGATAAGTCAGAACATCACCCCATGATGTCATTGGCCCTCTTCCAAAAGAAGGACGAACAACAACAACATTCTCTGCTCTTTACTTTTTATCATCCTCCCAAATCCAATCTATTGCCAAGCCCTTTTGATTTTGCTTTCCCAATATCTTCAGTATTCCTGCCCCTTCCTGCCTCTGACACTCCCACCATCCTGGTGCAGACCATCATCATCTCCAGGATCAAATATAAAATTCTCTGTCTTTTAAAGTTCTCCTTTCTGCCTTTCCAGTCTCTTTATTTCTAATACCTTACCCTACTCCATATACTCCATGATCCAGTGACACTGGCCTCATCCTTCCTCAAACATTCCTCTCTTCTAATTGTTCCTCTGTCTCCTAATTCTGTGCATTTCTAGGCAGCTGTCCCTAATATCTGGACTTCTCTTCCTTATCTCTGCCTCTTGACTTCCCTGACTTCCTTCACGTCTCTGCTAAAATCCCACCTTCTGCAAGAAACCCCTTACCTGATCCCTTTAAACCTACGTGCTTTATCCCTGAGGTTACCTCTAAATTATGCTATATTTATGCTGTGTCGATCTTATTTCAATCAATCAATAATTAAGTGCCTACTATGTCCTAAGCACTGGGGTACAAAAAGAGGCAAAAGATGGTCCCAGCCTCCATGGAGTTCACCACTGTTGTTTGCATATTATTCTTAGACAACAGAGATTGCTTTTGTCTTTCTTTGTATCCCCATCATTTAGCACATAGCCTAGTTTAAGATCTTCCCAAGCCATTAATAGACTTCACAGGGAAGCTTGCTTAGGGGAAGCTTGCTTGTAGGAAGGCTTTCACACCTTTTGTTAATTTCTAATTAGGCACCGAGTGAGAGGGTTGTGATGCCTTCTGGCTCTAAAAACAAGAGTATATATACTCTAAGGTTAGCATTTTGCTTTAGGGCTCACTCATTGGAAGAGTGTTCTTGTGATTTGACCAGATGAGACTCTGGGTAGCTGTTAAGGCCCCCCCCCCCCCCTCCCTTGCCTGGTTTTGAAGAACCTGGATGTTGGTGCTTCTTTCTCTAATAACTATGTATGTATTGCCTTGGTCAGATAGTTGGATCTGTCTGTTGATCTGTGCTAATTTCTCAGACAGAAGCCCTGTCTGTTGGTCTTTATTTCTCTGCTTTTATTTCCTCTGTTTTCTTTGTTTGGATTTTCTCTGAAGTTTAGGGTGCTTATTTTCCCCCTTAACTAATGAATATAATTTTAAAAGATTATTTAAAATTATTTTAAAAATACCTATCTTTTCTAGTAAAGCAGATCTAAGAACCTGTGCTAGCAGCCATCCTGGGTATACCATTGTGGTTGTGGCTACATAGGCATTCAATAAATATTTGTTGACTTGACTGGACTTGATAGGCATACAAATGCACTGTTGCTGGAACTGTGAATTGGTCCAGCCATTCCAGAAATCAGTTTGCAACTATACCTCAAAAGTCACCAAATTATGTTTATTCTTTGACCCAGTGATACCATTGTTAGAGACAAAAGAAGGAGGGAAAAGACCTACATATACCAAAACATTCATGACAGCCCCTTTTTTATTATAATAAGGAAGCAGAAACTGAGAGTACCTATCAATTGGGGATTGATAATTTGCCAACAAATTATCATATATGAATATAATGAAATATCATTGTGCCCCCAAGAAGTGACAAAAAGAGAAACGTAAGAAAAGTTATAAGAATTGATGCAGGGTGAAGTGAGTAGGAGAACAATTTATACAATGACTATAAAGCTGTAAAGAAAAACTACTTCAAAAAACTTGAGAACTCTGATCAATGGAGACCAACCATAAGTCGAGAGGACTGATGAAATGTGCTTCTGGCATCTTGACAGAGGTGATGGTGTTTTGGGTCACACATTACTTAGTATTAGTGAGATGCAGCTTTCTTTTACATGGTCATTTTTTTGTTGTTCAGTGATTTCAGTCTTGTCACTCTTTGTTACCCCCATTTGGGGTTTTCTTGTCAAAGATACTGGAGTGGCTTGCCATTTCCTTCTCTAGCTCATTTTACAGATGAGGCAACTGAGGCAAACAAAGTTACATGGCTTGGCCAGGGTCACACAGCTAGTAAGTGTCTGAGGCCAGATGTGAATGCAGATGTTCTTGACTCCAGACTCAATGCTCTATCTACTGTGCCACCTAGCTGCCCATTTTACTTTTTTCATTATTTCTCTTGAGGTTCTATCACAGGTACCCAAAGTGGGCAATATAGCCCCCTGGGGGACACTGGGACAATCTAGGGGGTGTTGAATAAGGAGGCAGTGGAAGCATAAGGAAGGAAGAGAAGAGAATTTTGAAATGCCATTTGTACATGTTTCATCAGTTGTGTAACAGAGTTAAAGTTGTAGTGACTACATTATTTTTTAAATAAACACACAAAATGCAAGTTATAGACAATCATTGAATAAGTCTGCTGATAGGTCTTAACATGTAAGTGTTGGCAGGTGAGTCTGTCATGCATTATTGGGAAGTCCAGCATGCATCCACAGGAATATGTGCATGTAATGACTTGTTTGTAATACAATACTATATGGTTATGACAATATTGTATCATCAAGATTTCAATTTGGGAAACCCCCACAAATTTATAATAATTACTATATTTAAGGTGCATCTTTTAAAAAAATATTTTATATTTTTTTGAAATGACTCAAATAAAAAAAAAACTGTTAAAGTGTTAAAGAAAGTAGATTTCCAGGGGGGTACTGAGTAATTTTTTTTTAAAAGGAAGTGGTAGACCAAATAAGACCTTCTTTTCCTCCAAATGAATCTTTTAAAAATTTTATCTACTTCTAGAAAGTATTTCTTTGGTGATTTGATTGGTATGGCAGTAAATATGTAAATTAATTTAGGTAGTACCTTCTTTTTTATTATATTGGCATAGCACAACCATGAGCATTGACTTATTTAATGTCTTCCTTTATTTCAGTAAATAATGTTTTATTGATCACATGATGAGCAAGATGCCTTCCTACAGTTGCTTTCTACAATTTCTCCAACCCATTAAATATATTTTAGAGAGGGAATTATGTGCTAGCAGTATAGAGTAATATTAGCTGAACTTATAAAATAGGACAGAAGCTCTGAACTAGGTTAAAATCTCATAAACTAACACCAGAGAACTTTATTACTTGTGTGTCCTTACCTCCAGCTGATTCCATAACACCCACTGTAAGTGGCACAAGCAAACTTGAAGGCTCTATCTGTAGGGATTCCCCAGAGCAGCGACTCTACAGGAGTCCCCAAGACATCACAATAAGCAAAAGCCATGCATTTCACCCACCCACATGAAGAAAAGGAGGAGGGGAAATAGAAGACTAAGATATGCTAGAAGTTATTGGCCCTTGAGCATAAACTAGACTGTGTGGGGCCCGAGGCAAAGGTGTCTAGAAGCTCAACTGGGGCCAATCTCCCCCTCCTCAGAGGTTACTCAAGATAGGAATCTGGGCCCACATATCCAGTGCAAGGAAGCAGAGGCCTCTCAGTAGCCCATCTTCTGGGGTCTGTGCAGAAGCAGAGAGGGTTAATGCTGAAGAGTAAAGAGGATTCTCAAAGGGGAAAAAGAAAACAATTGAAAGACTGAAATATCAAGAATAAAAACCTACCCTATAAACTGAAAAAAAAAAAAAAACCCCAACAAAAAACAAACAAAAAAACCCCCAAAACTTACAGGCACATAGTAAACGCTTAATAAATGCTTGTTGACTTGTCTTGATGTGAATGGCTTTCTCTTTCTGTTGACAGTGGAAAGATGCTGTTGGGGTATTGAGGCTGCCCGTGAGTGATTCCTTGCTCTCTCTACATGACCAGGCCACCTTTTTTTTTTTTTTTGCTTATACATTTCTTTTATGACGTCCTTTATGCCTTTTCTGCTTCATAAGTCCACATTTGTAGAGCATTACAAGCAGGAAACTAGGAATCAGAGAGGTCACACAACTGGTAAATATCATAGCCAAGATTCAAGCCCAGGTCATCTGCCTCCAAGTCCTAGGACCATATTCTGCTAGATACTCACCGAGCTTAGGAAATAATGTGCTGCGAATCTTGGGGACAGTCCATGGCCATGTCTATCCTCTTCAATACCATTTTGCATCCTGAATATATGTCAATATTTATTCTTGCTTGTGGTCATGTCTAGCCTACATAGGTCAGAGAGGCAGCCAAATTTATGACCACTTGGAGCTGATCCACCAGCCTTCATCCTCCATAATCCAATGTACTATAAACGAGGGGAGTTAGGACAGGAAGATCACTAACCAGGAAATCACGAGGCTACTCTTGTTGGTTCTGGGTTGGCTTCAGTTAGTCCTAGAGAAGTGGAAAATAAACTCAACAGAAAACAAAACACCCAACCCCTCACATATTACAGGCTGGGATAGTCTTATTCTCTCTCTTTTCCACACCAAGTCAAGTCAACAAGCACATTTTAAGCCTTTGCGGTGTGCCAGGTTTTGTACTAAGTGCTAGGATACAAGGTGAATGGAATTTGGGCTACCATCTTTTTCACCCACTCTACTCTCTGCTCTTCTCAGGATTTCTCTGGTTTGCGTTAAAACCATCAGGAGTCATCTTCAAGAAGCAGGAATTCTGGGGGAATTTTTGAGAGGACACCAACCAGAACTCTTTGCTAGAAGGTACCTGCAACACACCCCTTGGGAAGTGATTTTATTAGTTACATCAGTGAGAGAACAGTTTTCTGATTACATGAATGTAATACATATAATATTATATATACATACATGCACACATATATATGTATGCACACATAAATATATAAAATTCTATTATAATAAATAAATATTATATAAATGTATTATACATATATTTATATAATGCACAAGGTCCCTTATGCTAATAACTAGAGGCATTTTAGTGGAAACAGTGCTGAATTTGGTGCCAAAAAACCTGGGTTTGCCACTTCTTATAGAACAAGTCACTTAAACTTCCCTGGGTCTTAGTTTTCTCATCTATAAAATGACTGAGTTTGATTAAATGACCTACATAGTCATTTTTAGTTCTAAATCAGTAAGCCTATAACTGGATAGGCTCACAGACTGGATTATCTCTAGTTGCTATAACTTTATATTTTTTGAGAATTCATAATACCTGAAGTCCTATTTGTTCAGTAGTGATAGGAGATCAGGTAAGGTAGTTATTTTCTTCTATTTTAAGAAGTGAAAGGATATGGGACATTGAAACGGTCAGACTATGTCAATAGTTGCACCACTTTGACTAAAAAGCTTGTCTTTCAGGTATCCCCTGATAAAGACATTATTATGATAGCTTTTTTAAAGACATTATTTTGATAGCTAAGACATTATTATGATAGCTAAAACGTATACAGTGGAGGTTTGCAAAGTACCTAATCTCTTTTATCTCATTTGAGATAATCTTGTATGGTAGGTTTTATTATTATGCCTCCCCCCACTTTTTTTTTTTTTTTACAAAAAAGGAAAACTGAGGCACATAGAGATTAAGAGCCTGGCCCCCAGGTCACACAGTTAGTAAGTTTGTGACTAGACCCTCCATCTTCTGGACTCCAAATCAATCCCTCTTTCTTCTACATTAGTGGTAGCCCTTTCTATGCCACCACAGCAGCAGCAGCCTAACTCTTCTATGGGTGCTCAAGGTCAACCTAAAGCCCCAAAACTAATCATTTCGTTTTTCAGAAAGGGAAATTTTCCTTAGCTCTCCATGTTAATGTTAGTAAGTCTTGATGCCCCAATTTGAGATAGGCAGCTCAGTGGCACCATGGAAAGAGCCCTTGCCTTTGCATCAAGAAGACTAGAGCTCAAATCCTGCTTCAGGTAGTTACTAGCTATGGGACATTGGGAAAGTCTCTTTTGTTGTGCTGTGATAGCCCCTCTGTGCCTCAGTTTCCTCATCTGTAAAATTAAGGAGTAGGACTCAATGGTCTCTAAGGTCTCTTTCAGCTCGGACAAGATGAATTAGTAAGAGAAAGTGGTATCCAATTAGTTGACTCTTCACTTAGTTTTCTACATGGCTGAGGTTTTTAACTTGAGTCTGGCTAACATCTTCCTGGTCAGGGACATCGGGATAGCCTACTGGTTTGGACTTCCCATATCTCTGCAGCAGAGTGTGACAAGCCCAGACTGCACCTTGAAGCCCTAGGATCCATTGGAATGTCCTGGCCAAGGATGATATTTATTCCCTTCCTTCCTTTCTTCCCACCAAGTAATTGAAACACCCAAGGTGCATTAGAAGTGTTGGCATTTCTCTAGCATGACACTTCTGGTGGAAAAATATATTAAAGTACTGTGTTTTCCTGTTCCTAAAACAGAGCAGAATACCAGGGTAAGAGGGATTCACCAACAATGAGGAGGCAGATGCCAACCTCCTATATGCATTCTCCCTTATTAGAAACACTTGAGTCAAATTCCTTGAAGTGAGGAGTGACCTTCTTCATGGAGAATTATCCATACCATGGGTCCCACCCTTTTCAAGCAGGAGGACTCCTGAATGTCAAAATATTTTTCAGACCTTCCTCTTCCCCCCTATGAAAGCCATTTTACTATTATGCCCCATTGATGCTATATGGATGATGGCTACCCATTATATGGATAATAGCTCTGAGAAAACCCTCCTCTCCCCTCCCTTCAGCAGTCTTTGTCTCAAGGTTTGGGATCTATAACCACATATTTGTTGGATGGTATTTAAAACAAGGAGCCACAAAATTTCAGCTTTGGGAGTAACTTCAGGGGTCATCTAATTCAACTCATACATGAGGAAGAATCTCTTCTACCATACATCTGACATGTGGTCATTCAAGCCTTCACTTAAAGCCCTTGAATGAAGTCTTTTCTGAATGCAAGCCCCTTGAGGGCAGGAATGTTTCATTTTTGCCTTGGTATTTCCAGCAACAAGTAAGGTGTGTGGCACATAGATGCTGTTTGATTAGTGGGGGCTCACCCACTACCCCCAGGTAACCCCTGGAATTTTTGTGATAGCTTTATTTGTTTGGAGGCCCCAGTTTTTTCTCTTTTCTACTTCCATCCACACTCCTTAGCTCTACTCCAAAGGAACAGATCAAATCTCTCTTCTACTGTCAAATACTTGTTGACAGCTTTTGTTTCCTGAATGTTTTCTTCTCCAGGCTAAGCACCCTCATTTCTTTCAAGGCACCCTCACCCAGAGGTCCTTTACCATACTGCTTGTCCTATGGCTGCTGTCCAAATCCATGTCCTTTTAAAATGTGTTGCTCAGAGGGTGTGTTCCTCTTCCTCCTCCTCTTCCTCCTCCTGCTATTCTTCCTCCTCCTTCTCCTTTTCCTCCTCCCTCCTCTTTCTCCCCTATCTTGGCGGGGAGCCCTGGCCAGGCCAGCCCAACCATACCTCTGCCCCTCAAGCAGACCCAGGAGCCGGCCCAGATGGAGCAGAATCGGCACTGGCAGGACTTACACGCAGTAGCCGGAGCATCTACAGCATCTCGAGTCCTTTTATGAAAATCCTCCTCCTGGACTTATCAAACCAGACGACTGTATACCCGACATAGTGGGCAATGACCACACCGGAGAATTTCTGGCTCATGCTCCAGCTAAAGGACTCTGGATGCCCCTGGGGAGAGAAGTAAAGGTTATGCCATGTTGGCGCTGTTAAACAGCGTGGACCCAGAACAGGTGACAAAGAATGCCCGTTCTTTATCAAAGGCAGCCAGAAATGAGAACAGTTCAGAGGAGATAGAACAGCTAAAGAAGGATTCTACCTCAGAGAAAGACGGCAGCACTTCTAGTTCTTCAGAATGTAAGAGAAGAAGAGGGAGGAGAAACATAAGAAGAGGAAAAAGAAGAAAAAGAAAAAGGAAAAAAAAGCACAAAGCTATGTCAAAGGAGAGTTCAGACTCTGGCTAAAAAGTCATTTCCTTTCACCCACCTTCTTACTCCAGAATCCTAGCTGAATGCCATGGGTGCTAGAGAAGTAGGCAATAAAGGGCATCACTTGGCAGAAACAAGGAACCGAGAAATGTGTGCCTTCAGCATCACTCTGTGGCGTTTCGCACTTGCTGCCAACAGTGAGGAATTCAACAGATGTTGAGTTGCTTCTACGCCCTACTGGGGGATCCTCCTTGTCATCTTCCTTGATTATTGTAGTTTGTGATAAATTTTTGGAAGAACATCAAGCACAAGACGTGAAGACATTCTAGTCATTTCCAAGAGATTCCCTCATGAAAACAGAGGCGGGTCTGTAGACTGACTTACTTGAAAATCCTAGATCTTTAGCAGTTGAAAGTGAATGCTATCAGGTGTTGAATAATAAAACTTGCTTATTTCAGGGGGAAAAATGTTGCTCAGAGAACCAGGACTGATGGTGTTCAGTCATTTTTTGTTGTGGCCCCATTTCAGGTTTTTTTGGCAAAGATATTAGAGTGGTTTGCCATTTCCTTCTCCAGATCTTTTTACAGATGAAGAAACCGAGGCAAATAGAGTTAAGTGACTTGGCCAGGATCACACAGCTAGTAAATGTCTGAGGTCAGATTGTCTTTCTGACTCCAGGCTCACTGCTCTATCACTAGCTGCCCCCAAAAGGACTAGCACCTCCTTATTTCTGGAAGCTCTGCTTCTCTCGATACAACCCAAGATTGTGTGAGGTTTCTGGGCTGTTATACCACAGTGTTGACTCCCATTGAGCTTGTGGGCCACTAAGAAATTCAGATAGTTTTCAGACAAACTACTCTTAGGCCATGGTTCCCTTCATCTGGTGCTTGTGAAATTGGTGCTTTGGATCTGATTTTTTTCCCGATTACAATTCAAGGGAAATTTAGCCTGCAGAGCCTTTTGGGATCCTGAATCTGCCTTATGACAGAAACAAACTCATTCTTTTGTCAGCATGTCAGAGCAAGAATACCTTTTCCTAAAAATAGGGCAGTGTGATGCTCTATCAGCACATTGGAAAAGCTTCTTCCAGGGAACACATTGACTTTGGGACACATCTGGTGATAAGCTTTCTGGTTTGGATTCCAAGCATGCCCATAGCAACATTCCAGACCCAAGAGCCTTCAATGGGGCCAAGAGTCACATCACAATTCAAATGTTTTTCATCAAACATCAGACATGAAGCAGAAACTCACTTTAATAGAACTACCTCATCCCCATGAAAGGAATGGGGAATATTGGTGGCCCCACTCATACCCATATTTGACCAGTCAATGGAGGCACATGTCTTGTCAGTAATAAATGATTAATAAGTATGTATGTATGATCTATTTGTAATTTTTTCATATGCATGTTTCCCCCCCCTTTTTTGTTTCTATCAGAAGTTAGATTACACAGTATTTTCACACAACTAACTTATGTGGTTGTTTAGCATAAAAGAGTGAGGTTATCACATAACAGGATTATTATCACAGATAACAACAGGTGATCATCCATTAAGAACTGTGACCCTCATCTGCAAGTTTAGTCATTCAACTGTTTCCCTTCCTTTTGGATACTAAAATTATCATAGTCAGTCAGCAAGCATTATTAAGAAATGACTATATTCCAGATACTGTGTAAGCACTGGGATATGAATAAAGACAAAAATATAGTCCCTACTCTTATGGAGCACGAATTTTAGTGGGGGAGACAAGAATGTAAGCAATTAACTATGTAATAGTTATATACAGAGGAAGGTAATTTAAAAGGGGAAGGCATTAGCAGCTGGGGAGACAGACCTCCACTAGAAGAAGGAAAGAAATCAGAGAAAAGGAGCAGTGAGGAATTGGGGAGACAGAGCATTCAGTCCCCATACAGGAAAAAAAAACCCAGCCTACATGTTAGATATGCATTGTATTATATAATAACAATGTATTATATGGTGTAATATAATGATAAAAGATATATATTGTATAATATAATAGATGTGTATTGTATGATATAATAGAATTTTCAGTCAAAAGATCTGCATTTAAATCTAGATTTTGTAATATCTCATCTCTGTAACTTTGGGCAAGTCACTTCCCCTCTGAGATTGTTCCTTCCTCTGCAAAATGCAATCATCTCTCTAGTTCCTTCCAGCTTTAAATGATATTATGGTGAAAAAGCAGTGAATGAAAAATTGCCAAGAAACATGACTTAAAGAGATTACATGGGAACTTTAAGATATATATATATATATATATATATATATATATATATATATGTCTTTTATTCTTTTAGAAAATCCAATCAGTTTCTGGATTTGGGGAGTATGAGGTATGTAAAGCAAGACAGATTGATACAGGGGATAGAAGGCCAGACCTGAGGTCAGGAAGACCTGGGCTCATGCCCTGTTTCTCACACACACTAGCTGGATGGCTATAGGCAGTTCCTTTTAAACTTTTAGTGATTGTGGGTAAAGACAATGTTAGAGGAATTCCTGGTTTGCATCAGTGAAGGGAATTTCCATACCAGGAGTTTCCCAGGATTGTGGCCATTGCAGCTTTTTTGGAGTGAAGTTTATGCTACCATACTGACCTGAGTACCATAATAATTTCCTAAAGAAAATGAGATTGGGGATTTCTGCTACAGGATTATAAATCTTGATTAAACTGCAGTTGCAGACCAAAAGAAAGAGAAGGAAACAAGGGTGCTCATTTGAGTTTGGTGCATTTCTCTCCCAGGTTCAGTATCATGGCACAGTCTGTATTGACACTTCACCTCAGAAATTCACTGTGGTGTTTGATACTGGACCATCCAACTTCTGGGTCCCATCAGATTATTGTATCAGTGAGATGTGGGGCAAGGAACTAATATGAGTTGGGCCTTTCATAACCCTTTAGGGAGGCTCTTCAAGGATGAGGAGATGACTTCTTTAACTGACGTTGCCTGTTGGGAAGGCATGTTGCTGGAAGTAGGTTTAATTCAGGACCTGAATGCATTTCTCTCTCTCTCTCTCTCTCTCTCTCTCTCTCTCTCTCTCTCTCTCTCTCTCTCCTTTCTTCTCTCTCTCTCTTTTCTTTCTTCTCTCTTTCTCCCTTCTCTCCCCCTTCCTTCTTTTCAAAGAAAATTAAATTTTATTTTCTTCAGTCAACAAAAATATTTTTTCTCTTTCTCCCCCACCCTATTGAGGGAAAACAACAAAAAAGAAAACTGGTAACAAATACGTATAATCCAGCAAAACAAATTACCTCATGGGCCATGTTAAAAAATGTATGTCTCATTCTGCTTGTGCCCATCATCTCTCTCAGGCTATATCAAGGGTCTTCTGGAATCCTGGTTGGTCATTGTGATGATTAAAGTTCTTAAGTCTTTCATAGTTGTTTGTTTTTACAATGTTGTTATTGTATATGTTGTTTTCCCAAGTACCTTTCTCAAATGTTTCATAGTCTCTTGTATCTGGAACCCCCAATTCTCTCCAGGGAGTTTTATTAAGTTCTCTATTCAATTTGAGCTGTCAATATACTCCTATGCTGATAAGGGGTGACCCAAGACAGTAAGTTTAAAACTTTAGAAACTAGTGGGGTTGAAAAGGAGCAAGGGAAGAGATTATAGGCATGGGGGGGTGGGTAGAGAAAGGAGTGAATTTATTCCTATTGGGCTGTTCTTGTATCCAGTTGACATGAGGAATAGTTGGTAATTCCAGGCATTCTCTCCTTACTTCATTTTACTTCTTTACAATGTGTATTCAACATGAACCTTATTTCTGAGATGCTACATCCAATAGGAAATGTCTTACCCTTTCTCTCCCAAGTAGTAGGAGGTGTCTTTAGAGGGAAATGAGATTTCTGAGGTTTCCAAGATATAGCTTGACCAAGTAAAGAGGCTCTGGATATAGTAACTCTTTCTTATTTTCTTTCTTTCTTTGCTTTTTTGTAGGGCAATTGGGGTTAAGTGACTTGCCCAAGGTCACATGGCTAGTTTTTTTGTGTTAAGTGTCTAAGGCTGGATTTGAATTCAGGTCCTCCTGACTCCAGGGTCGGTGCTCTATTCACTGCACCACCTAGCCCTCCCTATAGTAATTCTTTTTTTTTTTTCTTTTTGGAGGGCAATTGGGGTTAAGTAACTTGCCCAAGGTCACACAGCTAGGTTTTTGTTTGTGTGTGCATTAAGTGTCTGAGGCCGGATCCGAACTCAGGTCCTTCTTACTCCACGGCCAACGCTCTACTCACTAGCCACCTAACCGCCCTATAGTAATTCTTTATAGCCATTTGGTCCTAGTGTAAAAGAATGATATATATTCCAGATATATAATAAAGTACTCCAGGTATTTGAATAACTCTTGGATTCTTTACTGCTCTGGAGTTTATGGCATCCCCTATATACAACTTGAATAATAGAAGCTGGTTAGTCCCAGTTCTTCAAATGTCCCCCTCTCAGAATATTTCCTGGGACTTCCATGAAAGCAGAGCAAGGGTAAGAAATACAATGAGTTCCCATGTCCAATCACAGCCCAGTTAGAATAGAGGGTGTAAGTGTTTCAGAAATATTCACTTATGGCCCTAGTAAGCCAACTCTCTGGATCATAGAACCATAGAATCTTGGTTAGAATGGTCTTTAGAGGTCTTCCAAGATCACTTACTACCCCATTCAAGAGTCTCCTCCATGGCATTCCTGACAACTTCAGTGACAGAGAACTTACTACATCATAAAACAACTTACTCCCTGGTCAATCATCTTTGACTGTCAGAATTATCTTCTAGTCAGGCCTCATTTTAGTCCTCTCATTGATCTTTTCACTTTCTTTAAAAAAAAAATCTTATTGTTTTAATGCCTTTGGCTTTTTATGTCACCCGTATTTCTAAAAATATCGCTCCACTCACCTCTACAGAGCAAGCCTTCCTTGTCTTAAAAGAAACACCAGCTATTTTTATTTTGTTAAATATTTCCCAATTACATGTACATTTTAAAACATTCTTCTTGAAAATTTTGATTTTCAAATTCTCTCCGTCTTGCCTATCCCTACCCTCTGCATGAGAAATCAAGCAACTTGATATTGATTTTACATGTGAAATTATGCACGACTTATTTCCATATTAGCCATGTTTCAAAAGAAGATACAAACAAAATAAGATGATAAAAACAAAGTTAAAAAGTGTGCTTCAATCTGCATTCAGAGTTCATCTCTTTCTGGAGGTGAATAGTATTTTTCATTATGGGTCCTTAGGAATTAGTTTGGATCATTATCTTGATCAGAGTAGCTAAGTCTTTCACAACTGATCATCCTAACAATATTACTGTTATTGTGTGCAATGTTCTCTTGGTTCTGTGCACTTCACTTTGAATCAGTTCATATAAGTCTTTCCAGGTTTTTCTGAAAGCACCCTGCTCTTAATTTCTTAAAGGATGGTAGTATTCCATCACAATCATATACCACGACTTGTTTAGTAATTCCCCCATTGATGGGCATCCCCTCAATTTCCAATTCTTTGCCACCACAAAAAAGTGCTGCTATAAATAATATGGTTACAAATAGGTCTTTTTCCATTTTCTTTGATCTTTTTAGGATACAGACCTAGTAGTGGTATTGCTGGGTCAAAACATATGTGTAATTTTATAGTTCTTTGGATGTAGTTCCAAATTGCCAGAATGGTTGGACCAGTTCACAATTCTACCAACAGTGCATTAGAGTTCCAACTTTTTCACGTCCCCTCTGGCATTTGCTATTTTCCTTTTCTGCCATGTTAGCCAATCTGAAAAGCGTGAGGTGATTTCTCAGAGTTGTTTTAATTTGCATTTCTCTAATCGGTAGTGATTCACAGCATTTTTTCACATGACTAGTGATAGCTTAGATTTCTTCTGAAAACTGCCTGCTCATATCCTTTGACCATTTATCAACTGGAGAATGGCACTTATTTTTATAAATTTGGCTCACTTCCCTGAATATTTGATTAATGAGGGCTTTATCAGAGGAACTTGCTATAAATTTCCCCTCAGTTCCCTGTTTTTCTTCTGATTTTGGCTACATTCATTTTTTTTTTTTGTGCAAAAGCTTTTTAATTTCATGTAATCAAAATGATCTATTTTATCTTTTCTTCTCTCTATTTCTTGTTTGGTCATAAACTTTTCCCTTATCCATAGATTTGACAAGTACATTTTTTCATACTTCCCCAATTTTGTCTAAATCATTTATTCATTTTGACCTTATCTCAGTATACAGTGTGAGATGTTGACCTATGCCTAGTTTCTGCCATACTATTTTCCAGTTTTCGCAGCAATTTTTGTTAAATGTTGAGTTTTTTACCCCCTTAAACTTGGATCTTTGCATCCCTGTTTTCAAAGATTAAAAAGGAGAGGGGGAAAAATTGTTCAGCAAAATCAACCAAAAATCAATTTTGTCTGACAGCCTATGTATTATTCCACACGAATAGTCCCTTCCCTTCCCCCCACCCCCACAAAGGGGAAAGAGGAACTTTTTTTTTTTTTTAACTTCTCCAAGGTCAAGCTTGGTCATTGTAGTTACATAGATTTCTATTTCATTCTCCCTACTTTCCCTATTTACATTCTTGTAGTCATCATGCATATTATTCTTCTGGCTGTGCTTTGCTTTTTTGTTCATATAAGTCTTCTCAATCTTCTTTGAGTTTTTCATCTTTATTTTTTCTAATGATTCGTGTAGGAGAACTGAAGTTCATCTTCATTTTAGACCTGATAGGAGGTGACCTGCCTATCTGGGACATCATTATTTTTATGTATTCATGGTGTGTTATAGGGGTTGTCTCAAACAATTCAGAGTCAGACCACCACTAATAATGACAAGTATAAGTATTTATTGAGGATAGACACCCCTCAAAAGTGTTCTAGATTCCAAGAGGAACCAGCAATGTCAGTGAAAGCAAGATGGATTTTTATAGGGTAAAGATGCAATTACATAACAGAAATTATGAATATTAAAAAGGCAGAAGGGATTTGTTAAGAGATTAGGTAATAGGGGAAGGGTCCTTTCTATGGTTTGGTGGTCAAACATCCTGGTTGTGCTGCTTTCTGACTGGCCAGCCATTGTGGTCCTGTCTGGTCTAGATGGATAGTTAGGTATTGTGGTCCTGTCTTGGGTTAAATGTATGATGTGATTGTGATTGGGTACAACAACACACCTGTTCAAATATGTGAATTGGAGCTGAGGGCAGTGGCTAGATAGGGGCAGTGCCTGTATTCAGTCTGGGGGCAGTTTTATTAGGATTCTATCAAGTATCAGGTCAAGACCCTACTTACGGAGGCTAAAAAAACTTACCCAAATGTGTGTGTGTGTTGTGTGTGTGTGTTTTGTGTGTGTGTGTGTTTGTATAGGGGGAGGGGCAGAGCTGGATCAGACTGATCCATCAAAGTGCTTCTATCATTTGTCTGAACACTTGATGATGAACTGTCCCAGCAAGGGACCCTAAGGTAAAAAGGAGAAAATATAGGGCCTGAAGTAGTTATGAGACCAACTATGAGACCGCTCAGTCCTTGGTCTCCAATACTGGGGACTTTGCTGACTGGTTAGCTGTTTTTTCCTCTGATTCTGAAACTTTCTAATCACCAAACACTCTTGAATCCTGAAGTCTGTTGGGTTCTGAAGTCCTAAAAAAAATTGTAGACTATATAACCAGACATGGTGGGAAAAAATTCTCTATGTTTCTGATCTCTCCACATGGGTCCCATTAGATATGAAACCACTCCTCCACAGGTCCATGTGGGGAGCCACTAAGAAATATTCTCCTTCAATGTCAATGGTTCATCCTTGCTCCTGGTGGTTCTTGGTTTCTGCTAGCTGGTCTTTATAATCTCTGCATCTGCAGTTGAAGCAGATCATACTTACTGTTTATTAGTCCTATCAAGTTCATGTCAAAATACAACATCACTGCTAGATAATAACATGTTAACCTCAGGTAAGAGAAAGTCAGACCAAAAGGAAGAAGCCCAGGTTGATGAATACCTTTTGAATGAACCCCACTTGCACAGTCAATCAAAGAGGCTACTCTTCATCACATGATTAGTGGACCAGTCCCAGTTAGAGAATGTCGGTACATACTCCAAAGTCCTTGTAGTAATTTCATCAGATGAGCATTCTGACCATGTTCATCAGAACTAGGCTTATTGGTCAGTCTCCTGTTACATGTTGTCTACCCTCTCCTCCATTAGAATATAAACTCTCTGTGAATAGGGATAGTTTCATTCTCTGTACTTGTATCCCCAGGACCTAGCACAGTACCTGGAACATATTAGGTACTTAATAAATACTCATAGATTAATTCCATTTCACAGATTGAATTCCATCGTCTCTAATTTCCCCTCAACTGAGGCAATCTTATCCTCTCTGCCTGAGCTAACATCTCAGGTGCTTCTTCGAGAGAGATTTCTAATGGGCCAGATCTTACCTCTTAAATGGCTAAGGCTATAACTTGGAAGTTGGCCGCCATTATCTCAGTGGTCAGGACAATGTCTGTCTTGTAAACATCAACATTCCTTCTTTAATCCTTAAATGACACACTTCAAATCCTCTTACCATCCTATTTGTCCTCCACTGGACACTCATCTTGTCAATGTCATGTGATAACCAGAACTGAACATAATAGTCCAAAGGTGACGTGAATGAAACAAAATACAGTAGGACCACTAACTTCCTTCTGGACACACTACACTTTTATTAATACAGCCAAGATTGCATTAGCATTTTTGGCAGCCACATTGTGATGCTGACTCAGAACAAACTGGCTTTGCAGTATATTAAAACCTTTCCACATGAACTGTTAAGCCAAGTCTTTTCCATCCTGCCCTTGGGCAAAAGAGCTTTAAAAAAGAAATGCAGGACTTTATATTTACTCCTATTTAATTCACCATAGACTATATTATGCTATATATATGTATATGTATATACTATATAATTCATCATTAGACTATACATCAAGATCACTGAGGTGATGCAGGATCCTCATTTTCCTATCCACCTTCTCTCTATTCCATTCCATTTCAGTGTATTTCCAGAGTTAGGAAAAGGAAAAACACATAAGTGGGAAATTTATTATTATCCAAAACTGTGATGAATATATATATTCTGTTTCTTTATCCAGTTACCTGCTAAAATGGTTCAATAGAACAGAGTTGACATCAAAGATATGTGGCACATCATTAATAAAAATTCATTCAATTAGAACCTAACAGCATAGTCATGCAATGTCTATATTTTTCCATCTTGTCACTAAGTATGTCTTAAGAGACTTTATCAAATGCTTCATATGACAGCACAGAGATGGGCAATGAATTGGGCACAGAACTGAATAGGAAGAAGAGGGTGAGTGAAATTGCTTGCTAAATTGATCAAGTTATTCGATGGTTCCAAACTACTTCCTGGCGCAAAGGTCCATTATTTTGTTTTTAAGGTTTTTAAAAATTATTTTATTCATTTTTAGTTTTCAACATTTACTTCCATAAGATTTTTTAAAAATTTATTTACTTTTAGTTTACAACATTCAGCTCTATAAGTTTTTGGGTTCCAATTTTTCTCCCTCACCTTCTGGCCCCCTCCCCCTTATGGCGGCATGCAATCTGATATATGTTCTACATATGCCTTCACATTAAACATTAAGTTGTAAAGAAGAATTATAACCAATGGAAAGAATAACAAGGAAGAAGAAACAAAACAAAACAAAATGAAAAGAGAGAGAGCAAGTAGTTTGCTTCAATCTGCATTCAGACTCCATAATTCTTTCTTTGAATGTGGAGAGCCTTTTCCATCATGAGTCCTTTGGAGTTGCCTTATAACCTCCAGTTGCTGAGGGGAGCCCAGTATATCTTCTCAGTCAATCATCAGAGATACGATGTGTCTGTAATTGTGTACAAAGTTCTCCTGGTTCTGCTCTCCTCCCACAGCACCAGTTTATATAAGTCTCTCCAGCTTATTATGAAGTCTGTCTGCTCCTCATTTCATTTCCATAAGATTTTAAGTTTCAAATGTTCTCCCCATCTCTCTTCTCCCCCCCTCCCCAAGATGGCATGTAATTGGACAGGCTCTACATATACATTCATATTGAAACGATTTTCACATTAGTCACATTGTAAAGAAAATTAGAACCAATGGGAGAAAGCATGAGAAAGAAGAAGAAGAAAGAGAGCATTAGTTCAATTCTGATCTCAGATCTCAGACTGGGCAAGTCACTTAGCCCCGTTTATCTCAATTTCCACATCTAGAAAGTGAGCTAGAAAAGGAGAGGGCAAACTATTCTAGTATCTTTTTTTTTTTTTTTGGAGGGGGGAAGGCAAGGCAATTGGGGTTAAGTGACTTGTACAAGGTCACACAGATAGTAAGTGTGTAAAGTGTCCGAGGCTGTATTTGAACTCAGATCCTCCTGACTCCAGGGTCGGTGCTTTATTCATTGTGCCACCTACCTGCTCCCATTCTAGTATCTTTGCCGAAAAACCCCAAATGGGGTTGTGAAGAGTCAGGCACAACTGAAATGACTGAGCAAAGAACAACAAAAATATATATGCATATGTCTAGCTAATTATTATGTCCTACTACATGTAATTATATATATATTATATATAATTAATATATATTAATATATAAGTCCAGCTAATTAATACTATGACTAATACTATGTGACAAATGGGGAAGCCAGGTGGCACAGAGAATAGACTTCTGGGCCTGGAGTCAGAAAGACTCATCTTCCTGAGTTCAAGTCTAGTCTCAGACACTTACAAGCTGTGTGACCCTGGGTAAGTCACTTAACCCTGTTTCCTTCCATTTCCTCATCTGTAAAATGGTCTGGAGAAGGAAATATCAAATCGCTTCAGTGTCTTTGCCAAGAAAACCCCAATTGGGGGTTTGGACATGACTGAAATGACCTAACAATAACAACAACAATTTCTTGCGTGTTTGACATTGGCCTGCTATAAAATGAGGGGAATCGGACTAGACAACATCTATGTTCCCCTCCACCTCAAGGGCTACCATAATTTTCTTGACCTCTGGATATCCCAGAAACACAAACATTGTCCCCTGACATGGCTCTCTGGGAAGAAACAGACAAGAATGGCATTGGATGAGGAGGCACAGATGAGCCGTGACCAGTACCAGTGGCATGAGGGCCCACATCAGAACAATCATAGAACCACTGATGGATTGAGGTGAAAGGAGATGGAAACAAAATAGGATTTGGGTCATTTGCTTTCTCTTTGTGGTCAGCTCACTTTACATCATTCATCCCATGTCTGAAAATGTTTCTTCCATTATCCTTTTTCTCTAAACATAGTTTAAGTTATTATTATTATTGCTATTTTTTGGAGGGGCAAGGCAGGGCAATCGGGGTTAAGTGACTTGCCCAAGGTCACATGGCTAGTAAGTGTGTCAAGTGTCTGAGGCCGGATTTGAACTCAGGTCCTCCTGACTCCAGGGCTGGTGCTCTATTCACTGCCCCACCTAGCCACCCCCATTTTCATCTTTCTGAGGTGGCAGAGGTTGAAATCTAACATGGAGACTGGAGACACACTAGATGATTTCTAAGCAATTAATCAGTTAGCAAACATCCATTAAGTGCTTATTATACACCTGGCGCTGTGCTAAGGAAGCAGTTAGGTTACTTAGTGGGCAGAGTACTAGACCTGGAGTCAAGAAGACCTGAGTTCAAATTCGATCACAGGTTCTTACAGCCTTGTGCAGCCTTGGCAAGTCATGTTTAACCTGTGTTTGCCTAGGAAGCAGCCAGGTGGTTGTAATGTTAATGGGATATAAGATCTTCCCCGCCCACTAATAGGCCTATCAGGGAGCCCATTAAGTGTTCTTGTGATTTGACCAGATGAGACTCTGGGTAGCCTTTAAGGAGCCCCACCCCACTTTGAAAAACCCAGGTGTTGGTGCTTCTCTCTGGTAACTATTATGTATTGCCTTGGTCAGACAGTTGGATCTGTCTATTGATCTGTGCTAATTTTTTTAGACAGTTAGAAGCCCTGTCTGTTGGTCTTTATTTCTCTGCTTGTATTTTCTCAATATTTTCTCTGTAGTTCAGGGTGCTAACTTTTCCCTTGAAGCAGTGAATGTAATTTTAAAAAGATTGTTGACCCCTTGAACAGCTATCTTTCCTAGTAAAGCAGATCTAAGAACCTGTGCTAGCAGCCACCCTAGGTAGGCCAGTGTGGTTTCTGTTCAGTGGATAGAGCAGTAGGCTTGCAGTCTGGAAGACCTGAGTTCAAATCCAGCCTCAGTCACTAGCTTTGTGACTCTGGTCAAGTCATTTAACCCCTATTTGCCTTATTCCACTGGAGAAGGAAATGTGAAACCACTCCAGTATTTTTGCTAAGAAAACTCCACGGACAGTATTGGGCCCATTGGACTCAACTGAACAATGACAATGTCATATACTAGGCACTTTACTAATCAAGACATTGAAAGACAAAGAAAAATCAAACCCAAACCCCCAAAATCTCAAATACAGTCCTTAACTCTCAGGGAGTGTGCATTCTAATGGGAAAGATAGCTATTGGGACATATAAGATACATAGAGTATGTGAAAGGGAAGGCCCCAGGAGCTGAGGGTGTATGGTAAATTGGGAAAAGATTCCTATACCAGGTAAGAATTGAGCTGTCCTGAAGGAAGCCAGGGGTGGGAAGGGGGGGAGGGGAGGAGGCAAAGACGAGGGATCAGGAGTTCTTACCCTTTTCTGTATGGCATGGATGCCTTTGCGCGTCCAGCCTCCTCCATCCAGTCACCAAAGTGATTTTTCCTAAAGCTCAAGTCAGCCCCATCACCTCCAGGATCAAATACAAAATGCTCTGTTTGGCAGTTAAAGCCCTTTGAGAGCCTGGGCCTCTCCCCTACCCCCGATCTTTTCTAGTTTTCTTAGACCTAACTCCCCATCACAGACTCTTTCATACAGTACCGCTGACCTCCCAGCTGTTCCATGAACAAGACCCTCCATCTCTCAGCTCTAGGCATTTTCTTTCTTTCTTTTTCTTCTTTGGAAGGGAGAGACAAGGCAACTGGGGTTGTGACTTGCCCAAGGTCACACAGCATAAGTGTGTCGAGTGTCTGAGGCCGGATTTGAGCTCAGAGACTCAGGGACTCCTGACTCCACCTAGCTGCCCCAGCTCTGGGCATTTTCTCTGGCTGTTCTCCAAGCCTGGAATGCTCTCCTTCATCTGCACCTCCTGGTTTTCTGGTCTTCCTTCAAATCCCAACTAAAATCCCATCTTCTACAGGAAATTTTTCCCAATCCTTTTTAATTCTAATGCCTTCCCTCTGTTAGTTGTTTCCTATTTATTCTGTATTTAGCTTGTTTGTACATAGTTGCCCACCTAGTAGATTGTGAACTCATTGAGGGCAGGGACTGTCTTTTGCTTCCTTTTCTATCCCCAGTGCTCAGTATAGTGACTGGTACCTAGTAGGTACTTAATAAACATGTATTGACTGGTTCACTGATGAAGTCTCTATGGACTCCTCAGATTAGTGTTTTTAAGTGCATAAAATAAAATAAAATGGATTACCAAAGAAACCAATTATATTCAAATTATCAAACTATTTATCAATTGTCAGATATTTTTTTAAAAAAACATTTTGACAATTATCAAAATAACAAAAGAATTCATAGAACCAGGTAAAAACACCTATTCTATTTTTTTTTTTAATTTTTGGAGGGAAATTGGGGTCAAGTTATTTGCCCAAGGTCACACAGCTAGTTTTTGTGTTAAGTGTCTAAGGCCGAATTTGAACTCAAGTCCTCTTGACTCCAGGGCCAGTGCGCTATTCACTGCACCACCTAGCCGCCCAAGAACACCTATTCTAGAAAACCTTTCCCATCCAATGATTCCACCATCCTACGGAAAAAGGTGATAACGTTGTTCTATGGTTTCCTATTGGTTTCCCCAAGGATAAGAGAATGACACCAGGCAGACCATATGGATAAGAAGGTGTGAAGTTTTCTTCTTTATTCACCAATATTTGTTTCCAGCAATGAGCACAGATGGGAGAGTTGAAGAAGAAATCAGAAACCTTTGTTTTTCTAACATGATTACCCCTCCCATTGCAGTAACTGATGTTGATTTGTTTCCTTAGGAACACATACAAAATTCAAAGCCTTTCTCATACATTTTTATTAGCACAGAAGACAATATGGTACCAGGCAGCTGGTGGGGATTAGGGGAGCAGAGAAGATGAAAGTGAGTGGAGCCTTAAGACTAAATGACAGTGAGGGTTGAGAGAAAGAGACTTGGATCTTTTCAATTAATTGCTGGATTCTTGAAGCAGGAAGAAGGGCTGATACCCTTATTTTCATTCTGGCTACATCAGTTAGTTGACTTTGGTAAACACATTAGGAAGAAGGTGGAAGGGGTTCTATTCTTTTTATTTTTTAATAAATATACCTTCTCCAGGACAGAGGGGAGGATGGGGCTGTAATGGACAATTAATGCAAATACAGGACGGCATAGCCAATTAATATTTTGGGGGGTACTTTTATTAGCCGGTGGCTGTCCCCAAAAGGGGAGGCAGCCCTGAGAAGTCTGTCCAGCAAGCTTATATACAGTAAAAAATACTTCCTGAAACAAACAGTGGTCAGCAAGGCAACTGTTGCTCCATAGGAATGTAAACTAAGGGGGGTGGGCTTCAAGATAATGGGGCAGTTCTTTGTTTTAGTTACGTCTTGGTTACAAGGCAGGTGAAGGTCGAGGTTTCACAAAGGTCATACCTTTATGCTAGGTTCTTGGGGCCCCCTGAGGGGCCTTGTGAGAGGCCTTGTGTAGGAGCTAGCACTATGGGAATCTAACTGACACTTCACTCCCCCCTTTTCAAGGACATAACTAGAACTTGGACTCAACGGAGGCCAAGGGGCCAAAAGTTTGACCATCTGAATCCATTTTCTACCATATATGGGTAAGCAATTAATCAAGCAGGGGACTATAGGGATTACTGGCAATAGCAAGGGATAAAAAGACAAACAAAAAAGACACCATGGCTGCCTCTTAAGTTTCAACTTCAAGTCTCTGGTTGCTTCAGTTGTCCACTGGTCTGGAATGGTGGTCCCCTTGAGGTGGGCACGATGTCTCTTTCAGGAGATTCTGCTTCCTGGACGTTCCGGAGAGCTTGGAGAGACTTAAGCAAGGCATCATGAGAAATATCACAGGACTAAAAAAACAGAGTCAACTACTCAGAAACACAGTTTTACATATAGAAGTCCACTTCTTCTAGTCATGCAAGACTAGGTTCAAACAAATAATTCAGTTTTCTTAGCCACACAGGGCTAGGCTCAATTAATACAAAAAGACACAATTACAGTAAGTCAATACATGTCACCAAGATGACCAAGGGAACTTACATACAAACGATATACCTGTTTCATGTAAGCAACACTTTTAAATCCCAGATGCCTCATGTAGTTAAAGAATTTAAAAAGGAGTTTTGCTTCCCCATTTCAGATTTAGAGGTGACCAGATAATTTTGACCTAATCCAAAATCCAAAAATCCATACCTCTGATTCCCAAACATGTTCAAATCATGAAGTCACATAATAGGACATTTTTAAAGCCAATTTTATACATCTGTATTTAATCCTAGGTGTCATCTAGTCTAATTCTGTTGCTTTCCTCAAACTTCACTATCCTAAGGGCGGCTAGGTGGCGCAGTGAGTAGAGCGTCAGCCCTGGAGTCTGAAGGACCTGAGTTCGGATCTGGCCTCAGACACTTAATGCACACACAAACAAAAAAACCCCCAAAAAACCTAGCTGTGTGACCTTGGGCAAGTTACTTAACCTCAAATGCCCTCCAAAAAAAAAAAAAAGCAAAAAACAAACAAAAAAAAAACTTCACTATCTTGGTCAATCAGGCATCTATTTCATTATTTTTTGTCTTGTTTCTAATAAGGATGTTATCTCTATATTTATTCATTCATTTGGCCCTGAATATTACTTCTCAGTGTATTTGCTATAGAATAAAAGGAGGGACAATATCATAAACCTTGCCAGGAGGAAAACTTCTTAGCCTTGTTTGATTCCAAGCACGAGTCATCTCTGTTGGTCATTCAGATAGTCACCAGGTACTGAAAGCAAGGCTTAGGCTTAAATAGGTGGGACAGCCACCGCCTAATAAAAGTACCCCCCAAAATATTAATTGGCTATGCCATCCTGTATTTGCATTAATTGTCCATACATGGCAACCCAGGTCATAAACCTAGAGATGGGGTACATTTGGGTGGGGGAAAGTTCAATAACCAATTTAGAGATGTGGCTGGCCATTCATTGTACAGAATGAGGACACTCCTTCCAGGTGCATCTTCAAACTCCATGAGCTTATATATCTAGTGTATTAGTATGGGGGTACTCTGATCAGTAGTATGGGGGTACTGCTTTTTAAAATCTCTCACAACTAACAGTTTGGCAACATCAGCTTTGTGGGACAAGAATTCAGAGAGTCTGTATTTGAGCCTGGGGTGACCTTTGCCCTTGCACACTTTGACAATACCATTGTTGGCTTGGGATATCCAGTGCTGTCTTTGGGTGATGTCTTTGACAGGAAGTTGGATCAGGAGTTGGTGGAGAAGCCTATGTTTTCCTTCCCTGATGAATAGGTAAATATACAACACAAAGTGAATGAATGGGATAAATAAAAACAGATTTCTATTTCTCCATTCTGCCTGAGGACAGAGAGGAATTATTTACAATTTGGATTGTCCATGCATGACTCAGGGTTGTTTACTTGGCAGTGTGGTTAGACATCAAAACCACTAGTTCTTTCCTTGGGGGCCATTTCTGGGCCAAAGTCATATAGATTAAGGAGGCAACATGGTACAGTGGAAAGAATGCTGACTTTGTAGTCACAGGACCTATGTTCAAATATCTCCTCTGATCCTTCGTCCTGTGTGAAGGTGGGCAAGTCCCTTAACTCTTCTGGGCCTAAGACTGTTCAGCTTTTTTCTTTCTTTCTTCCTTTTTTTAGGCATTTGGGGTTAAATGACTTGCCCAGGGTCACAATGCTAGTTAAGTGTCTGAGGCTAAATTTGAACTCAAGTCCTCCTGACTCCAGGACTGGTGCTCTCTCTACTGTGCCACCAGACTGCTCATCTTTAAATTGAGGAGGTTAGGCTAAATGACCTCTAAGGTCTCATTCAGTCCTATATTAACGTTTATAATATGAGAAAAGATGTCAAAGCACCTTTACATAATTTTAGAGTTGGCAAGGATCTTAGCAACCTGAGGAAATGTCCAGGGGTTTCACCAAACTGTCAAAAGAATTAATATCACAAAAAAAGGTTAAGGATTCCTACCCCAAAGAATTCCCACTACAAGGCACTCATTCTTTTTATTCTCATAAGTTTATTCAATTCAACTCTATTCAATAATTGTTAGATTTTACCTATTCAGCACCAACAAATTGAATGGGTACAAATCAATTCCTAACTTAAATACTTGGCATTGTGTCTTCATGTCCTGAAAAATTCTATGATTTACAAGAACAAAAGTAGCAAATATATACATATGGATTGAACAAATTCTGAGAAACTCATAGGTTTGTTCGATTTGTAATTTACAGTGTTGTAGAAAAACACACTGTTAGCTGAGGAGGAGAAGTTTTTTAAAATATGTATAACTGTCAAGATTCTTAGAACATGGTATACCAGAAAAACAAATGGGTTTGGAGTCAGTTAACTTAGAGTCTATCTGTCACTAATTAGGTTAGACAAGCCCCTAAGCCTCTCAGAGCCTCTGTTTTTTTTTTTATCTATAAAATGAAAGAACTGTATTGAATAATCCCTAAGTCAGGGGTTCTTAATATGGGGTCAATGAATTTAAAATTATATTTTGTTGCATTTTAATATAATTGGTTTTCTTTGCAATCTGATGCATTTTATTTTATCTACACTGATGGTATGCATAAAGCATTTATTTATAAACATACTTCTGAGGAATCTGTAAGATTCACACACACATACACACACACACACACACACACACACACACACACACACACACACACACGTCTTAATTCATCTGGTCTCTTTTAAAAGCAACAACAGTCTTTTTTGTTTACCAAATTTCTTTGTTTACCAGATTTCCTCGTTGCTGATGCAAGAATCTTCTGCTTGGTCTACCCTACCATCTGGAGTTCCTATTTGGTATTGCTCTTCCAAAAGGCTCGATTCCTTTCTTTCCCTTTTCCTTTTTGTCTTTTCCCTTCTCCTTTCTTATCCCTTTCTCTCTATTCTGTTGTTCAGTCATTTAGTCATGGCCAACACTTTGAGCCCTCATGGACTGTAGTACACCAGGCCCTTGTGTCCTCCACTGTCTCTCAAAGTCTGTCCAAGTTCAAGTCCATTGTTTCCATCACCCTATCTATTCATTTCATCCTCTGCTGCCCCCTTTTCCTTTTGCTTTCAATCTTTCCCAACACCAGGGTCTCTTCCAATGAGTCCCATCTTCTCCTTATGTGGCCAAAGTATTTAAGCTTCAGCTTCAAATGTGAATAGCCTCAATTAATTTCTTAAAGTATTGACTGATTTAGTCTCCTTGCTGTCCAAGGGACCCTCAAAAGTCTTCTACACCACCACAATTCAAAGACATCTATTCTGCAGCATTCAGCTTTCCTTATAGTCCTACTCTAACAGTCATACATTGCTACTGGAAAAACCATAGTTTTGCCTATATAAACCTTTGTTGACAGGGTGATGTCTCTGCTTTTTAGCATGCTGCCCAGATTTGCCATAGTTTTCCTTTTTTTTGTCTTTTTTTTTTTTTAGGGCAATTGGGGTTAAGTGACTTGCCTAAGGTCACACAGCATAGTTTTCCTTTTAAGGAGCAGTATCTTTTAATTTCATCTTGGAGCCAAAGAATAATAAATCTGATGCTCCTTCCATTTCTTCTCCCTTTATTTGCCAGGGGGTAAACGACCAATTGCCAAGGTTTTTTTGTTTGTTTATTTTTAGTTTTTTTTATGTTAACCTTCAAGCCAGCTTTTATACTCTTCTCTTTTATCAAGAGGCTTCTTAATTCTTCCTCACTTTCTATAATATGTGAACTATTATAATAGGATTTAAGTTGCCTGAAGGCAAGGCCCACCCTTTTTGTCTTCATATCCCCAGTGTAAGAACAGTGCTTGTTGGATTGGATCACATAGTCTTAGAATGTCAGAGCTTAAAGAGTCCTTGGCCTCAGTGATAATTAAATATAACTTACATGTTACATTTAAAATTTTTATTTAGATATTTTGCTTTTACATCATTTCCAAATATATCCCCTTTCCTTCAACCACCTAAAGAGCCATGGCCTATAACAAAGAACAAAAAAAGAGGGGGAAAAGCAGTTCAGTAAAACAAACCACTAAGTTGCATGGTTAAAACCAACTAATATATCCACTTGAATCTGACAGTATATGCTGTGTTCCATATCCATGATCTTCCACCTCTGCAAAGAGGGTGCATTCTCATATCTCATTTTTGAGGAAGCTTGGTCATTATAATTATACAAGGAATATTTCTGATTTTTAAAATTCTTTCCATTTACATTACTGTAGTCATTATTTCCTGAGTCTGCTTTCTTCACTTTGCATCACTTCATATAATTCTTCCCAAGTCTTCTCTGTATTCATCAGTTCTTATTAGGGCAGTAATAGTCCATTACATTCATAAACCACAATTTATTTAGTCATTTCCCATCTATTTTATTTCTAAGTTCTTTACTACTATAAGGAGTGCTATTATAGATAGTTTGATCTATTTGGGACATTTATTTCTATCTTTTAAAAATTTTATTTTTAGTTTTCAACATTCACTTTTATAAGATTTTGAGTTGTAAATTTTCCTTCTCCACCCTCTCCTTTCCCTAAGATGGTATGTGATCTGATATAGGCTGCACATGTACTAAACATATTTCCACATTAGTTATGTTTTTAAAAAAATTATTTATTTACCTGTAGTTTTATAACATTCAATTCCACAAATCCCATGAGTTCCAAATTTTCTCCCTCTCTCTCTCCTCCCCCCTACCCCCACATGTCATCATGCAATCAGACATAGATTCTACAAATACCTTCAGATTAAGCATTAGTCATGTTGTAAAGAAGAATTATAACCAATGGAATGAATAACGAGAAAAAAGGAACAAAACAAAAAAAGAGACAGAGCAAGTAGTTTGCTTCCATCTGCATTCAGATTCTGTAATTCTTTCTCTGGATGTAATCAGCCCTTTCCATCATAAGTCTTCTGGAGTTGTTTTATAACCTTGCATTGCTTCAAGGAGCCCAGTCTATCCAAGTTAGTTGTTACACTTACGATGTGTCTGTAATTGTGTACAATGTTCTCCTGGTTCTGCTCTCCTCACTCAGTGTCTACATTAGTCATGTTGTAAAAGAAGAATCAGAACAAAAAGCGAAACCATGAGAAAGCCAGAGAGAGAGAGAGAGAGAGAGAGAGAGAGAGAGAGAGAGAGAGAGAGAGAGAGAGAGAGAATAGTATGTTTCAATATGTTTCAATCTGCATTCACACTCCATAGTTCTTTCTCTGGATGTGGATAGCATTTTCCACCATCACAAGTCTTATGGAATTGTCTTATATCACTGCATTGCTGAGAAGAGCTAACTCTATCAAAGCTGGCTTTTACTTGGCTATCTCCCTTGTTTTAAAGATAAGGAAACTGAGGCCCAGAAAATTTTTCTGAAAGAGTATATTATTTATTATGTTAAAGCTAGAATATTAAGTATGAAAATGGATTTCTGGAAAACTATGAAGCATCCTTTACAGAATTATAAGATCATAGATTTATGGAAGAGATGTGAAGATTCTTTTCCTTTTTACTGGGGTCTCTGGTCTTATATAGATAGCTTTTGTTGCATTCCTTCTGCATATTATGTCTCCCATGAAGGAAGTGGCTTAATTATTGCTGGAGCTCTCATAGTGTCCATCACTGTGTTCTTCTTCTTCTTTTTTTTTGGAGGGCAATTGAGGTTAAGTGACTTGCCCAAAGTCACATGGCTAGTAATTGTGTCAAGTGTCTGAGGCCGTATTTGAACTCAGGTCCTCCTGACTCCAGGGCCAGTGCTCTATTCACTGCACCACTTAGCCGCCCCTAGCACCATGTTCTTGATAAATGTTTGTTGAATGCATGGATGGATGGATGGAAGAATGGATGAACAAATGGATATAATGCATCTGTGTTATAGTGGAAAGAGTTATGGATTTGAAGTTAGAGGACATGGGTTTGAACCCTGCTACTTGGGTGAACTTGGACTTTTCTGAGCCACCATGTTCTTATATATAAAATGAGGGGATCGAAATAAAGGATGAATAGAATCTCTTCCAGCTTTAAATTTTCTGATCAATGATTCTGGTTGTTTTTTTAAGGCATGTAATGCTTTTTGACTTGAGCTTTTTCTTGCCTTTATAGGCAATTTGTTTTCTCCAAGTCTATTTTCCATTTTTAGGGATGATGAAGAATATGGTGATGAGTTGTTTCTGGGAGATAGAGATCATTCCCCGTATAGAGGATCCATTCACTGAATCAATGTCACTAAAGAAAGCTGTTGGCAAATCTTGGTTACTAAGTTAGTATATTATTCCTTTCCTTTCCTTTCCTTTCCTTTCCTTTCCTTTCCTTTCCTTTCCTTTCCTTTCCTTTCCTTTCCTTTCCTTTCCTTTCCTTTCCTTTCCTTTCCTTTCCTTTCCTTTCCTTTCCTTTCCTTCCCTTTCCTTCCCTTTCCTTCCCTTTCCTTTCCTTTCCTATTCTTCTCTTTGTAGTGGGGAGGACAGGGCAATTGGGGGTAAGTGCCTTGCTCAAGGTCACACACCTAGTAAGTGTTAAGTGTCTGAGGCTGGATATGAACTCAGGTCCTCCTGACTGCAGGGTCAGTGCTCTATTCACTGCACCACCTAGCTGCCCACTAGTATACTGAAGGGAGCCAAAACATCTGATTCAGGAATTAGGTGGGTCCTTGATGAGTTAGCTCTGGATTTTCCAGTGATGTAACCAGTCCATACTGTCCAGTGCTGGTTTTCTCTGTTATGCAGATGTAAATCAGAGCTCACCTGATATCCTGAGATCCAGGGCTCTGCCCTGTTCTGGGATTCTGGCCAGAAGATGTTAGCCGCCTTTTATGATTATTATACATTTTTATATACTATTCATTGGGTGTGGAAACAGTAAGGACATGATAACCATCAAGGCTTACTTGACATCATTGTCTGGCATCTTGAAACTGAACAAAGCAGTATTAGAAAACTTAGTGACCTATAGTTACCTTCTTTGTTCTATCACTCTATAAAAACCTTGTTCATGGTTTCAATAAAGGGATTGCATTGATGATCTCACCTGGCCTATGATTTCAAGTCACACTTCCATGGGCTAGAGTGTCATTTTAGAGCTGGCATAAGAAACCACTTAGTGTTGGCTTTCAAGTGGCACCTGGAACCACTGAAAGAAGGTACAAGGGAAGTGGTTTCCTTGGGACTCCAGAGAAAAGAAATCCTCATCAGAAGAGGCACCTCAGGGGCAGTCCTGGAGTCAGAAGGACCTGAGTTCGGAGCCGGCCTCAGACACTTAATCCACACAAACAAAAACCTAGCCATGTAACCTTGGGCAAGTTACTTAACCCCAATTGCCCTAAAGGGGCGGCTAGGTGGCGCAGTGAGTAAGAGCGCCGGCCTTGGAGTTGGGATGACCTGAGATCAGATCCGGCCTCAGAAAATGAGCACCCACGCATAAATAATGACTAGCCGTGTAACCTTGAGCAAGTTACTTAACCCCAATTGCTTTAAAAAAAAAAAACAAAACAAAAAAGCAAAAACAAAAAAAGAGATTTATATAATGCAGCTGGATTTTCCTTGAAATATTATCTCTTTCCCTCCCTCCCTTCTTGTCTGCCAGAATCACAAAAGGCTGGTAGGAGAAAAGGGAGAATCGAAAGGGGAAAAGTATTTTTATTATATTAGTTTATATGATAGCAATAGCAAGTCATAGAGTATACAAGAAGTATCAAGATAGAATTTGAAAAAATATTAAGGCATAAACATTTGCCTTTGATAAGTGTGAACAGAAGTCCTAAAATTGTTAAAAGTGTGAAAATCGCTTCCTCTTCATTGAACTCTGGCCAAGTTGAATGCCAACAAAGAGATAAGGGAATTTTTCCCCTCAGATCTTAGAGACAAATGGATGAGCATTTAACCATTTCCTGCCTCACCTGTTAGAGAAAAATTTTGTGTATCGGAATTTAACTACAAGTCTATTGAACTCATTCTGGTTGTTTTAGGGAGTGTGAAAAAGTAAATAGTGTCACTTCTAACTTGATGCTAAAGATAAGTCAGAATTTATTATCCTATTTGGCACTAAGGAAAATTGGAATAGTGCTAAGATCTGACAAAGAAACATTTAAAAGGTGAAGGCTTCGAACTCCCCAATTTGGGGGAGAAGAGACAAAACGCACCTCTGGGATTTTCCAGAGTCCCACTCCCTCTAAATGGCAAATTAAAAGCTTTTCGTTCTCTAAGAAATTTTTAGAAATAAACATAGCACTAAAGTTTACTGAAGTATAGGTTAAAATTAGCTGAAAACATTTTACAAAAATTCATTCAAGCCTCTCATCCTAGATCAGATTAAATGGAGAGAGTGCTGTAGAATAATAGGGAATTTGAGTTTCCTTCCCCAATTTGGCAAAAGGGAGGAGGCATACTAAATTTATCTTAGGACCCCACTAGCAACAGCCACACATTTCTAACAAGCAAGATGACCCTTTACATTCAAACCCTCTAAATACCCAATCAGACTCTGCAGTTATGAGGAGAAAAACCTCTGCACTTGATAAGCCCAATTTTCTATCAATAATTTTTGCAAATGATGTTTTGAATATGTAATTAATGTCATAATGTCATTGTGTTGTTATTGGTCTTCCTAAATTGTAGTAAAATTCTATTATATGGTAAAAATTGAGGGATCATTTGTAAGCCAGAAATAGTGTTAGATAAAGTAAGTTTTTAATCTTGATTTTGTTGAAACTATTACATAGAGGAAAGAATTTGTATAAAAATAGTTATGTCACTTACATCTTATAATGTTTATATCTGCCATACAGAAAACCTAGTATTTACACCTTTACCTATAGTTAAAAAGGAGGTTACAGCTACAACAATTTGGCTATAAGATATGAAAATTATTACTTAAGTTACTTTACCATTCTAATGATAAATCCTAAAGTTGTTAATTGATTACTGTACGTAGAAAGGAGGAGACTGATAAAAATTTTATTCGAATTAGTCCTGCTCATTTAGAACATTCCTCCTGCATGTATGAGAATTGGCTAAGCAGGGGGTATCACTATTTAGCCCCTCCCCCAGTCTTTTCTGCTTCGAATCCGTATCAATTTTCCTTATGTTGTAAAACTGCCAAAGCCCCTGGAAACTATCTCTATTAGACAAGGTCATTCAGCCTGGGAAAGGAACTTGTTTTAGTTAAGTAATTTTGGAATGAACCTAACTTGCTAAGAAGTTGCAAAAGATTACTAAGGATTTCTAACAATTGGCTTTTATAGCACCATGGAAATGAAAAATTTAACTGTAATTTGGCTATGAGCTGTGGTTGGTGAAAATTGTTGTTTAAGATAAAAAGCACTTAAGACTATTTTTTAAATGATCAAAGCAAGTAGTTAGTAAAACACACAAATTATTTTGTGTTAGCTTTATGGGAAATTTAGTATTATTTTTCATCAAGAATTAGAACACGTTCAGAAATTTTTACAAACTACTTAAGGCTCACCCTAAGAAGATTCTAATTTTAATAGCTTTTAAAGTATTGTGATCAGATTCATTTATTATACCTTTTCTGGTATAATATAATATCTAAAGAATTCTTCAATCAATTAGGAATTTAGTTTGTTAGTAATACTTTGGGGAATTGATGTTACTTGAGGACATTTTACACCAACTTAGTTTTTGCTCTAAAGTATAAACAGACCTATCATGTAACGTTTTTAATGAATTTTTTTCTCTTCTCTCTCACAAAAGTTTGATGATCATTTATAAATCTTATGACTAGAAATATAGCCTACTACATTGATTCTAATAATTATAAACATTATTATTACCCACTTTACTTCTTCTCATAATACAAAGCTTTTCACTATGATATTACTGTTAAATGATTCTTTCTTCTCTCTTTAATATTGTGTCAGATAGCAAATATTCAGCATATAAGAGCACATTGATACTGCTAAGCTTAAACACACACAGAATACAGATCTTTTTAACCTTTTTCAGAAATTATAAACTCTCATAAGATAGAAGTCACAACCTGTTTTACCCATATTACAACTTGTCTTTCACTTCCTGGGCCTCTTTCCCAAATTAACATGACTATTGATCATATAGTTCCAGTTTTTTACAACTTTTTTTCTTTTCCCCCCAAATATTCATAGAGCTACATTATCTCCCTCTTATTCTCATCATAATGCATATACTCTATGTAAACAATTCCATGTTACTAGGGAACAAGCTAGATAGATCATTAAAAACTGCCCTCAGTGTGTTATCTATATTACTCCTCCAGCTTCCCTTTAGACAGGGAAAGCAGTAAAAAATGTAATTAACCATATATAACAGTCTTTTCCTTCAATGGATTTCCAAAACTATTGAAAACTGATAATGCTCTCACCTACACTAGCAAATCATTTCAATCTTTCTGTGATCATTTTTAAGTAAAATTAATTACAGGCATAAACCTGGTCAAGTTTTACCTGATAGATGGAATAAAGATATTAAAATCTATTTACAAATATAAAAAAGGGGGGGACTTGGACAAAGTCCATAAAGGCAATTAGCTACTGCTTTATAAACCCTAAATTTTTTAAGTATCACTGAAAATGAGTATACACTGGCAGTAAAACAATGTGAAAATGTGCATACTCCCCCCCAAATAAAGGTAATGTGGGGATTTATTACTGGGGGGGGGGCGAGGCTGTGCTTATATTTTTTTACAGAAGCCGCAGAATGACCAGCAAGGGTGCCAGAACAGAAATGTCAAGGGTGTGTACCCCGACTAACCCAGAAGACGAAAGAGCTCCAGCAGCAGAAAAAGAGATTGAGAGACAGAACCTGGGAATAAAGAAGAGGTCTTCTAATATAGCCATTCCACAAAAAAGCTTTTCCACATGGGGCAGATTGAACATTTTTTATATCAAGCCAAAGAACTGAAACCTGTTGCCCCAGGATTTGTGCTATGATCACTCTGATTTCAATACAAACTGAACTAGTTACATCGTGATTTAAGACCTGAGACACATACACTTATCTACGTATGACTCCTATGTATGGAATATTACTTGTATTAACTGTGCTCTTACTCAATGTATATCTGGTAGAGATTTGTTGTAATTGTTGAACAACCTTCATTTGCTTTTCCCAACTAATTTTAACTCATGCTTGGTATTGAATGTCAGGGGGATAGGCATTACATAAAATTTCTGATCTCGTAAAAAGTGGGGGGAAAGGTTTGTCATATTTCTTGTTATTAGCCTCACTGCCCTAATATTATTGCTAATTTCAACCACTGCATCAGCAATTTCTCTACAAATAGAAATCCAAACTGCACAACATGTTAATGAATTTTCATGAAATGTTTCTGGAGTCTTTAAGACACAACAGAATATAAGGATCTTTTGTATAAGATCAATGTATTAGAACCATTAGTATTGTATTTAGGTGATGAGTTAAAAGCATTAAAAACTCCATTGTTACTTAGATGTGATTATGTATATACATATAGTTGTGTAATTCTTTTACCATATATCAGTTCTGATTCTAATGTTTTTTGATGGCAAAATATATGCCCAACTTCTTGGTGCTTGGCATGATTTAAATATTACAAATTATATGAGAAAACATTCAGAATAGTCATCGCTCTGGAACTGATCTGGGAATATTGCCAACACAATATTATCTACATTGTTAAAGTTATCTCCTTTTCATTTGATATCTATGATTTTATATATTTCACAAATATTGATTATTGTATTATTTCTTTGTATGTTTAAAACCATTTTAAACTCAGATGTATGAGCACAACTTTTTAGGGTCAGGATTTATACTGGAATGTTACTTGTAAAAATTGTAATCTCACACAATGTATGATTAGGGGTTTATCAGTATGTTATGATAGTAGTACAACTGTCTTCTGCTGTTTTTCCCACTAACTTATCTTATACCAATCTGCAGGAGAGCATAGCTTTGTTTGATCAGTGAGGCTTTAAAACATAATAAGCATTTCATAGGGCTAGTATTAGGAATCATATCTTTAGTTACTTTAAGTTTCAATGGATGCACTTTTGGCTGTGTCTTTACAGTCCACAGTTAATACTGCTCAGTATGCTGAAGAACTAGCAAAAAAATTATCTGAAACACTTTAAGTACAGGAAAAAATCAATCAGGACACCTAGACAAAAATTGATTTATTAGAAAAGTCTGTATTAGATATAGGAGATGAGGTAGTGACCCTTAAGACTCGGTTAGCTCTTTGATGTGATTATAGTTACACATCTATTTGGGTCACCCTCAGTTTATATGATTCCTCCCAGATCAACATTTCCTGGGACAGGATTAGAGCTCTCTAATTGGGAGCATGGCATGATTCCAACATCACCACAGAAACAAAGGACATGATTACCATCAAGGCTTACTTGACATCATTGTCTGGCATCTTGAAACTGAACGAAGCAGTATTAGAAAACTTAGTGACTTATAGTTACCTTCTGTGTTCTATCACTCTATAAAAACCTTGTTCATGATATCACTAAAGGGATTGCATTGATGATCTCGCCTGACCTATGATTTCAAGTCACACTTCCATGGGCTAGAGTGTCATTTTAGAGCTGGCATAAGAAACCACTTAGTGTTGGCTTTCAGTATGCTATTCCACAAAACTACGTTAGTGGGAGCTTCTGTTTTATGTGCTATTATATCTCATTTTCCCAGAAGAGTGAACAGTGAGGTCTGAAGCATTCTTCTCCATTTCCACTCTACACTTATTATGTTAGTGAGGAACTGTACTTTAGTTCAAAAGGAGCACAAGGGGCAATTTAATATGTTAATAATAACAATTTACATTTACCCATATGAAAAGGAGTGGGGCATAGTGAATAGAGACCTGGTCTTAGAACCTGGAAGATCTAGGCTCCTGTGACATATGGGCTATGTGACCTTGGGCAAGTCACTTAACCTCTTAGTATTCTAGGCAATTCTTTAAAACTGTAAATTGCCAAAAAGGTTCTGATTTGTATTAGGAAAAGGAGTTTGCTTTTTGAGGATTTCCCTATATTGAGGGAGGTACTAGTAAATAAATGTTTAATGATTGGCTCTCTGAAACAAAAACAAAAACATGTACACAGAACACACTTTTTAAAAGTTTAATCTGCTTTATTTACATTTTCTCCATCACGTTCTTAAATCTAGATGATCAGCAAAACAATGAATCAATCCATAATTTGTAGCATTTGCTGATTTCTGAGGTGTAAATGCTCACACTGAAACTTTAATAATGGCTTCTCCCAAGCTGGTGCTGTTGGTTCCAGGACACTATTGGTTTGTTTTTCTTTTTGGAGGGGGGCAGGCAAGGCAATTGGGGTTAAGTGACTTGATCAAGGTCACACAGCTAGAAAGTGTCAAGTGTCTGAGGTCCTATTTGAACTCAGGTCCTCCTGACTCCAGGGCCAGTGCTCTATTCACTACATCACTTAACTGCCCCCCAGGACATTCTTGCCTTCACCAAAGAAATCATGGTTCAGATCCTAGTCTAAATTTGTGTAGCTCTTTATGTTTACAAAGCACTTTTACCTCATGTGGTACTTTAGGAATTATGTCCATTTTACAAATGGGGAAACAGGCTCAGAGAGGCTAAGGTGATTCACCCATGGTGTCTCCACAAATTAATATCAGAGTCAGGATTTTAAGCTAGGCTTTTCCAAGTCTTGCCTTTTTTTTTTCGGGGCACCAGACTTCCTCTCATACTGTCTAACCACTTCCTTAAAGGACTAGTCATGATGCTAACAGATTCACATGGGACATTTCCTGGAAGTGTCTGAGAATGCTGGGAAGAATAAAAAACACCAGCTAATCATGAATCAAGCTTTTAAACTGTAAGAACCCTCGAGTACCTTGAGGAATCCCACAAGCACAGTCTTGTAGAACAGAAACCTTACTCTCTGAAGCTGTGGGTGCTTGAGAATTGGACTGTCCGGCTTCTGAGGTTCCATGAAGCCTCAATCACTGGTCTTAGTGTAGATCTTGTTATTCCCGTTTTACAGATGAGGCAATTGAAAGCTTCAGACCTTTCAAATGTCACATAATTTGTAAGTGGCGCGCCTGGACTCACATAGAGACTTTCTGACCAATTCCAGGGCTGTTTTTTCCCCTCTTACACCATCTTTACTTATTGGAAGGTTTGGAACCAGGAGAGTCTGATGTCACATATAGATTCTCAGAGTCCCTTTTAAAATTCACCAACTTGACCATCTTACACCTATCAGAAATGACAAATGCTGGAGGGGATGAGGGAAAAATAGGTACACTAAAGAATTGTTGGCTAGGTAGCACAGTGAATAGAGCACCAGCCCTGGAGTCAGGAGGACCTGAGTTCAAATCTGGCCTCAGACACGTAATGCTTACTAGCTGTGTGACCTTGGCAAGTCACTTAACCCCAATCACCCTACATTCCCCCCTCCAAAAAAAAAAAAAGCAAAAAAAAAAAAAAAAAGAATTTCTGGCAGAATACTGATCTGGTCCAACTATTCTGAAGGACATTTCGGAACTGTGCCTAAAAGGTTATAGATTTATGCATACCCTTTGGCAAAGCAATACCATACCAGGTCTGTATCTCAAAGAGATTGATGAAAAAGGAAAAGGACCTATAAGTACACAAATATTTATAGTGGCTCTTTTGTGGTAGCAAAAATATTGGAAATCAAAGGGATTCCCATCAATTGGAAAATGGCAGAGCACATTGTAGCAAATGATTGTGATAGAATGCTATTGTGCTATAAGAAATAATGAGGGGGGTTTCAGAAAAACATGGCAAGACCTATATGAACTGATGCAAAGTGAAGTGAGCAGAGTCGGGAGATCATTGTAAACCGTACTAGCAATGTTGTAAGGATGATCAACTGTGAAAGACTTGGCTGCTTCGATCAATACAAGGATCCAAGACAATTCCAAAGGACCCATGATGAAAACATGATCTCCACCTCCAGAGAGAGAACTGATGAACTCTGTGTGCAAATTGAGGTGTAATTTTCTCACTTTGTTTTTCTTGCTCTTAAAAAATATGGCTAATAGGGGCATTTTGTATGATTTCACATGTATAATTGATACATTGCTTGCCTTCTCAGTGGGTGGGGAAAAGGTGGGAGGAAGGGAGAGAATTTGGAACTCAAAATTTAAGAAGAAAAGAATATTAAAAATAAATAAATCGCAAATTAAAATGTAAAAAACAATCATTAACCTGGAAATGACTGAACTTCTTGCTTGTACTCAGCCTTGTCAACCAACCCTCTATCAGGATCTGTGCAAATAACTGAGATTGTTTCTTCAACTGAAGGTGTGTTTCTTCTCTCCTGAATTTTATTTTTTTCCTGATTTTCATTTGGTTCAATATCACTTTCTTATACCTATTGAGAAGCAAGGTGATATAAGATCTAGAGTGCCTCCGTTGGCATCAGAAAGGCTTAATTCAAATCCTAGCTTTGACACATAAGACCATGGATTGAGAGCAGGAAGGGACTTGACAGCCATCTTGAATAGGGAACCACATCACATTTTGTGTGTGTGTGTGTGTGTGTGTGTGTGTGTGTGTGTGTGTGTGTGTGATACAGACCTCTTTGGCAGTCTAAAGAAGCCTATGGATCCCTTCTCAGAATAATATATTGTTTGTTGTTGCTTTTTGAAGGGGGGAAGGCAGGGCAATTGGGGTTAAGTGAGTTGCCCAAGGTCACACAGCTAGTAGGTGTTAAGTGTCTGAGGTCAGATTTGAACTCAGGTCCTCCTGACTCCAGGGCTGGTGCTCTATTCACTGTACCAGCTAGCTGCCCTCAGAATGATATTTTTTAATGTATAAAATAAAGTACAAGAAAATCATAAAAGAAACCCACTGTATTGAAATATTACATACATTGAAATATTAAATACTTATCAAAATAATTTTTAAAACCAGATTCGCAGATCTCTGAAATCTAACAGTTCATGGACCTCAAGTCAATAGCTTCTGATCTATCTAGTTCAATGTCTTCATTTTATAAATGAGAAACCGAGGAAGGCTGAGGGAATTTGCCTAAAGTCATAAAGGTAGTAAGTATCAGAGGCAGAACTGGAACAAATCTCTCCTGTATTCTTTCCACTGGACCCTAATACCTCTAACATAGTATCTGTATGACTATGGGCGAGTCCAGGGGTGGGGAACCTGCAGCCTTGAGACCACATGTGACCCTCTAGGTCCTCAAGTGTGGCCCTTTGAATCTAAACCTCGTGGGCTCAAGGCCACAGGTTCCCCACCCATAGACTAGTCATTTAGTTTCCCTGTGAGATGCCAGTCTGCATTAGTGGATCATTTCACACCAGGTTCTCTGCAATGATGAAATCACAGCTAGATAAACAAATAAGCAAGCAAACAAATAAATAAGTAAAAGAATGAATGAGTGGATAAATAAATAATATTATGAGTAGGGTGTGTATTATAGTTTTTTTTTCCTCTGACTTATTTCTTTCCTTTTGGTCCTTCCATATTTCTGCTTTACTGTACAGGTAAGTCTAAGGGCATAGTCATTTTTGTCATTTTTTTAAAATAAAATTTTGGGTTCCAAATTTTCTCTCTCCCTTTTTTCCCTCCCCCCCCTTAATATGGTAATCGATATGTGTTATCATATAAAACATATTTCCATATTAGTCAAAACACAGTCATGTTTGGACAACATCCTGCACTTTGAAAACATTATTTTATTTCATTTTTAATGATATGTAAAATCTTCTTATGCTTTAGACTCTACCCTTAGTGGTCCTTCTTCCTCCTCTCACTGATTTGCCCTTTTCCTAAAAATGTGAAAACATCCCTTTTAATTAAACACGCTGCTTCTTCTCCCCTCCCTTGCTGTGTCTGCTATTAATCAGCCTTTCTGCCCGCTGGTGCTTACTTGAGTGATTGATACCTTTCAAGGTTGATGGACAGAGACAGCAGGAGGGTTTCAGTCTGTCCATGCCAAGGGCAACAATTTGGACAAGGCTGTAATCATTCATGGCAGCTGCGGCTGGTGCAAGAGACTCGCCAAGCCAGAGGGGCTCTGTGGTTATTCCATTGGAGTGACAGAGCAGTATTGCCCTGGAGTTCCTATGCCATGGATGCTGAGTAGGAACTGTGCTCACTGCAAATCCTCGTGGAAGGTTGTCTCATAAGATTTCCTTTGTTCTCAAACAGATAGCTAAGAAGGTGTGATGGTGAAGTGCCATGGATTGTGTAGACCCACTACAAGGGCTTTGGGAAGCCTATAATGCAGAGTAGGAAGACGATTGGGAAATCAGGGGTTCCCTTTCCAAGATCCAAGATGGTAGCAAAGTTCTTATGGAGTCTGAGGGAGTGATGACCTCATTTCTTTACCTCTTCTGCACCCAAAAGGCATTTTTCTCTTCACTCCTGACTCCATGACCTAACTTGTTTCTTCTACCCTATATGTTAGACACATATGTGCCTATACTATCTGACCTCAACAACCCACTCTGAAAAGCAGTTCCTCAGGATAACCTCTGACCTTTTCTTCAAGTTAATGATGAAAGGGATCAGGCTATTTG